>OW119926.1:104119489-104645351 GCA_933210815.1 Meta bourneti
GCTACTTTTGGTGTACTGCCCGTCACACGCAGAAAACTCCATATTGTGTTGACTGTTTTGTTTTTCTAATTTATTTTCTTATGGTGTTTGGAGGGGGTGTGTGAGCTACTTTTGGTGTACTGCCGCTCACACGCAGAAAACTCCATATTGTGTTGACTGTTTTGTTTTTCTAATTTATTTTCTTATGGTGTTTGGAGGGGTGTGTGAGCTACTTTTGGTGTACTGCCGCTCACACGCAGAAAACTCCATATTGTGTTGACTGTTTTGTTTTTCTAATTTATTTTCTTATGGTGTTTGGAGGGGGTGTGTGAGCTACTTTTGGTGTACTGCCGCTCACACGCAGAAAACTCCATATTGTGTTGACTGTTTTGTTTTTCTAATTTATTTTCTTATGGTGTTTGGAGGGGTGTGTGAGCTACTTTTGGTGTACTGCCGCTCACACGCAGAAAACTCCATATTGTGTTGACTGTTTTGTTTTTCTAATTTATTTTCTTATGGTGTTTGGAGGGGTGTGTGAGCTACTTTTGGTGTACTGCCGCTCACACGCAGAAAACTCCATATTGTGTTGACTGTTTTGTTTTTCTAATTTATTTTCTTATGGTGTTTGGAGGGGTGTGTGGGCTACTTTTGGTGTACTGCCGCTCACACGCAGAAAACTCCATATTGTGTTGACTGTTTTGTTTTTCTAATTTATTTTCTTATGGTGTTTGGAGGGGTGTGTGGGCTACTTTTGGTGTACTGCCGCTCACACGCAGAAAACTCCATATTGTGTTGACTGTTTTGTTTTTCTAATTTATTTTCTATGGTGTTTGGAGGGGTGTGTGGGCTACTTTTGGTGTACTGCCGCTCACACGCAGAAAACTCCATATTGTGTTGACTGTTTTGTTTTTCTAATTTATTTTCTTATGGTGTTTGGAGGGGTGTGTGAGCTACTTTTGGTGTACTGCCGCTCACACGCAGAAAACTCCATATTGTGTTGACTGTTTTGTTTTTCTAATTTATTTTCTTATGGTGTTTGGAGGGGTGTGTGAGGCTACTTTTGGTGTACTGCCGCTCACACGCAGAAGAAACACCATATTGTGTTGACTGTTTTGTTTTTCTAATTTATTTTCTTATGGTGTTTTGGAGGGGTGTGTGAGCTACTTTTCGGTGTACTGCCGCTCACACGCAGAAAACACCATATTGTGTTGACTGTTTTGTTTTTTCTAATTTATTTTTCTTATGGTGTTTGGAGGGGGTGTGTGAGCTACTTTTCGGTGTACTGCCGCTCACACGCAGAAAACACCATATTGTGTTGACTGTTTTGTTTTTCTAATTTATTTTCTTATGGTGTTTGGAGGGGTGTGTGAGCTACTTTTCGGTGTACTGCCGCTCACACGCAGAAAACTCCATATTGTGTTGGACTGTTTTGTTTTTCTAATTTATTTTCTTATGGTGTTTGGAGGGGTGTGTGGAGCTACTTTCGGTGTACTGCCGCTCACACGCAGAAAACTCCATATTGTGTTGACTGTTTTGTTTTTCTAATTTATTTTCTTATGGTGTTTGGAGGGGTGTGTGGGCTACTTTCGGTGTACTGCCGCTCACACGCAGAAAACTCCATATTGTGTTGACTGTTTTGTTTTTCTAATTTATTTTCTTATGGTGTTTGGAGGGGTGTGTGGGCTACTTTCGGTGTACTGCCGCTCACACGCAGAAAACTCCATATTGTGTTGACTGTTTTGTTTTTCTAATTTATTTTCTTATGGTGTTTGGAGGGGTGTGTGGGCTACTTTTGGTGTACTGCCGCTCACACGCAGAAAACACCATATTGTGTTGACTGTTTTGTTTTTCTAATTTATTTTCTTATGGTGTTTGGAGGGGTGTGTGGGCTACTTTTGGTGTACTGCCGCTCACACGCAGAAAACACCATATTGTGTTGACTGTTTTTGTTTTTCTTATTTATTTTCTTATGGTGTTTGGAGGGGTGTGTGAGCTACTTTTGGTGTACTGCCGCTCACACGCAGAAAACTCCATATTGTGTTGACTGTTTTGTTTTTCTAATTTATTTTCTTATGGTGTTTGGAGGGGTGTGTGAGCTACTTTTGGTGTACTGCCGCTCACACGCAGAAAACTCCATATTGTGTTGACTGTTTTGTTTTCTAATTTATTTTCTTATGGTGTTTGGAGGGGTGTGTGAGCTACTTTTGGTGTACTGCCGCTCACACGCAGAAAACTCCATATTGTGTTGACTGTTTTGTTTTTCTAATTTATTTTCTTATGGTGTTTGGAGGGGTGTGTGAGCTACTTTTGGTGTACTGCCGCTCACACGCAGAAAACACCATATTGTGTTGACTGTTTTGTTTTTCTAATTTATTTTCTTATGGTGTTTGGAGGGGGTGTGTGAGCTACTTTTGGTGTACTGCCGCTCACACGCAGAAAACTCCATATTGTGTTGACTGTTTTGTTTTTCTAATTTATTTTCTTATGGTGTTTGGAGGGGTGTGCGGGCTACTTTTGGTGTACTGCCGCTCACACGCAGAAAACTCCATATTGTGTTGACTGGTTTTGTTTTTCTAATTTATTTTCTTATGGTGTTTGGAGGGGTGTGTGGCTACTTTTGGTGTACTGCCGCTCACACGCAGAAAACACCATATTGTGTTGACTGTTTTGTTTTTCTAATTTATTTTCTTATGGTGTTTGGAGGGGTGTGTGAGCTACTTTTGGTGTACTGCCGCTCACACGCAGAAAACACCATATTGTGTTGACTGTTTGTTTTTCTAATTTATTTTCTTATGGTGTTTGGAGGGGTGTGTGAGCTACTTTTGGTGTACTGCCGCTCACACGCAGAAAACACCATATTGTGTTGACTGTTTTGTTTTTCTAATTTATTTTCTTATGGTGTTTGGAGGGGTGTGTGAGCTACTTTTGGTGTACTGCCGCTCACACGCAGAAAACTCCATATTGTGTTGACTGTTTTGTTTTTCTAATTTATTTTCTTATGGTGTTTGGAGGGGTGTGTGAGCTACTTTTGGTGTACTGCCGCTCACACGCAGAAAACTCCATATTGTGTTGACTGTTTTGTTTTTCTAATTTATTTTCTTATGGTGTTTGGAGGGGTGTGTGAGCTACTTTTGGTGTACTGCCGCTCACACGCAGAAAACTCCATATTGTGTTGACTGTTTTGTTTTTCTAATTTATTTTTCTTATGGTGTTTGGAGGGGTGTGTGAGCTACTTTTGGTGTACTGCCGCTCACACGCAGAAAACACCATATTGTGTTGACTGTTTTGTTTTTCTAATTTATTTTCTTATGGTGTTTGGAGGGGTGTGTGAGCTACTTTTGGTGTACTGCCGCTCACACGCAGAAAACACCATATTGTGTTGACTGTTTTGTTTTTCTAATTTATTTTCTTATGGTGTTTGGAGGGGTGTGTGAGCTACTTTTGGTGTACTGCCGCTCACACGCAGAAAACTCCATATTGTGTTGACTGTTTTGTTTTTCTAATTTATTTTCTTATGGTGTTTGGAGGGGTGTGTGAGCTACTTTTGGTGTACTGCCGCTCACACGCAGAAAACACCATATTGTGTTGACTGTTTTGTTTTTCTAATTTATTTTCTTATGGTGTTTGGAGGGGTGTGTGAGCTACTTTTGGTGTACTGCCGCTCACACGCAGAAAACACCATATTGTGTTGACTGTTTTGTTTTTCTAATTTATTTTCTTATGGTGTTTGGAGGGGTGTGTGAGGCTACTTTTGGTGTACTGCCGCTCACACGCAGAAAACTCCATATTGTGTTGACTGTTTTGTTTTTTCTAATTTATTTTCTTATGGTGTTTGGAGGGGTGTGTGGGCTACTTTTGGTGTACTGCCGCTCACACGCAGAAAACTCCATATTGTGTTGACTGTTTTGTTTTTCTAATTTATTTTCTTATGGTGTTTGGAGGGGGTGTGTGGGCTACTTTTGGTGTACTGCCGCTCACACGCAGAAAACACCATATTGTGTTGACTGTTTTGTTTTTCTAATGTTATTTTCTTATGGGTGTTTGGAGGGGTGTGTGGGCTACTTTTGGTGTACTGCCGCTCACACGCAGAAAACTCCATATTGTGTTGACTGTTTTGTTTTTCTAATTTATTTTCTTATGGTGTTTGGAGGGGTGTGTGGGCTACTTTTGGTGTACTGCCGCTCACACGCAGAAAACTCCATATTGTGTTGACTGTTTTGTTTTTCTAATTTATTTTCTTATGGTGTTTTGGAGGGGGTGTGTGGGCTACTTTTGGTGTACTGCCGCTCACACGCAGAAAACACCATATTGTGTTGACTGTTTTGTTTTTCTAATTTATTTTCTTATGGTGTTTGGAGGGGTGTGTGGGCTACTTTTGGTGTACTGCCGCTCACACGCAGAAAACTCCATATTGTGTTGACTGTTTTGTTTTTCTAATTTATTTTCTTATGGGTGTTTGGAAGGGGTGTGTGGGCTACTTTTGGTGTACTGCCGCTCACACGCAGAAAACTCCATATTGTGTTGACTGTTTTGTTTTTCTAATTTATTTTCTTATGGTGTTTGGAGGGGTGTGTGGGCTACTTTTGGTGTACTGCCGCTCACACGCAGAAAACACCATATTGTGTTGACTGTTTTGTTTTTCTAATTTATTTTCTTATGGTGTTTGGAGGGGTGTGTGGGCTACTTTTGTTGTACTGCCGCTCACACGCAGAAAACTCCATATTGTGTTGACTGTTTTGTTTTTCTAATTTATTTTCTTATGGTGTTTGGAGGGGTGTGTGGGCTACTTTTGGTGTACTGCCGCTCACACGCAGAAAACTCCATATTGTGTTGACTGTTTTGTTTTTCTAATTTATTTTCTTATGGTGTTTGGAGGGGTGTGTGGGCTACTTTTGGTGTACTGCCGCTCACACGCAGAAAACACCATATTGTGTTGACTGTTTTGTTTTTCTAATTTATTTTCTTATGGTGTTTGGAGGGGTGTGTGAGCTACTTTTGGTGTACTGCCGCTCACACGCAGAAAACTCCATATTGTGTTGACTGTTTTGTTTTTCTAATTTATTTTCTTATGGTGTTTGGAGGGGTGTGTGGGCTACTTTTGGTGTACTGCCGCTCACACGCAGAAAACTCCATATTGTGTTGACTGTTTTGTTTTTCTAATTTATTTTCTTATGGTGTTTGGAGGGGTGTGTGGGCTACTTTTGGTGTACTGCCGCTCACACGCAGAAAACACCATATTGTGTTGACTGTTTTGTTTTTCTAATTTATTTTCTTATGGTGTTTGGAGGGGTGTGTGGGCTACTTTTGGTGTACTGCCGCTCACACGCAGAAAACTCCATATTGTGTTGACTGTTTTGTTTTTCTAATTTATTTTCTTATGGTGTTTGGAGGGGTGTGTGGGCTACTTTTGGTGTACTGCCGCTCACACGCAGAAAACTCCATATTGTGTTGACTGTTTTGTTTTTCTAATTTATTTTCTTATGGTGTTTGGAGGGGTGTGTGGGCTACTTTTGGTGTACTGCCGCTCACACGCAGAAAACACCATATTGTGTTGACTGTTTTGTTTTTCTAATTTATTTTCTTATGGTGTTTGGAGGGGTGTGTGGGCTACTTTTGGTGTACTGCCGCTCACACGCAGAAAACTCCATATTGTGTTGACTGTTTTGTTTTTCTAATTTATTTTCTTATGGTGTTTGGAGGGGTGTGTGGGCTACTTTTGGTGTACTGCCGCTCACACGCAGAAAACTCCATATTGTGTTGACTGTTTTGTTTTTCTAATTTATTTTCTTATGGTGTTTGGAGGGGTGTGTGGGCTACTTTTGGTGTACTGCCGCTCACACGCAGAAAACTCCATATTGTGTTGACTGTTTTGTTTTTCTAATTTATTTTCTTATGGTGTTTGGAGGGGTGTGTGGGCTACTTTTGGTGTACTGCCGCTCACACGCAGAAAACACCATATTGTGTTGACTGTTTTGTTTTTCTAATTTATTTTCTTATGGTGTTTGGAGGGGTGTGTGGGCTACTTTTGGTGTACTGCCGCTCACACGCAGAAAACTCCATATTGTGTTGACTGTTTTGTTTTTCTAATTTATTTTCTTATGGTGTTTGGAGGGGTGTGTGGGCTACTTTTGGTGTACTGCCGCTCACACGCAGAAAACACCATATTGTGTTGACTGTTTTGTTTTTCTAATTTATTTTCTTATGGTGTTTGGAGGGGTGTGTGAGCTACTTTTGGTGTACTGCCGCTCACACGCAGAAAACTCCATATTGTGTTGACTGTTTTGTTTTTCTAATTTATTTTCTTATGGTGTTTGGAGGGGTGTGTGGGCTACTTTTGGTGTACTGCCGCTCACACGCAGAAAACTCCATATTGTGTTGACTGTTTTGTTTTTCTAATTTATTTTCTTATGGTGTTTGGAGGGGTGTGTGGGCTACTTTTGGTGTACTGCCGCTCACACGCAGAAAACTCCATATTGTGTTGACTGTTTTGTTTTTCTAATTTATTTTCTTATGGTGTTTGGAGGGGTGTGTGGGCTACTTTTGGTGTACTGCCGCTCACACGCAGAAAACACCATATTGTGTTGACTGTTTTGTTTTTCTAATTTATTTTCTTATGGTGTTTGGAGGGGTGTGTGGGCTACTTTTGGTGTACTGCCGCTCACACGCAGAAAACTCCATATTGTGTTGACTGTTTTGTTTTTCTAATTTATTTTCTTATGGTGTTTGGAGGGGTGTGTGGGCTACTTTTGGTGTACTGCCGCTCACACGCAGAAAACTCCATATTGTGTTGACTGTTTTGTTTTTCTAATTTATTTTCTTATGGTGTTTGGAGGGGTGTGTGGGCTACTTTTGGTGTACTGCCGCTCACACGCAGAAAACTCCATATTGTGTTGACTGTTTTGTTTTTCTAATTTATTTTCTTATGGTGTTTGGAGGGGTGTGTGAGCTACTTTTGGTGTACTGCCGCTCACACGCAGAAAACACCATATTGTGTTGACTGTTTTGTTTTTCTAATTTATTTTCTTATGGTGTTTGGAGGGGTGTGTGGGCTACTTTTGGTGTACTGCCGCTCACACGCAGAAAACTCCATATTGTGTTGACTGTTTTGTTTTTCTAATTTATTTTCTTATGGTGTTTGGAGGGGTGTGTGGGCTACTTTTGGTGTACTGCCGCTCACACGCAGAAAACTCCATATTGTGTTGACTGTTTTGTTTTTCTAATTTATTTTCTTATGGTGTTTGGAGGGGTGTGTGAGCTACTTTTGGTGTACTGCCGCTCACACGCAGAAAACACCATATTGTGTTGACTGTTTTGTTTTTCTAATTTATTTTCTTATGGTGTTTGGAGGGGTGTGTGGGCTACTTTTGGTGTACTGCCGCTCACACGCAGAAAACTCCATATTGTGTTGACTGTTTTGTTTTTCTAATTTATTTTCTTATGGTGTTTGGAGGGGTGTGTGGGCTACTTTTGGTGTACTGCCGCTCACACGCAGAAAACTCCATATTGTGTTGACTGTTTTGTTTTTCTAATTTATTTTCTTATGGTGTTTGGAGGGGTGTGTGAGCTACTTTTGGTGTACTGCCGCTCACACGCAGAAAACACCATATTGTGTTGACTGTTTTGTTTTTCTAATTTATTTTCTTATGGTGTTTGGAGGGGTGTGTGGGCTACTTTTGGTGTACTGCCGCTCACACGCAGAAAACTCCATATTGTGTTGACTGTTTTGTTTTTCTAATTTATTTTCTTATGGTGTTTGGAGGGGTGTGTGGGCTACTTTTGGTGTACTGCCGCTCACACGCAGAAAACTCCATATTGTGTTGACTGTTTTGTTTTTCTAATTTATTTTCTTATGGTGTTTGGAGGGGTGTGTGAGCTACTTTTGGTGTACTGCCGCTCACACGCAGAAAACACCATATTGTGTTGACTGTTTTGTTTTTCTAATTTATTTTCTTATGGTGTTTGGAGGGGTGTGTGGGCTACTTTTGGTGTACTGCCGCTCACACGCAGAAAACTCCATATTGTGTTGACTGTTTTGTTTTTCTAATTTATTTTCTTATGGTGTTTGGAGGGGTGTGTGAGCTACTTTTGGTGTACTGCCGCTCACACGCAGAAAACTCCATATTGTGTTGACTGTTTTGTTTTTCTAATTTATTTTCTTATGGTGTTTGGAGGGGTGTGTGGGCTACTTTTGGTGTACTGCCGCTCACACGCAGAAAACACCATATTGTGTTGACTGTTTTGTTTTTCTAATTTATTTTCTTATGGTGTTTGGAGGGGTGTGTGGGCTACTTTTGGTGTACTGCCGCTCACACGCAGAAAACTCCATATTGTGTTGACTGTTTTGTTTTTCTAATTTATTTTCTTATGGTGTTTGGAGGGGTGTGTGGGCTACTTTTGGTGTACTGCCGCTCACACGCAGAAAACTCCATATTGTGTTGACTGTTTTGTTTTTCTAATTTATTTTCTTATGGTGTTTGGAGGGTAGTGTGGGCTACTTTTGGTGTACTGCCGCTCACACGCAGAAAACACCATATTGTGTTGACTGTTTTGTTTTTCTAATTTATTTTCTTATGGTGTTTGGAGGGGTGTGTGGGCTACTTTTGGTGTACTGCCGCTCACACGCAGAAAACACCATATTGTGTTGACTGTTTTGTTTTTCTAATTTATTTTCTTATGGTGTTTGGAGGGGTGTGTGAGCTACTTTTGGTGTACTGCCGCTCACACGCAGAAAACACCATATTGTGTTGTTAGGCTCCTCCCTGATGACGCCCTGATCCACCAACACTTCCATCATTTTTTTCAAAATTTTCTTAAATTTCTTGATTTAAAATTTTTTTAATTTCTCTTTGTTTTGGTTTGTAATTTTGAATTACACACACACATATATATATATGTGTGTGTGTAATTCAAAATATATATATATATATATATATATATATGCATGAGAGAAGAAAAAAAGTAGGTTTTTCAGCCTCTTTGGATGATCAAGTCCTGGTGATTCTCAATGAATCTCATCCTGTTAATAATTTTGATCCTCGAGCCCTTGGTGTTAGCAATGTTCCTGAGCCATGCGATTTGCCCTCCGGTTGAGCGTTCCAAACTAGGTCCAGCCAAATACCATCGTGCACACGGGGGCTGAAGTAAGTTCAATTTTTCGTGGCTTCAAAGGTCCTCACGTTGGCGTGGTTTTGAAATTTGGAGAGTGCTGTGCAAGCTCAGGTGATGGTCTCGTCATCTAACCGTGATTTAAAATAACGTAGTGTTGTCCTTCGGGTTTGATCCCGGACCGTCGCCAATAGCCCGTCGTATTGCTCCAGTGCGACGTTAATTAATTACCTACCTAGCTTCTTGGACGATTTCAACAGCTTCACCCCTAGCTTTAGGTAGGTAGTTGATTAAGATCGCGCTGGGGAGCAACGCAGTGGGCTATTGCCGACGGTTCGGGATCAATCCCGAAGAGAAAGATCCAACGACGAAACCTCGTCATTTTCAACCACGATGACGAGAACAATACCTGAGCTGGCACCCCACTCTCCTAACTGTAACGTTCGAATCTAAAAAAAACGAAAAATCTGCAACGTTCGAATCGAAAGTTATTTGAAGAACAGCCCCACGAGCTTCAATTAAAATAGAATCATCGAAAAGTCATCTGCAATAAACCATTACTTAAAAAAGGTCCGATTGAAAGCAATATCGAGGTTCGAATAATCAATAGTTTCGAAACACTTTCGCTCATGCCACCTGTGAATCGCGAAGTGTTCCATCATTAAACCCCGATTTCAGTGAAAGAAGACGAAAAAGCAATTTCTCTTTCAAGTTTGCTCTTTGAAGTCGCGAACATGAACTTCTCGCCGTCAATTAGAAAGTGTACACAAACTAGCTCTTATCAAAGGAATCGTTCTTCCTTCAATATTTAGAAAAGAAAAAAGACGAAATTATTGGTTTTAAGCATGCAAGCGCACTTTTTGATTTAAAACCCTATTACACATTCGTGTTTCATTTCTCTACAAAAAAAGAACATTCGAAGCGTTCCCGTGTTTTCCTTTCATCTAAGGGATTAGTTCTTTTTAATTATTTCGCTTCGCTTGTTTCGTCGCACGAACCAATTAACACGTCCCTACAAAAACGTGCAAAGTGGTCCGGCTGAGGTTTCAGTTTAGAAGTCAAGTTTCGCATAAGGGTGCCGGAAATGAAAGTAAATATTTTTTAATTAAGGAAAGGAAATATATTTGAGGAAAGAAAACTCAAAAGACTCGGGGCTGCCACAAAACTGGGAAAACTCAACTCTGGGCTACCGCAAAACTTAAACAGTTTTCGGCCCAGTTGGCAGAGTAATGAATTAGCAAACGGAGGAGGTTTGCGAGTCCGAATCCAACCAAAGATCGTGTACAAAGGCGCCTGGTGCACATTAAATCTGTCGTTGCCTCAAATGTCCTCGAGTTGGAGTTGTGTGGAATCTTGGAGATTGGTGTGCCAGCTCAACTGTGCTCTCGTCACCGTGGTTCAAAATTATGTGATGTTGTCCTCGAATCTTTCCCTTTGGGTTTGATAGCCAGTAGCCCGCTCTAGTGCGACGTTAATTAAAATACACACCTACACCTCGATTTCACGTAATTTTATTCTTTAGGGCAGTGCTTCCCAACCTTTTTCGAGTCACACCTCACAAGCATCAATAATTTCACATCTATGAAGGAACACTTTTCAAAAACATGATTAATTTCATACTAGGGATTCAATTACCAAGATCTTTCAACTATTTTTGCATTATAATACATAAACATTCGTTTCAGTTAAGTCTTCTGATGCAGTCATAATCACGAAACAAATGGAATAAAAATACCTAATCCATACATCCTCAGTGATTAACTTAGTTTTTATAGCGTATCTATGAACTAAATTGTCAGATTTGACTGAATGAAACTGATTAAATTTTTAGAGAACACTTATTTTGTAAAATTATGATGTGAAAATACAAAAGTAAAATTAATTACACTGCACAAAAGAATTACTGACTATGTGTAAATATGCTAACAATTATAACTATTGATGACAAAATAAACATTTTTTAAGTATTAATATAAATATCTACAATATTCTTTTGCCACAGTTGCATTACCTTCTTATTTCAGTGAGATACTTGGGCTTGTTTCTGTGAACACTTAAATCTGGGTCTAGGGTGGAAAGAGCTACATGCAATTCATGGTCAAGACAATGATCTCTTTCAATTCTTGAAAGTGAGCATAGAAGAGAAACTTTGTTCACACATGTATGTTGTAGCAAATGGTAAAAGAATGTTCAGCCATTAATATGCTAGCCATTAACAAATTCGACGCACAAATGCAAAATTTGGAGATTGTGCCACTTCATAACTATGTCAATTGTAAAAAGTTGATTTACAACGATCTGTGTTATCGAAACATCCGCAAACTTATATATCTACACTTATCTATGGCACTGGTATAGCAGATTAGCAGGAAATACTGTAAGTACTGGACATGCTTCTGTTAAATGTACTGAAACTTTTAACGCCTTTTCTAGGTAGGTAGGGTTCGCATCTTTCCCTTTGGGATTGACCACGTCATTTGGAACCACGGTCAAATGACGAGGTCACACCTGAGGCTGACACCCCACGCTCTAAGTTTCCACACCACGACAACGTGAGGTCATTTCAGGCTACGACAGATTTAATATACACCAGTCCCAGTTTACACAACGGTTTTTGGCTGGACCTGAGAGCATTGATCAACACCCCTGCATTATTCAGTCGAACTGCATTTCCCGGAACTTTGGATCCTTCGATTTTCAAAATGTATTCTTTAGTTAAATAAATTATGTTCCAATAATCTTTATTCACGAAATCGAACTTTTGTCGAAATTGGAAGGTATATGTAAAAAAGGAGGGGGGAATAACATTGGGAAACCATTAATCTCACAATGATTGATGAACCAATCTAGAAATTATGGTAACCACTCCAATCGAAACTTTACTGTACAGTTCTACAGAATAGATGTGAATGTATAAAAACATTTGGAAATCCGAACAGTCAAGGAGGCCACGGTAGCCCGGATGGAAGAGTAACGGACTAGCAACCGAAGGGTTGCGATTTAGAATCCATCCAAAGACCGTCGTCTACAAATGAGGCTGGTGCACTTTCAATCTGACGTGACCTCAAATGTCCTCCCGTTGGCGTGGTGTTGAACCTTGGAGAGTGGAGTGCCAGCTGAGGTGTGACCTCGTCATCTGACCGTGATTCAATATTACGTGGTGTTGTCCTCGATCTTTTCCTTCGGGTTTGATCCTGGACTGTCGCCCGTTGTGTTATTCCAGTGCGACGTTAATTAAATATCTACCTAGCTCTTGAAAATGTCTGTCCGGCATGAGGAAGTTTTGAAACACTCCCTAAGGCGGTGGAAATGCGGCGGTGGCATTATCATAAATGTTTTTACGATTATGATCGCCAAGTGTAGAGTGTGTCGTGTTGGGACGTATTTGGCCATGTTGAGTCAAGTCTGTGTGCTGATGGATCGCAGTACCACAGAACTTCTTCAACTCAGTATTTCCATCTTGGTTATTTGGTTTGGTTTGTTGCGGTATTATGGCGCAAGTGCCATATTTGGCCATGCTGCGCCAGACACAAGACATACAATATCAAGTAATACACAATGAAAGTTTAACTAATACAAAAGAGAGAAATACACCCAGGGAGGAATCGAACCTGCTCCACCTACAACACGAAGCCCAATGAGGCACGACGAGCCCTATTGCAATCTTAATTAGGTATCATAAAAGATGAAGAATCTCGATGCTTCTTGTAACAAAAATGTTGCAATAGAGAAGCAAAAGTAAAACTTTTGAATTAGATTTTCTTCCAGAATAAGTCATTGGAACACTGATTAAGTTTTATTATCTCTTTCCCGGGGGATTAAATAAATGGGAGAAAGATTCGATCATCAGACTTATTAACTTAAATAAACGAAGCAGTCGTCTTTACTCACGGAAGAAAACAGTCATATTTTCCTTTTCCGAGAGCAAATAAAAGAAACCATCGGTGCGTTAAGTTAAAAAGTTTTCCGATTAAACTTCGTAATCTCAATTCCATGCTACTTACTCATCCCGATTAATTTTCCCAATTACGCTTTTCGATTTTTAAAAGGTTTCCTCCATTTTTTGTATCAGAGAGCGTCATTTTAACTTAATCACTTTTGATAACATTAAACCAGGAATAACTTCGGAAGAGTAAAAAAGGAGGGAAATTAGATAATCTTTCATTGTTTTTATCTTTGACAATCGCCCATAAACGACTTGCAAAATCACGGAAGAAAAGAAAATGTTTTAAGTTCTTTTTTTGTTCGAGTAGGTTTTTTTCCGACATGAGCACAGATCATTTTCTTCGAAGCAATTTTCCTAAAAGCCAAAAGCATGTTAAAATGTTAATATATTAAAGCGCTGTGATCCATCAAAAATTCATTGCTTTTATTTTGATGGGTGCTTAAAACTTTGTTTCCCGAAAAGGCTCATTCTAATTTTTTAAGAATACTTCAAGCTTCGTTTACGGTGTTTTCTGACGCCTTGTTTCGGATTCCCATCAAATTTGTTTCGCCGAAATGTTTCTTTTGTTCGTTTTCCACTTTAAGGAATTGTAAAAATTACGGCATTTTTTGCTCGTAATATGTATATGAATATTACTTTGATGCTCGGCGTTAAATGACGAGTTTGGGGTTTTATGCCGCAGTTTCCATATTTGGTCAAGCTGTGCCAAACACAAGACAGACAACGGGAGGTTTTACGGTCCCAGTGGAGAGAAATACACACAGGGTGGAATCGAACCTTAATATCCGTTCTGAAGCACTCAGCTCATTCGAGCTACGAAATTCCCATCACCTCTTTTCAGAATCCAAATTAAAACCGTGTTGATTACAGAGAACGATGCATAGGAACTATTCGCACTCTCTGTGTTTACACTTTTTCCCATACTGCAATGGTCTCCCCTAAAGATGAAACAGTGTAGCATTTAACTTCTAAATATTAAATTTAGCCACAAATCCAAACCAAAAATCAATTTTCTCTAAGCTAGTGAGATATATAACACTCTAAAACCTACAAAAAGTATCTTTTAAAGAAGTGAATGCTGAAAGCAAAGGGGGAAATGGCAGTGAAAACTGAAAAGCCTTCTCCATTTTTTCATTTCCGTAAATATTTCCGTTTTCATTCCGTTTTCTGTTTGATAACTGTCATGAAAAGTAGAACATACGGACAGTGGATTTGATATTGAAAGCAGATACGCTCTTGGAGTGACTATAAGGATATTTTCATTCCAGGGCGACACGTTTTTTTCGATGGATTTGAATGACAGCTTCTGTGGTCTCATAGTAATTATTTTTGGTAGCAATTATAATTTTTAACGTGCTAATGTCACTGATCATCCTATATGAAGAAAAATAGTGGATTCTCAATACAATTACCTCAATTTTTAACTCTTCTTGCATGAATTGATACATAAATTATTTTAAACTCGAACCTTCAATAGAAATTTCGCTTCTTACTCCTATAACATTGTAAATATTAAGCAGCCTCATAATCTTTATGAAGCTTTGCATCCTACTGTCGGTATTTTCGTGAATAAAAACAGCATCAATTTAATCTCTAACTGAACAGGCATTTTCTAAAAACTCGCAACAGTTTTCAAAGGTTTCACTAAGTTTTTGAAGTAGTTTTACATATTTGAATGTTTTATATATTTTTTCGGGTATAAGAAACATTTTGAGACATTACATTACATGCTTCAATTTCAATTAAAAAGTTAAGAATCAATTTTGATGCAATAATAAAATTCCATTTATTCGTTTTTATCAAAGCTTGATTCGTTTACATTTTCTGTAAAGTATCTTAAGTACAAAAAAAGTACTTTTTTAAATTTTCAAGGATCACGAAATGATAAACAGACAATTTTGCAAAGCAGGCGATATACGAAATAAAGTAAACTGCTGCGTTTGTCTGTCGGTCAGTATTACACACGTGAGTATAAGTCTGCAGAATAGTAAAGCTTGTAGGTAGTCAATTAACGTCGCACTGGAGCAACACAGAGGGCTATTAGCGACGGTCCGGGATCCATGCCGTCATTTTGAACCACTGTCAGATGACGAGGTCAACTTACGAGCTGGCACCCCACTCTCCAAACTTCCACACCACGCCAACGTGAAGAAATTCGAGGTCACGACCGATTTAACGTGTACCATCCGTGTGCACGACGGTCTTTGGACCGAATTACGAACTCGCAACCCTTCGTTTGCTAATCCGTTGCTCTTCGAAGTGGTGTAGTAAAGCTGGATAGGTTACCTGTGAGTTCTTTAGTCGAAAACACCTAAACTCTGTTTTAAGGTAGAGGTCGCAGATTCTATTTCACATTTCCTTTTTTTGCAAAAGTTGGCAACACAAACATATCATCGACGATTCCAAGAACTTATTAAGCACTTCCCGCTCCCAGAGTCTGGGACTCCGAACGCATTTGCATAAATATTCGGAATCGAAAATGTTTACGCAAAAGATTCCGCAAAAAGGCGGATGGATCCATGCATATATGCATGAGAGAGGAACTTAAAAGACAAACGCTTTAAGAGCGGAGTTGCATTTCGCGGGTTTACTTAGGGCGGGTTCGACTCCGAGAAAAGTTTAGAGAGAAATTTCGCTGAATTTCTTAGTTTGATTTCCATTGTTTTATTGTTTCAACCCTGCTGCTTGGCAGATGGGGAAGCGGAGGAAGAAAAAAGGGTCGCGAAGACTCGAGTTTCTGCACTTTTTCCATCCATCCAACGCTCGGCATGGAGGTTTTCTCCGCTTGTTCGAATATTTCCCCCCTTTTCACTTAAACGAATGCTGCGCGTGTCTTTTTCATATGCCAGCGGTTTCGTGAATCGTATGTTTACTTTATACGAAATGTTCCACCAACACGGGATGTCTACATTTGTGCATTCGTTAGAAAAACATTTTTCTGGACGGAGATATACAGAACGGATATACACGATGATCATAATCGACCGCACAATAAACAACATCACGCGATTCCTTCTAGAAAACCAGGACCCGGTTGGAAGAGTAACGGATTAGCAACCGGAGGGTTACGAGTTCGAATCGAACCAAAGACCGTCGGAGGCTGGTGCGCGTTAAATCTGTCATGGCATCAAATGTCCTCCCGTTGGCATGGTGCGAAAGTTTGGAGTGGGATGCCAGCTCAGGCGTGACCTCATCATGAGACCGTGTTTCAAATTTGTTCTTTTTCTACCTCAGGAAAAGCCCAAGGACCATAATTTCCTACGGGCAAGCCTACTGTAAATATATAAAGTTCTTGCTTTTCAATATGACGTCAAGCGTGTTATTTCTGTCACCAACCGGGATGCATATTTAGGATAGCTTTTCTGCACACTACGTTCTTGAATGATAGTGATAATTAATTAACGACGCACTGGAGCAACATAACGGTCTATTGGCGACGATCCGGGATCAAACTCGAAGGGAAAGATCCGAGGACAACACCAGGTTATTTTGAACCACGGTCATATGACGAGGTCTCACCTGAGACGGCACCCCACTTTCCAAACTTCCGCACCATACCAACACGAGGACATTTGAGGCCACGAAAAATTTAACGTGCACCAGCCCCCACGTACACTACCCTTTTGAAGGCGGTGTTCTATCTCCGAAGCCGACCCTTCCCCGCGCATCCACTTAAGAATTGAGGAGACAATTTCCAGAGAATGCAAACACGCGAATACCATCCTATAGATAACGCCACCTAATTTATTGGTGATTACCCATAAAGAGGTCCTCAACTTTGGGACTTCAGGAGGGAGGGAGGGCAGACCTGGACTTGTGCCAGAGCCATACACGGGGGCCTGGAAAAACGCCAGGAAGGCTCATATTTCACGGAAGGTAATCGTCCATCATGGGAGAACTATGCCGGGATTACTTGCCCTGAGCAGCGCGCGCGTGAGTTATGGGCAGGAAGCAAAGGGCCCGCTCTACTTATACAGGGGAGCGCCCCGGCAAGCCTCCCCTGTTGGCTTTTGCGGCATCAGGGACAATCCACGATAATTGCTTCCCTCTTCTGGAGGTATTGAATTCGAGACAGAAAGGGATGTTATTGGGACTCCTTACTCATCGCCTGACATTTCGCAGTTGGAAATGGTGGCGATATTTCCTTATGCTTGCGCCGTAAAACCCCAATCCGATCCTTATGCTACAGCAAGAACGCCTGAAAGATAGTGTTACTTCCAAATACTTCATGATGCAGTTGAGTTACACTACTATGCATACTACTAGCTAAATTACCCAGCGTTGCTCGGGTTGAATTGTTTGTAATTTATCGTAATATACTCAATGTTATTCCTACGGGAACTTCGAACTGTTTCAGCCCCCTCTGCAGACCCAAGACAAATTGTAAAGAAAAGTTACTTTCCATAGATGAGATTTATTTTCAAGAAATGTCGCTGAGAGAAGCAGCTGCAGCTAATTCGAGAAGCGGGGGGCAAGGCTATACACGCTGTCATTGCAAAAGGAAGTGTTCCACAAATAAATGCAGTTGTAAAAGCAAGGGACTCTTGTGCAATTCAAAGTGTCATAATAGTTTAAGTTGTTGCAATAAATAAGATTTGAATCATATAATTAAGTAAGTTTTTTATTACTATTATTTTCTTTTCTCATTTAGAATGTACTGTATAATTAAGTGAGTTTTTAATTTCTATTATTTTCCTTTCTCATTTAGAATGTACTATTTGTTTTAAGTTCTTGGTCACTCCTCTCAGAAAGAGAGGCGAAAAAGTTACGTCACCCTTGTGACGTTTAATCGCGACTGAAATACGGAGAAGAAAATATAAATCTCCGACATGTTCACCATTCACCATTAGTGCATGGTGAATGTCGACATTTGCCGGTGTAAGTCAGAAATAAGGGTATTTAGCAAATATTTCGGACATACACCAAGCGACTATGTGAATGTTGACATTCACCGGTGAAAGTCGACATTCTCCAGATTTCGGTCTTTCACTGTAACATTTATATGGATTGTTATTGAAAGTTAATAGCCCCATACTTTATTCCAGAATTTAGCAGTGGCACAATTCGATAGATGCTACCACTAGTTTAGATATCGCTAATTGTGTGAGTTGCATTAGGTTCAGACCAAAATGTTGCAAGTTCTAATCCAATCAGACTCGTTTGCAAAGGGGGATGATGCACGTTCAATGTGTCGTGGCCTCAAATATCCTCACGTTGTAGTGGTGTGGAAGTTTGGAGAGTGGGGTGCCAGTTCAATTATTGAACTCGCCATCTGACCGTGGTGTTGTCCTCGGATCTTTCCCTTAAGATTTGATCCCGGACTGTCACCAATAAGCCATTGTAATGCTCCAGTGCGACGTTAATTAAAATACCTAAGATCACAGGTGTACTTCCCAATGCGCACTCAGGCAGAAGCGAAGATGTAGCCATGACGGGAACAGGTGGGTATATGTCACACTGCATCAACACATCGGGTTTTTGTCGACGATCCGGGATCAAAGTCGAAGGGAAAGATCCGAGGACAACACCGCGCCATTTTGAAGCACGGTCAGATGATAGAATGAACACCTGAGCTGTGGCCCCCCCACTCTCCAAACTTCCACATCACTTGATTGTAGTATGGATTGTGAAACGACTCTTTAAATTTCCTCTAAGGGGAAGTTGATTTATTTTTGCATTTAATTTTGATATTTACTTCAATTGGTGTTGACCGTTATCTGTCATTTATCAAATCGTAATTTAACACTTGGAATAAACGACTAACATAAAACGACTAAGTGATGAAAATCGCATCCGAAAAACAAACGAATGAAGATCATGTTCAGAATAGGTACAGGAAACACGTACCGCAGCAGTACTACCTATATTTAGCTAGTCACCTTAGGTAGGTAGTAAATAAACGTCGCACTGAAAACAAACGGGCAAAAGAACGGGCTCTTGGCGGTCCGGAATCAATCCCCAAGAGAAAGATCCGAGAACAACACGTCATTTAGAATCAGTCAGATGAGGTCATGGCAGATTTAACGTGTACCTGTCCCCATGTACACGACTTCATTTATATGAATCGACGATATTCAGTGAAAAGGTAAAAGTTAAAACCCTTAGAGTTCATCAGCACAGAGATAATAAAAGATTTTCTAGAACTAGAAAAATACAGGAACTATTTCGATAAATTTAAATGAATATGTACAATAAAGAATAGTTACCTCAATAGACAGCTACTGAAATAATAATTTTTTGAATACACATTTTCCCTTTCAAAACAAGTCTTTCACAACTAGAAAAGATACTATCCAGTAGTCGCCTGGCGCGATTTCATGAGTGCAAACCAAATGCCACATGGATGGAATATAAAAAAAACGAATTATATATTTTTCCAGGAAAAGATTAATCCTATTGACATTTCGCGTTTGCATCATCAAAAA
Organism: Meta bourneti; assembly: GCA_933210815.1. Lineage (NCBI taxonomy): Eukaryota > Metazoa > Arthropoda > Arachnida > Araneae > Tetragnathidae > Meta > Meta bourneti. Next base: position 104,138,945 of record OW119926.1, read on the forward strand.
ATGAGAAAATAGTTAACTTTTTCTCATTCAAATTCCTTCTGGATTTAAAAAATATTTATTGGGCTCAAGATTTTCCATTTGTTTTCTATTTAAGAAGCATAGATTTCCTATAAAAGTATAGAATCAATACCAGGGGAATGTTAAGTTAATTCCGAACAGATACATGATGAAAAGACCCATTTTCCCAAGGTCTTTCCACGTTAACGATATTTTTAAAAACCTGGCAGATTGGAGCATATTTTTAGATTATTCTGATACGATTTAGGGCCGTGGTAGCCCGGTTGGAAGAGTAACGGAACTTGCAACCGGAGGGTTGCGAGTTCGAATCCAACCAAAGACCGTCGAGTACAAAGGAGGGACGGTGCACGTTCAATCTGCCGTGTCCTCAAATGTCCTCACGTCGGCTTGATGTGGAAGTTCAGAGAGAGGTGTGCCAGATCACAGGTGTGACCTCATAATCTGACAGTGCTTCAGAATAACGGTGTTTTCCTCGGATCTTTCCCTTCGGGTATGATCCCGGATCGTAGCCAACAGCCCGTTGTGTTGCTCCAGTGTGACGTTAATTAACATGCCTAACATATACCAGATACTCGATTTAAGATGTACGTATACACTAGAACATTTTTTTAATTTTGACTTTAACCGGTTGAAATTTGAATATGCCGCTTTGGGATAACGTAGTGAGACATCTAGGGACGCGAATGTACGAGTACCGGCGTGGCTGTGCGCATGCGCGAGCGCCCGCACATGACTCAGAAGAGAAGCAGGCAGTTGTATGTTCCGTCCAATTGACGCGGCAGTGCGTGTGAGGACATCATGGCGTTCACATTGCAAAGTTCGACGATTGAGGAGCAGCGAGGTGTTATCAGATTTCTGATTGCGGAAGGTGTCAAACCGGTAGGTGAGACACTCCGTAGCCTACGCAAGTCCATCAAGAGCAAACGGCCTGGGCTGCTCACGGAGGGAGTGATTCTGCTCCACGATAACGCGCGTCCACACGTCTCCAGGGTCACACAAAGTGTACTGGCCAAGTTTAAGAGGGAGCAGCTTGAGCATCCGCCCTGCAGCCCGGACATATCGCCCTGCGACTTCCATCTGTTTTGTCCGCTAAAAAACATCTCAAAGGGAAGCGCTTCAACTCGGACGACGAACTGAAGGACACAGTGGAGGACTGGCTCTTGTCACAGCCACAGGAATTCTGGGAACAGGGAATCCTTCGGCTCGTGAAACAGTGGGATAGTTGTGCTCAGGCCTCTGGTGATTACTTTTGAATAAAGACTTCAATTATACCCACAGTGTCGCTTCGTACCTTTTCATTTGAACACCCCTCGCAATTTTAGTGTCAAAAATTCAGATTAAGGTATTCATTAATTATCTAATTTAGATATAATTAATAAATTTGCGTGTTTTTTGAACAGTTATATCTCAAATTCAAATTTGTTCAAAAATACAATTCCCGTTAGAAATTATTTCTAATATTATTATTCCTGTTTCGACTCTCCGGCAAGTCGCTAGAAAGAATAGTTTTTTTGACAATTTTTATCAACAAGGATGTTTAAAAAACAGATTTTTTTCCAGAATTTCAACATTTAGAAACGAACTAAAAATTCATTTCTAAAGTAATAACTTTGATTGTATGTCGAAACAACCACTGTATTATATAGATTATAATGACACAAAAATGGATAAATTCATTGAGTTATCACTGTTTGAACAAAGCATCCTATTGCAAAAACAATTCTTGAGAAATTGAATTTAAAGTTTTGGAAACATTTTTATATATGTTGACAGTTCCTAACCAAAACCCTTGTAACTTGAAAACGATTTAAAATTTTTACAAGATCTTGGTATCGTTTGATACCTGAGGAGTTGGAAAACATTTGAATTAATAAAAAATGCATCCATATTCAGGACAATTTTCGTGATTTCTAGTGTATACACCTTAATAAATATTTGAACATCTTACTATCTATTTGTATTTTACCCTAATTCTACCATTGGCATTTTATTTTGACCGAATTAATTATTCTTTCGGGAGATTAACTTGTTGAGCCCACGAGCGAAGTTCGTGCCTCGGAACAAAAAAAACTTCGAGGCAGAATAATGGCGATACGTTATCAAAGAGCTGTCATTCCCAAAGCTGCGGAACTTTAAAGTAAAAAAAATGAAAAAGTAGAGGATAAAACAGCGAGTTCAAAAGGATCTCCCGCTAAAGTTATAAATTATGAACACTTCCGGGAACGGAAAGAGGACAAGAAAAGAACTTTGACAAAGACACTTTATTAAATCTCTAAAATATTGATCCCATATTTTTCCAGCTCTCTACAAAGAAAATGTCTTTCATGTGTTTTTTTTTTCTTTTCCTGGAAAGCGAATTATTCCTGCATAAGTGCCTTTAAGCGCTTCTTCGATCGTCGGATTTTTTGTTCGTTTTCACGCCCGTTCCTCCAGTAACACCGCAAACACACAAAAAATGAATCTTATTAATTGGCGAAAAGTACATTTTCTTTATACAGCATTAAAACAAGGTACTACACTTTTATTCCTGGGATAGAAATAATTTTTTTTTCGCGGAAGAAAAAAAGAATTAGCTTCATAAATTTCCTTTTTTTTTATTTCTCCTTTCCTTTATACGTGTGGTAAAAGAAAGGGGGAAAAGGAACTTAATAATTTTTATACTTTTCCCCTCGGATTATTTCCCTGCAGGAATTTTTCCCCCTTTTGTGTTCCTCCGTAACCAATAACCGTGAAGAACGTGGTCATTTTTCAAAAAACAATTACTCAGAGCTCTCTCTCCTTTGTATTTAGTATTTTCCGACCCAATGGAAAATTGCGACAGAAAAACCCTCGGCATTCAAAATAGCCCGGAAGCTGCTCAAGGCCTGGAAATTAATTCCACTTATGTACATTAATGTACTTTAAAGGCGAAAAAAATAAACTCCATTCATCAAACATACGCGAAATTAAACGAAAGGCCGAATTCAGACGAGATGATTAAATACAAACCGATTCGAGATTAATGAGTTGTGAGGGAATCTTCCGAAACCGTAGGAATAGAAAATTAAAACGTCTATTAATGATCTTTTTCAGGAGTAAATACTTGAGGGTACTCGGTCGAAACCGCCTCTTTGGAAAGAAATTTAACTGGCTTTCAACGTGAAAAAAATATTGCAATTCCTTAATCTTAACTAGAATACAAACCTAATGATGAATAGGTAGGTATTTTAATTAACGTCGGACTGGAGCAACACAGCGGGCTATTAGCGACGGTCCGGGATCAAACCCATAGGGAAAGATCCGAGAACATCACGTAACTTTGAACCACGGTCAGTTGACCGAGATCAACACTTGAATCGGCACCAAACTTCCACACCACGTCGTTGTGAGGCCACGACAGATTTAACGTGCACCAGCCCCCTTTGTACACGACGATCTTTGGTTGGATTCGAACTCACAGCCCTCCGGTTGCTAATCCGTTACACTTCCAGCCGGTCTATCGTTACACTTCCAACCGGTCTATCTAAATCTGTCGTGGCCTCCAATGTTCTCACGTTGGCTCGGTGTGGAAGTTCGGAGAGTGGGGTGCCACGGTCAGATGAAGAGGTGTTGACCTCTTCATGTGACCTTGGTTCAAAAGTGATGTGGTGGTGTCCTTGGATCTTTTCTTTGCGGATTGATCAAGGACTGTCGCCAATAGCCCGTTGTGTTGCTCCAGTGCGACGTTAATTAACTACCTACCCTAAAAGAATTGTTGGAATTGAAAATTCATCATGTTTAAGAGTTCAGGGTGCATGAAAAAATCAATGAGTATATTTTCCCATATATTCTGGTTGTATGAAAGATTGGCTAAAAAGATGACATTTTGAAAATAATTCAATTCCACATTACGAAAGGGTCTCTGCATAGTTAATGTTGGAGCCACAGACAGATTTCTATCAAATTTCTAATTTTTTTAAAAACTGGGGATAATTTTAAATGATTTCTTCTGGAAAATATTTAGACTTATACATTTGTTCAACTTCTACACTTTCTCTAAAAGGAAATGCTTGAAGGCGATTCTATACTGTGAAACGGAAATGAAAAAATATCAAATATGGTTAAAACTATTACATTTATTTTAAAGATATATTTAAATTATAAAAAAAAATGAAATTCTTTTTACATTTAATATAATCTTTGTTTTTGACTATGCTATGAGAAATTGTTCCATGTAAAATTATGAAAAATGAGCCGTTCAAAAACAAGATTTCTTGCAAATGTTAAACTGTCAATAGCAATATTTTTGGGGTGAAATCAATAATTATTATCCAAACAATCATAAATATTTCATTATTCAGCTATAATATGAATAATGCTAAAAAAAAGAGTATTTTCTGAAAATTTCGTTGTGTAGGAGACAACCGTTTTTTGCAAGTTACTTTTTATATCAAAACTGAGGAGTAGAAAGCACATACCGGTTACTCTTGATTAGTTTGTCACTGTACCGTCATTATTTGTTAAACAAGGGTTAATCATTCCGGGATCTACTCATTCACCGTTGATCAAGCCTGTCTGTAATGTGTCTGTAGAAAAACTACTTCAAGGTATGTTACTCAGAGGGAGACTTGAGCATTGCAACCCGCATTCGCTTTTTCTTCCTGACAGGGAAGGAACGCGTACACTCAGATTGTAAGGAAAAGCGTCACCCTGGTCGCGCTTCGCAGGTCGCTTCGTGACACCACAACAGCAATCAAAACATACGATATGCGCTTGAGTACTCTGTATCTAAATAGGAAATGCGTCTTTATACAGGGTGTCCCAAAAAGGTTGCTCCGCGATTTATCTTTTTACCATTTGGAGATAGGTAGGCAATGTAAATTGCAAAAGTTCACCCAATAAGGTAAGTAATTAAGATATGTGAATAAAATTATCACGTGATAACAATTGAAGCGGATATAGTTTTTAATTTTTATACCACTCCTTTAGATGAAAATCCGAGATGGCAGAAATGTTCCTTACCTGTATCCCTATCGTTGGTAAAAACCATATTTCTGTAGGTTGAATAGTAACGGAGATACAAGAGTTTTTATTTTAAGGGGGCCGTATCTAATCTAGAACGGAAACTGACTCATGGCCAAGAATGAAGAGCTAAGTTCTGCATTGCTGCCAGATGGAAAAATTTCATTTTATTTTTATTTAAACCATTTTTCTACAATATTTTTTATTAAAGATTACATTGTCTACTATTATGCATTGCGATTTTCATCTGCAGTTGCAATACTACATTATTTTGCACAATGTTGCACTTTCTGACCGAAAAATGCTTTTTAGCATTGTGTATGCGGTCCCTAATCTGACTGTTTGAACAGCTGTGCACAAGCGGTATAAGTCAACTTTTTTGCGTCCTTATGCCTCCGTTACTGTTCAACCTACAGAAATGCAGTTTTCTGCTAACGATAGGGATGCAGGTAAGGAACATTTCTGCCATCTCGAATTTTTATCTAGAGGGGTTGTAAAAAATTAAAAACTGTATCCGCTTCAATTGTTATCACGTGATAATTTTATTCACATATCTTAATTACTTACCTTACTTTTGCAATTTACATTGCCTACCTATCTCCAAATGGTAAAAAGATAAATCGCGGAACAACCTTTTTGGGACACCCTGTATATGCTTATTTGAGTGCCGCATGAGTGATGCTGGACAAATGTGCCTTAGGTCACATTTTAAGGTCACAAAACCCTTTTTATGCGTGTTAGTTCATAAAGATTCAGGACTGCCATATTGGTTTACTCCACCTTTCACACCCAATCTAGGTAGCTGGGTCCATAAAAGTTTAGTAATTGGTAATTAATTATAACGTCGCACTGGAGCAACGCAACGTGCTATTGGGGACGGTCTGGGATCAATCTCGAAGGGAAAGATCCGAGTACAACGCCTCGTCATTTTGAACCACGACAAGGCATCACCTGAGCTGGCACCCCACTCTCCAAACTTCCACACCGCGCCAACGTGAGGACATTTGAGGCCACGAAGGATTTAACGAGCACACAAGGGTCCTTTGCTGGACCTAGTTTCGAACTCACAACCCTGGGATTGCTAATCGGTTATTCTTCCAACCAGGCTACCGCAATCCCATAAAAGTTTAGGAAGGCCTAGTCTGGCAGAGTTTTATTAAACCGCATCATTTGCAGGGTTTCTCTCCCTGAACGCCACCAAGTCTTTCATAAAAGTTGTTTTTCTGTGGCATCCATCGATCGGTCTCGCACACCCCCTGGGGTGCAGTGAGTAGGAAGGTCTTCGTGTTTATTCTCCCTGCAGAACGGGGGGACACGTTGGTTTGCTTAACAGTAAAAAAGATGCTTAATGTATCGCGGAACGTAAGTGCAAAAGGCACCAGAGTAAAAGAGTCAATCACCTATGAATCTCTGTTTAACATGTACATACAGAATGCATTAACCCTCCTGCTGTTTATTTACTCCAATGGGCAATACCTTGATGGTAATTTATACCCCCGTGTATACAAGGGTCCTTGGCTGGACCTAGTTTCAAACTTGCAACCCTCCGGTTCCTAATTAGCTGCTCTTCCAACTGGGCAACCCCAATATCTTGATGGACAAGATATCTCCCCGCAAACACTTGGTAGGTATTTTAATTAACATCACAGTGAAGCAACACAACGGGCTATTGGCGACGGTCCAGGATCCATACCGAAGGGAAAGATCCAAGTCATTTTGAACCACGATCAAATGACAAGAACTCCTGAGTTGGCACCCCACTCTCCAAACTTCCACACCGTGCCAACGTGGGGACATTTGAGGCCACGACAGATTTAACGGGCTTTTCGAGAGATGAGGTATTTGAGCGTAAACTGCCAAGAAGCATGAAGTACGTGTAAAGTAGAATGCCGATACTATGTGAGGTGAAAATAAGTATTGTAATTGCATCACAAAACGGTGGATAATCGTCTTTTTCCTTCATACTGTAAGTTCTAGTCATGTAACTTCACTTATGCGTATCGCAACCAATTTCCTTAGGGTGAGATACAAATTCGTGATACGAATTTCACTGATGGTGCAAACTAAAATAGTAAATGCGATAAACAGATGAATGAAAATATGAATAAAAGATTATACATTATTTACCGAGAGAAAATCAGAAGGCCACTCCATTTAAGCTTACTTAGTGGATAAGTAGGGTTATTCAAATTTATAATTACCGAAATAAAAGGAATGCATTTGGTGCTCGTTTTTTTCTCTCCCTAGACCCCGGGGTAAATAGTTTTTCTTCAAAGGAATGCGTTTCAAAAGGACGCTGTTCTCCGTCGCCATGGCAACCGACATTTAAATTCCAGCCTATTAAAAGCCGAAATGGATACGAATGTTTCGCAGTAAGAAAATGAGGATTTTGAGAAAGAATATTTTAGTTTTTAATACTCGAGGGAAGGGGTCGAAAAGGCATTTTTGGTTCTTTACGATGCTCGAAAGGAAAACGAGCTGCCCTTTTTAGATTTAAAGGAACGGAAAGCGTTCTTTTTGGTAAACGAGTTCTTTCGTTTAATAACGTGCTAAGTAAATAATTTTTAAAAATATTACTCCCAACAGAAACTGCGAGTTTAAAATGGAGCGAATACTACGTTTTATCCAGTACAACTACCAACAATATTCGTTTTGCGCTTTGCTGTAGTTAGAAACTGGATTTAAAAAGCTACATCTTTACATTTTTACGAAAAGGAGCTCCGAAAATAAAGCGTAGCATCACGACTCAAGAAACGTATCGAGATGCATTTCACGTAAAACTTCAAATCATGAATACAAAAGCAAATCATAAAAGTAAGTTCCACTCAATAAAAAGGTAGGAAGATATTTTAATTAACGTCGCACTGGAGCAATACAACGGCCAATTGGTGACGGTCCGGGATCAAACCCCAAGGGAGAGAACGAAGGAAAACCACGTAATTTAGAACCATGGTCCGATGAAGTAGTCACACCTGAGCTGGCACCCCACACTCCAAATTTCCACACCACTCCAACGTATTGACATTTTTGACAGATTTGACGTGAACCAGCCCCTTCGTACACGACAGTCATTGCCTGGATTCGAACTCGGAACACACAATAAGAAAATGTGAAATGTTAAACAAAAGTGTAGTGTCAGAAAAGTATCGTACGATACTTTGTTGGAGCATTCTTCTAAAAAATTCCAAACTGAAGAAGTCACGCATGGAAAAGGATAGTTAATTAATTACCGTCGCACTGGAGCAACACAATGGGCTATTGGTGACGGTCCGGGATCAATCCCCAAGGGAAAGATTCAAGGACAACGCCTCGTAATTTTGAACCACGATCAGATGACGAGAGCTGGCACCCCACTCTCCAAACTTCCTCACCATGGCAAGGTGAAGACATTTGAGGCCACGGCCGATTAACGTGCACCCTTAGTACACTGCGGTGTTTGGCTGGATTCGAACTTTCAACCCTCCGATTGCTAATCCGTTGCTCTTCCAACTGGGCTACCCGTTATGCAGGGAAGAGGGCAGGTTGTTCGATGTGCGTTAGAGGGTTCAATGGAATGATTGATTCAATCCTTCGAGCAGAAAAATCCTTATTAGCCTTTAAAGATGAGCTTTTTAAACCCCATTTTCTCAGGCTATTTCTTTTAAAGCCCCGAGAAGAAATATTTTACAAATAATTTAATAATTCCTGCATGTAGATGCAGTATTTGCCCTCAGGGGAGCCCTAAAAGGAAAATAAAAATTAAATGAAATAAAGAATAAGAAACAAAAAGTAAAATCAAAATACGAAAACTAGAAATTACATTCTGAGGGGAAGTTGAAATTCGGGCCTCCTCTATGTTAATGAATAATAAAAACTTCGAATAACATGTGATGAACGGATATGAATTTGAATTTTATGGAATGATTCAATTGTAGGAACTGGGTTTATTATATGGACCTTACTGTTGCTCTCACCCATAATATAAAATCTGTTGGAACGCAAATGGTTTGACGGATTGAACTTTGGAAGAACTTTTATGCGTGGCAAATTTTGACATTATCAGGTGTATTGGTGGTAGTTGAGAATCAATTGAGGTACGATGAATTTCAAAGTTTTAAAAATCTAATTTTATTGCACAAATTGTTTAAATATCTCTTTACTATCTATCTCCTGTAACACTACTCCTAAACACCATTAACTTGGAAACATAGGGTAGGCCTAAAGGGCTCCACCATAGAAATTCATCCTAAAAAGGACTCCGCCATAGAAATAGTATAGGGCTCCGCGCGTCAAAAAGATTGGGTAGGTATTTTAATTAACGTCACACTGGAACAAAACGGGCTATTGGTGACGGTCCGGGATCCATCCCAAAGGAAAAGATCCGAGGACAACATCACGAACCATGGTCACAAAAAGATTGGGAACCTCTGATGTAGAAATTGTTATTTTCTATAGTACCTAATGCAGTGAAGCACAGGTCCTGAAATTCGAAAATAAAGCATATTAGAAATACTTCAAAATCTTCAACAAAAAAATGGTAGGTAAGTATTTAATCAACATTGCACTGGAGCAACACAACGGGCGATTGGCGACGGTCCAGGATCAAGCCCAATGGGAAAGAGCCGAGGACAACACCAAGTCGTTATGCATCACGGTTAGATTACGGTCTCATCTGATCTGGCACCCTACTCTTCAAACTTCCACACGACGCCGACGTGAGGACATTTGACGCCACAGGAGATTTAACGTGCACCAGCCCCCATTGTACACGACGGTCTTTGGTCGGATTCGAAGTCGAAACCCTCCGGTTGCTAATGCATTACTCTTCCAACCGGGATACCGCCAACGGAAAATGGACAAATTGCATCAAATTTACACGGGAGGAAATAATAAAAACACAACCCTAATAACTTGCTACGAAGATAATGTTTACATTGAACGTCACATATTACAATAAATTGTAAGGGCTTATTACGCTCCTCTGTTTAAATTTCATATGCTGGCTCAGCACTCGGGGCTAATTAAATATTTATCCATGTCTGATTTCCCCGCATAGTTCCAGGAACTTCACCTAGTTCTGTATACATAATTTTTAAATAAAACTTCCAATTAGAAGCATATTTCTACACTAAACACCTGAAAATTATGTACACCAGAACATCTATTACGAATTTCCCCGTATACTAATAACGTCATTTTCAATAAAGGACTTAGTAAACAACTAATAGCCTAGTCATGGACTTCGTAATCGACAGCAAAAATTTTCCCTTTGTTGAGAGCGTAATAAATTTCATTACTTCGAGATTCATTATTCGCAAGAAGGAATAAAATTTTATTCAACTTAAGCCAATGGGGAAATTGTGTTATTCATGAAATCATTCCAAAGCCGAGAGGAATATTTTAATATCGTCTGCTCGGAATGATTCTTTACGGTGGGGAATGATCACGAGCATCTGCTGGGAATCATTAATCATCGCATTCATAACATACGAAGCACTTGTAAATGCCTACAAGAGCCATTAAGAATAGGTAACGAATCTATTCATCCAGAGGAGAGGGCAATTGGGTTTTTTTATTCCCAGACGCAGAGGAACAATGCAATGAGTGATCTGCTAATTAACATTGTTGCAGCAACAAATAAGCGTTGGCTCACTATTATCTATCTTTGAGATGAGCTGTGTTTTCTGGGTAGGTTAGCATGTAGTTAATTAACGTCGCACTGGAGCAACACAACGGACTATTGGAGAGAAATCGCAACCCTACGGTGGCTAAACTGTTGCTCTTACATCTGGGTTACACCCCAAAGGATTTAAAGGAAGATTGTTGGATGAAAGGGATCTAGGAGAAGAAAGTCCATTGGCTGAAAAGACGGATTCCATAAAGTTGCGTGTGCGTGCCATCTAAGGAGGATTAAGCAGATCAGTCCAGCTAATAGTGACTTCAACTCCGAGGTAGGTTGGCAATTTGATTAACGTCACGTTGGAGCAACACAAGGGGCTATTGGCGAAGGCAAAAATCCGAGGACAACAATTCGTAACTTTGAATCACTGATGACGATGTCACGCTTCTGCTGGAACCCCACTCTCCAAACTTACACTCCACGCGAACGTATATTTTTCCTACGCAAGTGCAAGTATAGCATATGGCCTTTGTGGAATTCAAAATTTCCAACTCGTCTTTGCTCCGAAATCTCAGCAACCATCCTATATTTTGGAAGGTCGCGGTAGACCGGTTGGAAGATTAGCGGATTACCAATCGGAGGGTTTTAAGTTCGAAACTAGGTCCAGACAAAGACCGTCGCTTACACGGGGGTTGGTGCACGTTAAATCTCTCGTAGCCTCTAATGTCCTCAAGTTGGCGTGGTGCGGAAGTTTGAAGAGTCGGTTTCCAGCTCAAGTGTTTATGTCATCTTATGGTGGTTCAAAATAACGGGTGTTGTCATGGGATCTTTCCCTTAGAGGTGTCATCCCGGACCGTTGCCAATAGCCCGTCGTGTTGCTCCAGTGCGATGTTAATCAACTACCTACCCACATTTTTTATTGTATCTGTGTCTGGGTTGAATTGGTTTCATGACACAAAGGCCCTATTTGACCATGCTGCGACAGACACAAAACAGACAATAGAAGTAATGAGCATACAAGGAAAGTTTTGACTGATACAGAAGAGAGAAATACACCCAGGGAAGAATAGAACTTGCGCCGCCTACAACTCACAGGTGGGATGGCTCATGGGAGTTAGTCGCTGTACGTGGTCTTTAGGTCTAGGCATATTATTTTAAAGAGCTTAACTCTGTACTTTAAAAGTAGTTGTAAAATTAACTACTGTTTCCTGTCATTCAAGAAATAGCGTCCACTGACACAATTCAAATAACTTTTTTCGTCTGTCAGAAAAATTGAAGTTCGAATCCAACCAAAGACCGTCGTGTACGAAGGGAGGCTGGTGTAGGCTAAATCTTCCGTGGCTTTCGATTTCCTCACGTTTGCGTCGTGTGGAGTGTGGGGAGCCAGCTCAGGTGTGACATCGTCATCCAGCTGTGGTACAAAATTACATGGTGTTGTCCTTGGATCTTTCCCTTCGGATTTGATCCCGGACCGTTGCCAATAGTATTGCTCCAGTTGTGACGTTAACTGAGATGCATTCCTACCGAAAAATCGAAACCTTGCAGCTTTTTTCACTATGCCCGCGTCAAATTTCATTCAACTGGTTCTTGGGTCTTAGGGTATGTAGGTTGGTTCGGATTAACCTTTAAGCCGTAGCTCTCGATACATAGAAGCAAAAAAATTACATGGTGTTGTCCTTGGATCTTTCCCTTCGGATTTGATCCCGGACCGTTGCCAATAGTATTGCTCCAGTTGTGACGTTAACTGAGATGCATTCCTACCGAAAAATCGAAACCTTGCAGCTTTTTTCACTATGCCCGCGTCAAATTTCATTCAACTGGTTCTTGGGTCTTAGGGTATGTAGGTTGGTTCGGATTAACCTTTAAGCCGTAGCTCTCGATACATAGAAGCAAAAAAATTACATGGTGTTGTCCTTGGATCTTTCCCTTCGGATTTGATCCCGGACCGTTGCCAATAGTATTGCTCCAGTTGTGACGTTAACTGAGATGCATTCCTACCGAAAAATCGAAACCTTGCAGCTTTTTTCACTATGCCCGCGTCAAATTTCATTCAACTGGTTCTTGGGTCTTAGGGTATGTAGGTTGGTTCGGATTAACCTTTAAGCCGTAGCTCTCGATACATAGAAGCAAAAAAATTACATGGTGTTGTCCTTGGATCTTTCCCTTCGGATTTGATCCCGGACCGTTGCCAATAGTATTGCTCCAGTTGTGACGTTAACTGAGATGCATTCCTACCGAAAAATCGAAACCTTGCAGCTTTTTTCACTATGCCCGCGTCAAATTTCATTCAACTGGTTCTTGGGTCTTAGGGTATGTAGGTTGGTTCGGATTAACCTTTAAGCCGTAGCTCTCGATACATAGAAGCAAAAAAATTACATGGTGTTGTCCTTGGATCTTTCCCTTCGGATTTGATCCCGGACCGTTGCCAATAGTATTGCTCCAGTTGTGACGTTAACTGAGATGCATTCCTACCGAAAAATCGAAACCTTGCAGCTTTTTTCACTATGCCCGCGTCAAATTTCATTCAACTGGTTCTTGGGTCTTAGGGTATGTAGGTTGGTTCGGATTAACCTTTAAGCCGTAGCTCTCGATACATAGAAGCAAAAAAATTACATGGTGTTGTCCTTGGATCTTTCCCTTCGGATTTGATCCCGGACCGTTGCCAATAGTATTGCTCCAGTTGTGACGTTAACTGAGATGCATTCCTACCGAAAAATCGAAACCTTGCAGCTTTTTTCACTATGCCCGCGTCAAATTTCATTCAACTGGTTCTTGGGTCTTAGGGTATGTAGGTTGGTTCGGATTAACCTTTAAGCCGTAGCTCTCGATACATAGAAGCAAAAAAATTACATGGTGTTGTCCTTGGATCTTTCCCTTCGGATTTGATCCCGGACCGTTGCCAATAGTATTGCTCCAGTTGTGACGTTAACTGAGATGCATTCCTACCGAAAAATCGAAACCTTGCAGCTTTTTTCACTATGCCCGCGTCAAATTTCATTCAACTGGTTCTTGGGTCTTAGGGTATGTAGGTTGGTTCGGATTAACCTTTAAGCCGTAGCTCTCGATACATAGAAGCAAAAAAATTACATGGTGTTGTCCTTGGATCTTTCCCTTCGGATTTGATCCCGGACCGTTGCCAATAGTATTGCTCCAGTTGTGACGTTAACTGAGATGCATTCCTACCGAAAAATCGAAACCTTGCAGCTTTTTTCACTATGCCCGCGTCAAATTTCATTCAACTGGTTCTTGGGTCTTAGGGTATGTAGGTTGGTTCGGATTAACCTTTAAGCCGTAGCTCTCGATACATAGAAGCAAAAAAATTACATGGTGTTGTCCTTGGATCTTTCCCTTCGGATTTGATCCCGGACCGTTGCCAATAGTATTGCTCCAGTTGTGACGTTAACTGAGATGCATTCCTACCGAAAAATCGAAACCTTGCAGCTTTTTTCACTATGCCCGCGTCAAATTTCATTCAACTGGTTCTTGGGTCTTAGGGTATGTAGGTTGGTTCGGATTAACCTTTAAGCCGTAGCTCTCGATACATAGAAGCAAAAAAATTACATGGTGTTGTCCTTGGATCTTTCCCTTCGGATTTGATCCCGGACCGTTGCCAATAGTATTGCTCCAGTTGTGACGTTAACTGAGATGCATTCCTACCGAAAAATCGAAACCTTGCAGCTTTTTTCACTATGCCCGCGTCAAATTTCATTCAACTGGTTCTTGGGTCTTAGGGTATGTAGGTTGGTTCGGATTAACCTTTAAGCCGTAGCTCTCGATACATAGAAGCAAAAAAATTACATGGTGTTGTCCTTGGATCTTTCCCTTCGGATTTGATCCCGGACCGTTGCCAATAGTATTGCTCCAGTTGTGACGTTAACTGAGATGCATTCCTACCGAAAAATCGAAACCTTGCAGCTTTTTTCACTATGCCCGCGTCAAATTTCATTCAACTGGTTCTTGGGTCTTAGGGTATGTAGGTTGGTTCGGATTAACCTTTACGCCGTAGCTCTCGATACATAGAAGCAAAAAAATTACATGGTGTTGTCCTTGGATCTTTCCCTTCGGATTTGATCCCGGACCGTTGCCAATAGTATTGCTCCAGTTGTGACGTTAACTGAGATGCATTCCTACCGAAAAATCGAAACCTTGCAGCTTTTTTCACTATGCCCGCGTCAAATTTCATTCAACTGGTTCTTGGGTCTTAGGGTATGTAGGTTGGTTCGGATTAACCTTTACGCCGTAGCTCTCGATACATAGAAGCAAAAAAATTACATGGTGTTGTCCTTGGATCTTTCCCTTCGGATTTGATCCCGGACCGTTGCCAATAGTATTGCTCCAGTTGTGACGTTAACTGAGATGCATTCCTACCGAAAAATCGAAACCTTGCAGCTTTTTTCACTATGCCCGCGTCAAATTTCATTCAACTGGTTCTTGGGTCTTAGGGTATGTAGGTTGGTTCGGATTAACCTTTAAGCCGTAGCTCTCGATACATAGAAGCAAAAAAATTACATGGTGTTGTCCTTGGATCTTTCCCTTCGGATTTGATCCCGGACCGTTGCCAATAGTATTGCTCCAGTTGTGACGTTAACTGAGATGCATTCCTACCGAAAAATCGAAACCTTGCATCTTTTTTCACTATGCCCGCGTCAAATTTCATTCAACTGGTTCTTGGGTCTTAGGGTATGTAGGTTGGTTCGGATTAACCTTTAAGCCGTAGCTCTCGATACATAGAAGCAAAAAAATTACATGGTGTTGTCCTTGGATCTTTCCCTTCGGATTTGATCCCGGACCGTTGCCAATAGTATTGCTCCAGTTGTGACGTTAACTGAGATGCATTCCTACCGAAAAATCGAAACCTTGCAGCTTTTTTCACTATGCCCGCGTCAAATTTCATTCAACTGGTTCTTGGGTCTTAGGGTATGTAGGTTGGTTCGGATTAACCTTTAAGCCGTAGCTCTCGATACATAGAAGCAAAAAAATTACATGGTGTTGTCCTTGGATCTTTCCCTTCGGATTTGATCCCGGACCGTTGCCAATAGTATTGCTCCAGTTGTGACGTTAACTGAGATGCATTCCTACCGAAAAATCGAAACCTTGCAGCTTTTTTCACTATGCCCGCGTCAAATTTCATTCAACTGGTTCTTGGGTCTTAGGGTATGTAGGTTGGTTCGGATTAACCTTTAAGCCGTAGCTCTCGATACATAGAAGCAAAAAAATTACATGGTGTTGTCCTTGGATCTTTCCCTTCGGATTTGATCCCGGACCGTTGCCAATAGTATTGCTCCAGTTGTGACGTTAACTGAGATGCATTCCTACCGAAAAATCGAAACCTTGCAGCTTTTTTCACTATGCCCGCGTCAAATTTCATTCAACTGGTTCTTGGGTCTTAGGGTATGTAGGTTGGTTCGGATTAACCTTTAAGCCGTAGCTCTCGATACATAGAAGCAAAAAAATTACATGGTGTTGTCCTTGGATCTTTCCCTTCGGATTTGATCCCGGACCGTTGCCAATAGTATTGCTCCAGTTGTGACGTTAACTGAGATGCATTCCTACCGAAAAATCGAAACCTTGCAGCTTTTTTCACTATGCCCGCGTCAAATTTCATTCAACTGGTTCTTGGGTCTTAGGGTATGTAGGTTGGTTCGGATTAACCTTTAAGCCGTAGCTCTCGATACATAGAAGCAAAAAAATTACATGGTGTTGTCCTTGGATCTTTCCCTTCGGATTTGATCCCGGACCGTTGCCAATAGTATTGCTCCAGTTGTGACGTTAACTGAGATGCATTCCTACCGAAAAATCGAAACCTTGCAGCTTTTTTCACTATGCCCGCGTCAAATTTCATTCAACTGGTTCTTGGGTCTTAGGGTATGTAGGTTGGTTCGGATTAACCTTTAAGCCGTAGCTCTCGATACATAGAAGCAAAAACATTACACCGTGACAAACCAAGTCAACAACTAGGCCATTGAAGTATTTGCCGATTCCGTTCCAGAACGCTATTTATCGCACGTGTAATGCATATTCTTAATATTATATAACTAATAGTTCTTTATCACAATTGAGGTGAAAAACGATTGTCCATTTGAATCATTTTTTAGAAAGCCTATTTCAAAACTATGATTTTTCTACATTTCAACTTTTACCCGACGCCTTTTCGTGTCATAAAATGTATCACATTATCTATTACATAAATTTAATATATACACATACATTTTACTTTAAGTTCATGTCGGTGTATAAAAAATTTAGATTAAATATTACACTTTTGATTTAAGGTCTATATTGTTTTATACGTTGTGCGGATTTAAGTTTTTAATCTACCCTTTACTTTGGGTCTGTCGTTTAATTGATTGCTTCTGATGTTTTGCGAATTTTATTTATACTTGCGTTTGGCGCATGTTGTTGGAACTTGCACCATTAAACCCAAATCAATCACCCAACCGATCCGTAACCTGCTCACAACACAATCGGTTCGGTTTGGCGTGTCGCTCTACGATCTGGTTTTTTTTTAGCTGCGCAACACCACCTGAAAAAGAACAAGTGTTTGTCAACCTCCAGCAACTCAGCGAACGATAAGAAACTTTTCAGCTTAGAACGCGGAACAAAAGAAGTCGGGTGAAAAAAAAACGTAAACATTTCTTTCTCCACTCAGATGGATCAAATTAAGCGGTATCACACACCACAGCCAAAAAGAATCCCCCCAAAAAATGTCGAATTAATTAACGCCCGCATCAGGGGTGGACTTCCTTTTTTCCACTCTTTCACACAGAACTAGGCTAATGGACTGCAGCACACACCTCATTTGTAATCTGGACCGAAAACAAAAAAAGGTTAAATTAGGAGCAGAAAAAACTCCTAAAGCCAAACAGAAGAAACCGCGTCATGTGAAAAACACCCCGAAGAACAAAAACCGGGCGTTAACAGCTGTGTTTTATGTACGCCCCGTTTTTCTCCCCCGTATAAACAGCCCCCCATTATATCCCCGTGATCGATCAAGATCGAGTAGGGAAAAGACGTAAGCCGGTAGGGGAAAATGCTGCGTAAGAAATCCCCATGCCTAAAGAAAAGAAAGTGCAGGAGAAACATGGAGATGGATAACCCCAAGTAGATGCAAGTAAGGTAAATAGACACTGGGATTATTATTATAAGTTCTGGGAGAGCGGTGAGAAATGGCAGCGTAAACACCGAGGCTTGTTTGCGCGGGAGAAATAAGTTACTCCCAAATCCAGGGATCAGGACAGACGGGATGCTCCGATGGTTTCGCTTGGGAAGTCTGCATATGAAACGAGCACTCAAACAGACGAGCTTTTGCCGTACAGTTGGGCTGTGGTAGCCCGGTTGAAAGAGTAACGGACTAGCAACCGGAGGGTTGCGAGTTTGAATCCAACCCAAGACCGTCGTTTATAGAGGGGGCAGGTGCACGTTCAATCTGTCGTGGCCTCCAATGTCCTCCCGTTGGCTGGTGTGGAAGTTTGGAGAGTGGGATGCCAGCTCAGGTGTGACCTCTTCATCTGGCCGTAGTTCCAAATTTCGTGTTGTCCTCGGAGGTTGATCCCAGAGCAACACAAATAGCCCTTTGTGTTGATCCAGTGCGACGTTAATTAAAATACCTACCTCATGCAGTCGAACCTCATTAAAGTATCCACTAGCTTTAAAAATAGTTTTCGGTTGAAAGTCCTTTTAAATTTTACAATTGGTTTTTGCATTTGCGAATGTGCATAAGTGATTCTTTTATAAGGAAAGAAATGAGCTAATTCAACTCATTTTACAATAGTTGTAACTTCTCAGGGTTATTTTTGAAAAAAAATATTGTTTCCAAACACGAAGTGGTCTACAATTGTGCTATGTTTGGTTTTGGGGTTTTATGACTCGGAGGGTCTTATTTGGCCAACAATTGAGTTATGAAACATAAAAACCCTTGTATATAATTTCAAACGCGAACTAAACCTAAGCAAAATTCTTTTGGATTATTTGAGCTATTTTTAGTTAGCTTTCTTGTTGACCGTTAGAATGAAATTCAAATTCTGGTGTACTTTTGTGTTCCAGAATTTTACAAGATTTGGATTGTGATAAGTTGCACCTCACTAAGAAATGTCTATCTCTGGCCAGCGATTCAACATAGGCTCTGGGTTCGAGTCCCCGACCTTGGTTTGGTTCTATCGCAGTGGTTCGGAATCCGGTTTAAGCCGAAGATCCCAGTTTAATTAGCTCTCGTGTAGCAAACAAATGACTGTAGGACGACACCCCAATCAAGAAATGAATAAGCGTCTAATTCGGCGTGTTTTCGACGAATATTGTTTTACCTATTTATGTAATCCGTTACGGTCGGTAGGTAGGTATGTTAATTAAAGTCGCACTGGAGCAACACACGGGACAATGAGCGATGGTCCGGGATCAAAGCCGAAGGGAAAAATTCGAGGACACCATTTCAGTTTGAACCACGGTCAGATGATGAGGACAACACCTGATCTGGCACCCCACTCTCAAAACTTCCACACCACGCCAACGTGAGGACATTGGGTGTCACGACAGATGTGTACCAGCACCCTGGTATACGACGGTCTTTGGTTGGATTCGAACTCCGTTACTCTTCCAACCGGGATACCGCGGCCCTCCATTACGATCGCAAAAATATTAATCTGCTTCAGGGAGTTGCATTGAAGCATTGGCTCATTTAAATCATTAATCCATGTTACCTTTCGTGAAAACCTAATGTTGGTTGACTAATTGGATGCCTTTTGAGCCCAGACACAACTGTAATTGATGGAAACCGACTTTCTTTGAACGGGAGGGCAATTGGACTTTGACTAATTAGAGAAGTTTGTTATGCATTTGAAAAAGCAAGACTCATCCTGGTATTGGACTGGAAAGTATTTGGGGATTAATCCCCAAACGCAAATACTTTTCACGGAACATAACCATTCGTCTTCGTACCATCTCAAAGTTCGGAATTTCATCAAGCTATTCGTGGGTAATGGATTAAGGAAATGGGCGCCACCAATTGAACTGCGGAGTCGGCGTTTTACAAGTATCGGGTTGCGGTGACAAGAATTCAATTAACATTCTTTCTGCCTGATGTTTGGAAGGAGCTTTTCGAAATGTTCCGGCGTAGCGAAAATTTTTGCAACCAGATGGTTTCGATGTAATTTCTCTGTACCATTTTGTAAGCGGAAAATCTGATACGGTGTTATGCGATGGAAGATTGCAATGCATCGAACTGTTCGATGAAGCAACGAAGCGTTATTGGAATAAAAATCGTCTGAACTTTCGGGATTTCTTTTGGGGGCGCAACGATCCTATTTGACCCTGCGCAAAGACATACAATATCCAGTAATAGACACACAATGAAAGTTTTACTGACTCAAAAGAGAGAAATACACCCAGGGAGGAATGCACTGACAGGAATCGAACCGCATACAACTCGAAGGTTGCTAGCATAGTAGGCATACCCACTGAGTCACTTCTTGATATGGCAGGTAGTTAAGTATTTTAATTAACGTCGCACTGGAGCAACTCAACGATCTATTGGTGACGGTCAAACCCGAAGGCAAAGATCCAAAACAACACCACGTCATTTTGAACCACGTTCAGATGGCGAGGTCACACCTGAGCTGGCACACCCCTCTCCACATTTTCACACCACGCCAACGTGAGGACATTTGAGGCCACGACATATTTAACGTGATCTACCCTCCTTGTACACGACTGCCTTCAGTTGTATTCCACCTCGCAACCCTCCTGTTGCTAATACGTTACTTTTCCAACCGGGATACCGTGACACATGTCAAATATAGATGTCAATTCTTTTTTATATTTTAACTCTCCATTTCTAGTGGTCGTAGAATAAAATCCGAAGCGATTCGAAGAGCTAAACAGTTGTAGTATAATATGTGACATTTGGGTGAAAATGACGTGTTAGAGGTAATCAAATCAAACAATTGAGAGCCTACATAGTTCTCTATGCCACGATCCACTGAGCAATTGTTCCACATACGGTATAGCATCGTTGAGCAAAATCGTTATCAAGCAAACCACGATAATTCTATTGAAATCTCAATCAAGCTCTCGGAACGACAAACTAAACATTTAATTCAAGCGAAAATTAGATTGGAGCGATGATTCAATTAGCTGATCACTCCAGATGCATGATTCATTTTTACTGGAGTCACGTAGTGCATGAGCCAAGTTTCAAATTCTAATCCAGAATCGCCTGAGATGTTGAATCAGGAATGAATTATCTAATAAATCTGTTACGAAGGTCACTGGTTTTCACCGAGCAGTTTGGCATGCTGTCAGTTTGGGAGAGAAGTTCCACTATTGAGTTTGGATGCTATCAGTTTGGGAGAGAAGTTCCACTATTGAGTTTGGCATACTGTCAGTTTGGGAGAGAAGTTCCACTATTGAGTTACTATTTTGTGTTTCGAAATTATTCCTTTAAGGGGTTAATATCTAGTATTCTCAAACACCGCGGTATCCCGGTTGGACGGTAGGCGCTTTAATTAACTTGGCACTGGAGCAACACAATGGGCTATTGGCAACAGTCCTGTATCAAATCCGAAGGAAAGATCCGAAGACATCACGTAATTTTGAATCACGGTCAGATGATGAGAACACATGAGCTAGCATCCCACTCTCCAAACCTCCACACCACGCCAACGCGAGGACATTGGAGGCCGTGACAGATTGAACGTGCATCAGTGTAAGTGTACACGACGGTCTTTGGCTGGACCGAGTTTCGAACTTGCAAACTTTTGGTTGCTAATCCGTTGCTCTTTCAACTAGGTTACCGCGGCCCAAATGTGACGTAGGATTTAAAAATGTGCTCTATTGTAGCTAAATATGTACAATATATTGTAGTTATTCAAATAAAACGTTTCGAATGATGTCCTTCCGATTCTCGCGTTTCTATGTGATATTCAAGTGAAAATGTTCTGCATGAATTTTTGAACTTGTATGCATAAAAATATTCATGAAATAATCAAGATCGAAATCTATAAATTCTGATTTAAAAAATTAAAGTGTGGTCGTTAGAGCCCTTGAAATAAATTTTCAACATTCCCCATGGACGGGAAGATAGTTTTGACACCTTGAACCTGGGATATCCAGAAAGAAAAAAAGCAGTTCATTTTTAAGAGGACAGGGAGTGAGTGACCAGGGGTGACCTTGAGTATGTCAAACAATGTGCTGCTTCACTCTGATTGTTTTACTTAAAATTCTTTTCTAGTCCATTTTCCACCTTTTTATGTGTAAATAAACCCATAACTGGTAATTATTTCGAGTTTTAATTCACCTGGAATTAATTCATTAATATTGGAGATGATCCCACGACCTGAACAAAATGTTTCTTGCCTGAGGCATTTAGTTTTCCGTTGGACCCGTTAGACACGGAACTACGACATATTTTGAGGGACGGATGAAAATAATATTTCGAATTTATTTCATAAAATAATCTAATATTTTATAAAATTATTTTTGATCTGATATTTCTTAAAAACGCGTTCTTAGTTGATCCCCTCTCCACACGGTGGCAAAGAGTCAGTCAAAACAGCAACTAAATGCCATCTCCCATACAAGTCAATTCAGATACAAATCCGTTATCCTCCTGCGCCGCACGGAAATAGACTTCAATGTATTCTATTGGATTAGATCTAATGGCAGTGTCCTCTTGCAACATATGGTGTCAAACGCAACACATTGAAAAACACAATTCAATAAAAATAAGAATAAAAACAATCCATCTATCTCACTGCACGAATCCAACAAGTCTAAAAAATGTCTTGTATAATTGATCCAAAAGTAAAAGTTCGGCAGATATAGTCCATTAAAATTATATGAGACGATACATAAAACTAACCCACTTCTAACAAGAAATAAGTCCCTTAACTTTACCCTTTTTTCTTTTCACGTAGTTTTTATCACTCTGCTAGCCATGTGGTCAAGATATCTTACCACCCCCTTTCACCTCCGGCCATCTCACTCGAAATGTTTACATCGTCCCCTTTCAAATCGTCGGTGAAAGATCAACTTACATTTTCGTTAAAGCACCGACTTCTACAAATGAACTTTCTTGATAGATCCAATGGTCCAATCATATTTCTCTTAATTCATATTCCCCTAGCGAGTTTATTTTAAACTATTCATTCTTTCACGAACCCCTTAGAATAAGGAGTTCAGAGCCGTTCCCAACAACTCCACGCATCATGATGTTACTACTTGTCTGTGTTGAAGTAATAAACTATTGATATGGAACTTGCTGCCTCTCCATTTGTGGAACCAACACTACAATCAACAGTAATAGATTCTTCTCCGGTTGCATTATACCACTCTTGTTACGTTATAGTTTGTAGAATTGTTTCATAAAAAATAAATGGAAACTTTTTAAGTGAGGTGTATAACTTCTTATTTTAAAATGACTGGTAAAGTTAAAATAAAGTTATTCTAAAATAAGATATGTTACGTTAAATCAAAACGGGTAGCCATACGTTGTAGTTCAAAGTTATTTCTAAATTTTGACATATTTTCATTACAAGACGATTAAAATCAATTTAATTTACATTTGCTTTTCATGTTTCATGGGTATTATTGAAAGCTGTACTTCAGAGTCAAGTAACTACATCTATCATTCTAAATAGGTACGTGGTTTCCATATAAAAACACTCTAAATTGACAAAAGTACCTTAAGGATTCGATTTAAAACTAAATTTTTCTGTTGGAGGAAAGCGAATTTTAAATAAGACTTCGCCGATCTTGGAATAATATCATAGTAAGGAAGTAAGTAAACTAGGACTGTTGAAATATAGAATTTTTTTGACTTAATTGGCAGAAGGTTGAGGTTGCTTATTTGAAGTTGAAACTGTTCGTATACAACTTAGGTAGGTACCTGTGAAACATTCATTGAAAGCAGTGATTTTGTAAAAAGTGTAATAGATTGAGTTTGTTTTTAAAACAAATGTCATCAGTGTAGACAAAGCAATCTCCGTTATTCTACGTGCGGCTGAATAGAATTTCTAAGAAAAAAATGTGTGCTTCAAAATAAATTAACCACGAATGCAGTAACAGTTTAATACGACATCCTCTCACAATGATAATGTTATTCGAAAACATCGAATCCATGGTGCATGGGTACCACAAATAATAAATATTGATTGGAAAACTGAGTGCAAGGCTATTCCCTGAAAGTTCCTCATTTTTACTGAAAATGAACTTCATTGGCATTCGTAATCACTCCAAAACTCAAATTCGACTTCTGAAGTCATGACTGAAAAAGCTTTTGTAGTTTGTCTTACAGCAAGAATATGATGAGTATGAAATGGATTCTATGGATGGATATATTATGTATACATATTGCGTCCGAAGTATATTGTAGAAGCTATGATAAAGCTAAAACGATGTTAAAAAATATTTTCTGTACATTTAAATGATGCTTGTACTTTTGTATGAAATAGAATCAACATTTAATCAATTCGAGCCGAGCCGGGTAATTCTGCTAGTATATATAGATGTAGTATATAAAATGAGGTATGTTAATGCCCCAAAAGTTACAAGATTTCGGATGAAGGCTCACCTCAGTCGTTTTCTAAAACCAAGGTATGTGAATTAAAATATTTAAGATATGTAGGTAAGTAATTGCTAAATGTAGTACTGGAGCAATTGGCGATGGTCCGAGATCAATCCCGAAGGGAAAGACCCAAGGGCAACGACATCATTTCGAACCACGTTTAGATGACGAGAACAACACCTGAGTTGGCATCCCACTCTCCAAGCTTCCACACCACGCTAACATGAGGACATTTGAGTCCTCGGTAGATTGAACGGTCCTTGGCTGGACCTAGTTTCGAACTCGCAACCCTCCGGTTCCTAATCCGTTGCTCTTCCAACTGGGCTACGGCGGCCCCTACAATGTACAAGACGTTGACTATCCAATTCGCCCAAATGCGTTTCACCGCCAAGGCACGAATGCAGCTATTGGAAATTGGATGATCTCCAAGGAAGAGGTCCAATCCATTTTAAAGCCTAAACGTTTATCAATTCATATCTCATCTCGCAGCAGTGTGCGCTACATCCGGGAACCTTCGTAGGGTCTTCATCCTCAGAAGAAACATCCCGAGGGGAAGGAGACATTGCCATTGTTGCGAGAGGAACACCCCATCTATCATCGGGAGATGAAACAATTTCTTCCGAGATAGAGAAAAAAATCGTACAGCTCTCTAACGGGAAAAGGTTATGGATCGCCAGAGGAGCGGATCGGTTTGTTTGTCCATCGATCTGGGATCACTCGATCCCAGTGTCGAGTGTTTGGGGAAGGCGATATTTTTGTTTCATTGGGCTTCTATTGGATTCGGGTCCGCACGCATTCTTCGGTAAACAAGACCTTTTACTCGCTGCCCCTCTCTTAACGACGCTATACTTATCCACCTATTGCTTTTCTGGATCTCAACTCTGCAATGGAAAGAGACGGATGTTGAATACAAATATCTGAGGCATTCGTTTCAAAGCTTATTTATGGTTTTGACTCGATTCTTTATGCAGTTCACCAGAGGTTCTATAGGGGACGCCCGGTTGGAAGAGTAACTCGCAAGCAACCGGAGGGGTGTGAGTTCGAATCCAAACAAAGACCCTCGTGGAGGCTGGTGCACGTATCGTGGCCTCAAATGTCATCGCGTTGGCGTGGTTACATGGGGCCATATTGGGCGAAGCTGCGCCAAGTACAAGATAGCGTCAAGGGAAAATATCGTAAAAGGGGAAAAGAGAGTAGTTAGGTATTTGGTTAATGTCGCACTGGAGCAACACAACGGGCTATTGGCGACGGTCCGGGATCAAACCCGAAGATCCGAAGACAACCCCTCGAAAATTTGAATCACGGTCAGATGACGATCTCAACACCTGAGCTGGCACCCCAACCTCCAAACAACCACACCATGCCAACAGGTGTGGACATTTGCGGCATCGACAGATGTAACGTGCACCCTTTGTACAAGACGGTCTTTGGTTGGATTCGAACTACCTACCCTCCGGTTGCTAATCCACTACTCTTCCATCTAGGATACCGCGAATTACGTATCGCGTGGTATGAAAGAGTGCTGTGTATTCGGTGTGATCGCCCTGTATAAATAAATAAATCATTTGATGTTTTAATATTTTGAACGATTTTTTCTTTTGGTTGTAGGCATAGAGTGGCATTCATTTCTTTTAATTCTTCAACCATTACTTTTATCTGCAAATAAAACTAATAGAAATAATTTTTTATTCGCAAATACAAAGTTTTTAATTCGTCAATGCCCTGGTAATTACGCTCGTCATACATGTCAAGGACGAGGAGCCCAGGCAACGTGAACAGCGCTTAGCAACGCCAAGCAGGAGATCCCCTTCGTTACCTTCAGTTGGAACGGATATACTTTTCTTCAAAAAAAAACCGAACACTCTTGATTGTGAGAAGCTGAAGGAAGAATGTTGCTTTTCGAACTATCTGAACTTAATCTCGATTTCTGTAAATACCTGTATAGTTTTAATTCCAATCCAATTAAATAATTTAAAATGTAGTTGTTTTCATTTAGTTCTGCCATTATTTCATCTCCAGCAAGACACAAGTCTATGCAAAACATAAAAATACAATTCGCTCTATCCAGTTTCATGTAAATTAACCATCTCCGACAAAGTTGAGAGCACCTATTAAAATCATCCTGAATAAATGCACAACGAATAAATGTAACATACTGCACACGCAATCAGGAAAACTGTTGCATCAGCCATATGAAAAACGGGATAAGCAACCAGAGCGGTTGTTGCGTCATCTACTTCATCGAGACCCTAGCAACAACGTTATTCCTGTCATCAGGCTATGTGTCTCACTTAGATCACCAGGCATCATCATTCACTAGAGGAAACCAACCAATCCTGAGCCAGCCAGCCATCGCAGCAAACACTTAAGCAGGAGAATGAGAGTGTAAGAAAGATGAGAATGGAGAGGATGTAGTTCGTATGTACTGGCAAAAAATTGTCAATGTTTATTTCTTTTATCATGGTAAATATCCATTCATTTGTCAATTGTTAAATGTCAACAATTAAAATTGCTTAACATGATGAGAGCTCACGTCTCCAATCCATCAAAACCAAAGAACGGGCAACTCGTCTAAAACAGATATAACTTTAAGCTCCTTTTATTCAAATGGCTTCTACTTATACTCGAAGGTCTTGACGTGGATTCTGGGCCGAAAGAAAGCGCAGAGGCGTGAAACTAAAGCAATTTAGTGCAACTTTTTAGAATTTTGAAACGATTCCAAAAATCCAAGAAAACACACCTCATACTTTGTTTATTTCTACAGAAAATATTTCAACCAATCTCTCTTCCAGATTAATGATTCGCTCTGTTAGAAAGTGGAAAAAGTTTTACTTATGTGTCTCACTTAGACTAAATTAAGTAACACATCAAGTATTTCTACTTTGCCGTAATCAATTGGAGGGAAAAGACTTGTTTCTCAATCAGATGGTAATATATTCCAAGATGTTTCATAAGTTCTTTGCGTATTAAAAATTAAATCGAAATGTTTTCCATGTCTTCACTCATACTATGTATTTTTAAATTCCTTTCCCAATTCACGTTATGGATACAATTATATTTCTATTTGACTTTATACCCATAACCAAATAAAGATGCTATATTGAAAAGATTATTAGAATATAAGTACGTTGACATAGCAAGAGAGTAACCATCCATAAACAAAAATAAAATGGAAAATAATCTTTAAAAAACAAACAAAATAACATCTGGCTCTTTAAAAACTAATTACATTTTTCTGTACGTAGAAAATTTTACAAGCTGAAAGCTTTTAGTTCGTGACATTTGTAAATGCGGAAGTTCAATAAATAATTGTTGCTACATAATTGTTAATTATTTTTTATATTCATGTTTTAAAATGTGTTTATACCCCATTAATTGATAGGCTATAGCAATTTCAATAGGAAACTAGAAGAGCAAGTCTTTGAATATAATGTGCTAACTATGTAAACTCATTTTAATTACGCGTTTGTTCTTTTGTTCAAGCAATTTGATTTTGCTTGAATTGTATTTAAAAGGGGAGATAATTATTTTTATTAAACTTCAGTTTTCTTTGGGGAAAAATATTTTGTTTGAAAAGGAAAGTTAATAATATTTGTATTTCACGGATAAAATGCAATAGGTAGGTATTTTAATTAACGTCTCACTGGAGCAACACAGCGGGCTATTGGCGACAGTCCGGGATCAATCCCGAAGGGAAAGATCCAAGGACAACGCCTCGTAGTTTTGAACCACGGTCAGATGACGAGGTCAACACCTGAGCTGGCACTCCACTCTCCAAACTTCCACATCACACCAACGTCATGAGATTTGAGGCCACGACAGATTGAACGTGAACCAGCCCCCCATGTACACGACGGTCTTTGGTTGGATTCGAACACTAATTCGTTACTCTTCCAACCGGGCTACCACGGCCCCGAAAATGTAATATAAAGCATAAATATAGATGACCATGTTTATGTGTAATTTAAAAACTCGGTCTCGTATAAAATAAGTCGATCAGGTGAGAACAAAAACGTATGTGTAAAAAAGTTATAAATTTGCCAGTATAAAATTCCTTTGCAGGGGTAAAAAAAGATCACCTAAAAGATAAATGTTATTTGTTAACCAGGAAAAACTAAATTTAATACCGCTCAAATAAAAACACAATTGCAACGATTATAATGATGTGTATTAAACATAATTTTAAGAATTAGTTATGTATAAATGAGATAAAAAATAGGGGAGAAAATTAGTTACAATTTGAATGAATAAAAAGCCCATTATAAGGAGCAACCGATCAACCATATTTCCAATAACTAAAATTCCGAAGGAGATTCGATTTCAAAGTACATTAAATTGAAACATTTAATTAGTGTAGTAATTAATTAAAATGTACTTTGTAACCAAAGAACATTTTAATTAATTAAATTAAAATTTGAAATAAAACCTCTTTAAAAATCTAATAAAAATGTAACAGCTACAAGTAATGAGTACCATCAGACTTTAATAGCATTATTATATGAGCTAAAAATTAAAAAGTGAAACCGAGCAAAAAACTGAAGTATTAGAATTTGGAAAGAAAAGTTCAACATTTTACTAATTACGTTTCTTATATTGAAATTGATGTTGCAATTTATGAATAAAAAGTAATTGAAAAAAATCGACCTCATAAATATCATACTAATCGAAGCATCTTGTTCTTCATCTATCATACTTATCGAAGCATCTCGAAAACTTCAATATATCTAGCTAGAAAGATAACATTTGAAATATCTCTTTTTCTATACACATAAACAGATTGCACTTCACAATAAATATACCAGGTTATATCAAAAAGTAAGGTGAATTTGTCTCTAAAACTCAGAGTTTTTTGTGTAGCTAATTAATTTTTTATATGTTGCAAATACCAAGGTGATAGAAATGTGACGGCTTGTAGAAACTTCTACGTCAACCCGTCTGGTGCTTAGAGCAAATCAAAGATGGCGCATCGACTTGAGCATTACTCCAAAGAGGAGGTGTCATTCGTTTCTTATGGGCCAAGGGGAAAAACATGCGATATTCATCGAGAATTGTTGGAAGTCTATGGAGAGAGTGTTATGTCTCAGAAACAAGTGTACCTGTGGTGTAACGCATTTGCAAGTGGTAGGAGTACTGTGACAGAATTGGCAGACCAGCAACGTCCATCATCGACACGAATGTGGCTGTCGTCGATGCCATGATTCGTGAAGACAGAAAAGTGAGGTTGCATGATATTACAAATGCTTTGAATAGCTCATATGGTTCAGTGAGCAGTATCGAAGTGGGAAATTCTTGACCATCCTCCTTATAGCCTTGATTTAGCCCCTTCGGATTATCATTTGTTTGGTCCCCTGAAGAAACACCTCCGTGGGCAGCGTTTCCATAAACTGGAAGAGCCACAACAGGCTATACTTACCTGGTTAGGGAACCTGGAGCAAGATTTCTTTGAAAAGGGCATGGATGATTTGGTGCCACGTTGGAATAAATGTTTAGACCACTATGGTTCCTTTGTCGAATGATAGTGTGATACGATTTGTCACAAGCATAATAAATTTTTCTATATTTATCTCTCTCTCTCTCTCTGCACGCGTTTTTCTGTCAATCAAATATTCACCTTACTTTTTGATACTCCTTTGTACAAATATGTTGACCCGAAAATCTGAACTAGAATCACTCTTTACAATCTATCATCGTTAGAAAATCAATAGAACTGTCATTTTATGCATCAATAAAAATCGGAAAATTCTGAGATCGGCGCGCTTTTATAGATAAAAAAGTCATAAAACTTAACGGTTGCCAAATTCCTACTTGAAGGTAGTTTTGCAAATAAATTATCATTGGACGTAACGCCGGAATTTAAGAGTTTGGAATCTAATTTAATCCTCCTAACCTTAAGAGGGTCAAGAAATTTCCCACTAGTGAAAGTAGAAACCATTTATCCCACAACACATATCATGACAAGCAAACCACATTGACCGGATGAAAGAATTCTGGGATTGAATCCATGGGTCAAGAAGGTAGGTATTTAATTAACGTCGAACTGGAGCAACACAAAGGGCTATTGGCAACGGTCCTGCATCAAACACGAAGGGAAACATCTGAAGACAACACCACGTAATTTTAAACCACGGTCAGATGACGAGGTCAAACCTGAGTTGACCCACTCTGCAAACTTCCACACCACGCCAACTTGAGTACATTTGAGGACAAGTTTAACGTGCCCCAGCTCCCTTTGTACACGACGGTCTTTGGTTGGAATCGAAGTCGCAACCCTGCTGTGGATAATCCGTTACTCTTCCGACCTACCAATAGGACAACGGGCTATCGTTGCCCCATTGATCAAGATCGAAACTGGATAGAATTGAAGCAGGGAAAGCTTGCAGAATGTATGTATTCCAGGCGTGTGATTCCCTCAGAGGGTGAATCCAATGTAGAGTTGGGGACAATCGCTTCTACGCCAACAAACTTTAGACGAAATAAACCGACTGCATGACAACTTTTCTGGCTTTTAAGCAACAAGAATCGAAATTGTCGAATACAAGTGATGTATTGAAATTATCATTAGTACAAATAACAGTGAAACACTTATAGCCATACTCACTTAACCTTCCGTCGGGAGCATTTGATCTGACAGGCACAGCGCGGCCATTTTGTCACCTAGCCCCGTCGCTAGGTGGCGTTGGCGCCTGGCGCTCCCAGTAGCTGCCTCTTTTTACTTGCTCTATGCAACCTTCCTACTTAGTTTTTCCTTGACCTTCACTACGGGAAGTTGTTCAAGTTTTGTTCAGAGAAGCAAGCTCATTGCACCCGAACTCGTCACATTTTTGACTTTACTTCACTGGAGAAGGTGCAGATCCCCTCTCCGAAGATGACTGAATAGATATTAATACTGTGGACATTTTAAAACTCTTTTCTAACTTAACTTTTTTACTTTACGATTTTCTAACTGTACTTTTTTTACTTTACAATTTTCTAACTTTACTTTTTTTACTTTACAATTTTCTAACTTTACTTCATTTACGGTATTTGGTAGTAGGACATAAATTTCATTAAAATTTGTTCTACTAGTTTTATTTTAAATACATGGTTTTTGCAGAAATTTTTGTATTTTTCTTCTTTTGACACCTCTAATAATGATGCTCATCTCTTGGCAGTTGTAAAAATGAACTGAATTAGGTGTTTATTATGTTTTTTGAATGCGTGCCCATCAAGCACATTGCAACCGAACTCAGCGGTCAACATATTGCGCCCGACGGAAGGTTAAGGTAGAAAGGTCACTAGAAATCCCGAAAATTGAACAGAATATCGATTTTGAATTTTATTTCTTTAAAATGTTTCCGAATTTCTGAGCTTTTAAACGATACGAAGATCTTTTAAATATTCGGAATACTTTTCTAGTTACAAGGGTTTTTCGTTTGGCACTGTGATTATAAAGAAACATGTTTTCAAAACTTTTAACTCAATTTCTGACGAACTGTGTTTTTGCGATAGAATTCTTTCTTTCAAACAGTGATAACTTAACAATGAATTGATCTATTATAATCATTTTTACATCATTATAATCTATATAATACAGTGGATGTTCCGAACCTCAATCAGAGTTTTTAGTTAAGAAATTAATTTTTAGTTGATTTTTGAATGTTAAAATTCCTAAAAAATCTTGATTTTTTAGACTTCATTGCAGAAAACAATTGTAAAAATAACCTATTACATCTAGCAACTTGATTGAGAGTCAAACCATTGAGAATAATATTACGAATAATTTCCAATAGAAATTGTCCTGCACAAATTCGAATTTGAGACATTACTGTTCAAAAAACATGCTAAATAGTTGATTTTAGCATGCTTAATCTGGTTATTTTTCTCATTAAAATGATTTTAAGCGTAAGCCAATGACTTGGCAACAAACGATTTTTAAAGTTAAAAATTAAATAAAAATCTTCTAGTGTTAACGTAAACCTTAAGCATCTTTGTTTCTCTGAGCAACGAGTGCAAATGTTGAAAAGCAACATTGCCAGATATCAAAGACTTCATTTCTTTTAGCTGGGTTCACTCTTTTTAGAAAGAAGTATAGTCACAAATCAGCGTAACAATTTAAACATACACACATTACTGTACCCCTTCGTTGTTGTCTCTTCTCGATATATCGCAGCTCCTCAAAATAGATTTTTTTCTAGTACCGAGATGAGCTTTTGTTTTGCGAATAGAAACGTTAGGTAGGTATTTAATTAACGTCGCACTGAAGCAACACAAAGGTCTATTGCTGACGGTCCATCCAAAGAAGATCCAAGGACCACGTCATTTTGAACAACGGTCAGATGACATGATCTGGCACCCCACTCTCCAAACTTCCACGCCAATGTGAGGACGTTTGAGGATATTGCAGATTTAACGTGCACCAGCCCCCTTTGTACACGAGTCTGGTTTGGATTCGAGCTCGCAACCCTCCGGTTGCTAATCCGTTACTCTTGCACCCGTGGCACCGAATAAAAAAAGAAAGGGTCATTCTGAATGCATTGCGTTACTACAACTAGCCCCATTGTATTAATTATTTGGATCTTGTTGCCTAACTCTCCCCGTTACGTTTTTTCAGACATTGACAACTCCATTTCTACAGCTCTTCTTTTGAAGCTAAAAAATCCTCCACGAGTCAAAGCAACCTTTTCCCTCACAATACAGGGATCTGGTATTCAAAACTTCCCGAGATCTTTTGTGTTCGCACGGCGACTTTTTTGTTTCGCTTTTTTCATCCTTCAAACTCTCCTACTTCTTTTTCTTGTCCTCCCCTCCTTCGCAAACCTTCGAAAGCAGCGTTTCAAGTTATTCTAGCAATTTGGAGGAAGGAGAATCCTCCTGCCTTGTAACCGGAGTAGCCGGGCCAGAAGAAAGGGACGGTTCGACGGGATAACAAACTTTCCAGGGGATCTTTTTTCGCCGTTAAAGCTTTCCGCTGTCACCGATCGCTGGGATCGAAAAAGTCGGGATTTTTTCCGCTACATTGTCAGGAAGAGGAAGTAGCCCTGCATATCCTTTAGGGGAGTAAGGACCGAAGAAGTGAAGCGGACAGAGTATTCGATGGGGGAGTAAAACAGTTTGGGGATGGGAATTCGGTCTATCGAATATCCTTTTGAACGAAAATTCATAAATATTCTTAATAAAGTTGGTTGATTTGTATGGAGCAAGATCCAGAGAAAGATCAGCTGTGCCAAACAAACACAAGCTGTGCCAAACACAAGAATTAGGAAATAGATCTAAAAGACTTCAAACTAATAACCAGACCAAAATTAAAGGTTGGCATGTATTTAATTAACGTCCCACTGGAGCAACAACCACAACGGGCTATTGGCAACAATTCCAGATAAAACCCGAAGGGTTTGTTGTTTGGGGTTTTATGGCGCAAGAGCCATCTTTGGCCATGCTTCGCCAGATACAAGACATACAACATCAAGCAATAGACATACACACACGAAAAGTTTTACTGCCACAGAAGAGAGGAATATATCCAGGAAGGAATGCAACTGACAGGAATCGAAACTGCGCCGCCTACAACTCCAAGGTTGCTAGAGCAGTGGACATACCCACTGAGCCACAACGGCCCCAAATCCGAAGGGAAAGATCCGAGGAGACCACGTGATCTTTAACAGTCAAATGACGAGGTAACACCTGAGCTGGCACGCGACTCTCCAAACTTCCCCACCACGAAAACGTGAGAACATTTGAAGCCACGACGGATTTAACGTGCCCATGAGGGGAAATGCCCCTCCATCTGGGAAACTAGCGAAAAAAGAAAAATGAAGCGGTATAAGAAAAAATGTACTCTTCTCCCTCATGCTCCATATTGAAATCCAACTGCTGCATTCCGTTGCTGAATGTATTAGAATACAAGATCGAAGCATATGTTCTATTCGAGTAAGGTTTTACTTCCCTTATCTTACTCCAACAGAGATCCTTAGTACTTTGCAGCGTCTACAAATCCCGTCGACACATGGGGGCAGAGACATCTCTAAGAAGGGTTAGTGGTTCAATCCACTTCCAATCGTTTGCAGTAGGGGATTGGAACGAAATGGTATTCTTCGAATTGGATCGCTGGCGGAAACTATAAGTCCCCAAATGCAAGTATGCAGTATTCCGAACAATCTCGCAATCACGAGAACTACAAGGGGAAGACTTCACACCGAAAGGGAGGATTTGTCGTCGATCCGGATGGGAGAATACATTTAGAAAACTTACTCTCGTCCAAACACATTCTCTTGTAGTTTGCATTTCATTTGGTAGAAATAGACTGCGGTGGAGGGATCCAATCTATAAGAGTGCGATTTCAAATGCGGTTTTGGAATTCGCACTGCTTGTAAACGAGATGAAATGGGTTTGCGTTTCTTTTCAGTCTTGAATACCATGTTCCTCAATGCTCGCTCCAAACAAAATCAGAAATTCCGAAATATAAATCCAGACAAAATAATCAAAATACTACTTTTCTACCTTTTAAAGAAAAATATGCAAACAGATTTTATGAGATTTATTTCTAGCCTCATGGTGCGCTAGACACAAGATATACAATATCAAGCAATAGACATACACACGCGAAAGGTTTTACTGCCACAGAAGAGAGGAATATATCCAGGAAGGAATGCAACTGACAGGAATCGAAACTGCGCCACCTACGCACAATAAATTGCACACTAAAGTATACCTACATACATTAGGGCAAGAATAAGCATTCGGTTCGTTGGTTTACAAGA
This sequence comes from Meta bourneti, assembly GCA_933210815.1. Taxonomy (NCBI): domain Eukaryota; kingdom Metazoa; phylum Arthropoda; class Arachnida; order Araneae; family Tetragnathidae; genus Meta; species Meta bourneti. The sequence continues at coordinate 104,173,833 of OW119926.1, forward strand.
AAATAGCAAATGAACGAGATTCTCAAATCTAGCAAAAATTGTAATACAACTACAAAATAAATTGCCTACGCAAAATATATTGCACACTAAAGTATACCTACATACATTAGGGCAAGAATAAGCATTCGGTACTACAAAACTACAAAATAAATTGCCTACGCAAAATAAATTTCACACTAAAGTATACCTACATACATTAGGGCAAGAATAATAAGCATTCGGTTCGTTGGTTTACAAGAAAATAGCAAATGAACGAGATTCTCAAATCTAGCAAAAATTGAAATACAACACAACAATCCAATACATGGGGCCGCGGGAGAAGTAATGGATTAGCAAACGAAGGAGTCCGAATCCAACCAAAGACAGTCGTGTGTGCAGGAGGATGGTGCACGTTCAATTTGTCGTGGCCACCAATGTCTCCACTTCGGTGTGGTGTGGAAGTTTAGAGAGTTGGATTCATATACTCATGTGTGACCTCGTCATCTGACCGTGGTTCAAAATTACGTGGTTTGTCCTCGGATACATGCCTTCGGGTTTGATTCCGGACCGTTTCCAATAGTCCGTGCTGTTGCTCCAGTGCGACGCTGTCTCCCTCTTAATACACGATTCCTTGTCGGAAACCAATCCGAAAAGAATGCCGTCCATTTTTCGATCTGAATTGTATTCCTGAAATATTCCTCCCTTCCTTCCATTCGAAATTTTAACCTTAAAAACTCCCTATCCTTTTGGGTTAAAGGTAACCAGAGATGGAAGTAAAGCACCTGTTGACTATTCCAATCAGAGTGTGTATGTTAAAGAATCAGTAGTAGGAGCGTAGTTGGAGAATCCCACGTACGATCACACAACGGATATATTTTCGGGTTGTTTTTCGACAAGGTAGGTAGTTCATTAAAGTCACACTAGACAACACAACATGCTATTGGCTACGGTTCACAATCTATCCCCAAGGGAAAGATCCGAGGACAACACCATGTCGTTTTGAACGACGATCAGATGACCAGGTCACGCCTGAGCCGGAACCCCAAACATCCACACCAAGCCAACGTTAGGACATTTGAGGCCACGACAGATTGAACATGCTCCAGCCCCCTTGTACACGACGGTCGTTCGTTGGATTCGAACTCGCAACCTTCCGGTTGCTAATCCTTTACTCTTCCAATACGGCTCGTCTCGTTTACGAAAATTTCTCATCCACAATTCCATTCAAAGAATCCGAAAAATTAATCAGAAACATTTTGTGAATATCTTTGAAACATCTGGCGGTGAGTCGTCTAGTGTCGGGTGATACAAGTCAAACACTCCAAGCTTTGCAAAAAGTTAAAAAAGCCGAATGCACATACAAACTCAAAACTTTTTTATTTAAGTGATTAACCTACCGAAAAAAAAGTCATTCATCGCTTCTTGCATTGATTTTAAACTTTGTGAAGCAGAAGAAGCAAATCAACTGTCACTGCGAAGAAATTCGAATATTCATTTACTGAGTAGAAAAAGTTTCATCGATTTTCCCTCCACTTGTTATACATTTTTATTTTATTTTGCGTAAAGAAATCGGTTCGAATTTGCATCTTTACGCAAAATCGATTCTGAGTTTTGGGCTTTGAGTTCTTTCAGAAGAATCGTTACTTCCGACTCGAAGGATGATATGCGTTCGTATATTCTTCGAGTCCTCCCTTTCTATCACTCGCGTTCTTTCCCCACATAGGACAACATTTCGGTATAATTCCTTTAATGGAATTCAGGATGTCATGAGGGGATATGCATGTTAATATGGAGAGGGTTTTCATATTCAGAATGCCTACGCGCAATCTGTACCAAAAGAAAACGAATTTTTAAACGTTTATTGAAGTTAAAGCTCATAGTTCTTGTACACTACATTCGAGAACTCCTCACTAGTCCGGTATTTTTTTAATTAACGTCGCACTAGAGCAACACAACAGGCCATTGGCGATGGTCTGGGATCATTCCTGAAGGGAAAGATCCGAGGGCAATTCCACGTCATTTTGAACCATGGTCAGATGAAATCACACCAGAACTGGCGCCCCATTCTTCACACTTCCACCCAACACCAACGTGAGGATATTTGAGACCAAGACAGATTTAACGTGCACTAGCCCCTTTTGCACACGACGGTCTTTGGTTCGCAAGGTGTGGCAGAGGAATTCCCCTAGTCATTAAACGTATGCGATATAGGTAAGAACTAATCTTGAATCCCTGAGGGTAAACTTTGTGCGTAGCAGCTTTTTAGCTTCACTAGAATCAGTTAATTTCAATAAGGGAGTTTAAATGTCCCTCGGTTTCGTGGTAATCCAAAGCAACTCGCACAAAGGCGGCTGCACGAGGGAAATTGGAATAGTTCAAAACTTCTTTTCAAAGCCCTTGATAAAGGCCATTTCTCATTTGGGGCGTCCTTGTTTTCTTCCCCGCGGCGCACGAAAGCCCCAACCGAGAAAAGAGAGCACGAAGCGGTAATCCAATATATTCTGGAATATTTCCTCGTCTCTGTTCCACCGTAATTGAATTCCTGACCCTGTTGTGGCGGCGATCCGTTTCACGCGTGCAAGATCCCGCTTTTATTCGAGAGCGATGTTTACTAATGCGTCGCTCACCGGTTCTGTTCGGGCCACATGAATTGGATTATCGAAAACTTTAAAATGGGTTGGTAAGTAGTTGATTAACATCGCACTGGAGCAACGAAAAGGGCTATTGGCGACGGTCCTGGATCAAACCCGAATGGAAAGAGCCAAAGACAACGCCTCGCAATCTTGAACCACTAGAACAATATCTGAGCTGGAACCCACACTCTCCTAACTTCCACACTACGACAACTTGAGACATTTTAGGACACGACAGTTTTAACGTGCACCACGGTACTCGACGGTCTTTAGCTGAACATAGTTTCGAACTCGCAACCCTCTGGTTGCTAATCCGTTGCTCTTCGCACTGGTATACCGTGGCCTTCCAGTCCAAGGAAGTCGCAGAAACTTCAAGACCATGTTGACTGTTTTTTTATTGTGACAGTGTTGTACGTGCTCCTCCAGGCTGATCAATTAATAAGGGGCCTACTTCGATGTTCTTCAAAGGCCGAGAAAACTCGTGAGCGATCGGTTGGTTGGTTGGTTTTGGGGTTTTATGACGCAAGGGCCCTATTGACCATGCTGCTTCTACACACGACATACAATATCTAGCAATAGAAACGCACACAATGAAAGTTTTAGTGACACAGAAGAGAGAAGTACACCCAGGTAGGAATACACTTGACAGGAATCGAAACTGCGCCGCCTACAACTCAAGGGTGCTAGCGCAGTGAACATACACACTGAGCCATTACGAGAGCAATTGGTGACTGGCAGATTCATCATAACGCGCTCGCCTATTCATCATGTCTCTAGCAGGTTGTTTTGGCAAAACTGCAATCGCACAGGTGTTCCACTCCCCCGACTGCCCACATTTGGCACCCTGCGACTTCTGAATTTTCCCAAAGAGCTAAAATCTCTTTTGAAGGGAACGAGATTTCAGACCGTGGATGCGATTCCAGAGAACAAGACGAGGCGGTGATGGCGATTCCAACTTTGCAGTTGTTTGAAGAGTGAGAGCCTGCGAGAAAAATGGGAGGTTACAAGGTGTCTACTTTGAAGGAGACTAAGTGCCAAAAGTCCTAGTTACAATAAATCTTGTTTCATGTTGCATGGGTGAATAGTTTACGGACTGACCTCGTAAGTATATGTGAAACGCTACATTTTCTATCAAACACCTGATGTCTGCCCAATGTGCCAAGATGTCCAAGCACACTCGTGTGCTTGGAGAAAAGGTGCACTCTTCAGTGAATTCCAGCACATGTGGGCATTGAAGGAAATGAAGCTGCAGCCCAATTGGTAGAGGAAGTCAGAGAATTAAATGCTGAACAAACCCCGATTACTTAATGATTCTAATGCTTTGGTAAAATTCAAACTCAAACCACAAAAAATTGAAATCAAACACATTTGTGAAATCAACACCAATAGAAGAACCACCACCACACTATCCAGACTGATAACGGGACATTTTAGAGGTATGAAAGTGAACTGTGATGGAACCAGAACATAGACATTGTAACAAGAGTCTGGGACCCACACCTCATCCTATATTCACCTGCCCTGCAATAGTTGCTGCTCTTCAAACCATCGATCCTCAAGAACAGCTTTACAGCGAGAAAATAATCAACATCGCCAAAGCCGTACAAAATGCACATGGCGACATCAGACTCAGAAATGAACCCGACAGTTTAAATTATATTATTATAGTAGAATAATTAGTGAGCCTAAATTTATTAAAAATACCCTCTAAATAGCAGCTTTTAGGATTCGTCTTCGCAATGGAGCAACCCAACGGGCTATTGTCAAAGGTCCGGGATCAAACCCGAAGAGAAATTTAAATTATATAGACAACTTGATTTCTACTGGATTTTTTCAATATATTAGCCCTTGTTTAGATTTGTATCATGAAAAATCCATTGGACACCGCAGGACATCTCCGTTTCAATCTTCCGAAATTAATCGACTTGGACGCGTCCCAAGCAAATGATTACAACCTTTCTCTTGAAAGGGAGAGAAGAGATAAAAAAAGGGGAGCGTAAATGCCTTCCACCAGACCCTCTTTCTATTTGCTTCTTGTCCCCTGTTATTATTTCACTGCTGGAGCGACATCCATTCTAGCTCCCAAAGAATCACTTTTATGGCCCTCGCCTCATTTCCTGTGTTTGCTCGATCGATATAAAAAAAAGTGGGTGGGTCAGTCCCGGTCGGGACACGGAAAGGGCCGGTCCCCGATGACCCATCCCGACTGTCGTCCGACGCGTACCATCCGCTCGTTCTGAGGAATGCGAGAATCTTGTTTGTTGACGCTGTTTGTGGGCAGGGAGCGCTTCGTCTTGTGCGTTGCAAGTGGAACTTTGTTTCGTTTTTTCTTCCGTCGTTAGGCCCAACTTCTTTAAGTGAAGCGACTTCTTTCTTGCCTTAATGACCCGTTCGGTGTGGTTGGTCTCTTGGGTGACGTTCAACAGACAGCTCTAAATGAATGGTATGGTTTACAAGGCCGTCGGTCTATTTTTACTTCGGAGACCGTCAAAACTATTCTTCCGAGTTTTCAGAGGATAACGGTAACTCGGTCCAGTCAAAGACCGTTGGGCTGGTGCACGTTATCTGTCGTGGCGTAATCTTACGTCGGCGTGGTATGGGAGTGTGTGGTGCCAGCACAGGTGTCCTCTTCATCTGATACGAGGCGTTGGTCTTTGAATCTTTCCCTCCGGATCCCGGATTCATGGATCCCGGATCGTATCCAATTGCTCCAGTAATTGACTACCTATTGTGACCAAAGGGTAGATTTGGTCACAATAGGCAGCCATCCGAGTCCAACTGGCAACGGAATGAATCGGGAGGCAGAAGAGGTTAGTGGGATGCCTTTTAAGCCGAGATTAATGGCACGCCGATTTTTATTAGGATGACGAGATCTAGATCTGGCCAGTTTTCTTCAAATAACGAAATATGTAGTTCAAGATCTGGACAGTTTTGCGTGACGAAATGCCTTATAAAGGCAAAAACGAGGAGGGTTAAGATAACTTTCTCAGCCCCAGAAAAAATTCCACTTTATGATTTGGTCGCTCTTTGCAATTCTATTGACACATTTCAGAAAGTTCCAGGATATTAGGGGCCTCGGAAGCCCTGTTGGACGGATTAGCAACCGGAGGGTTGCGAGTTCGAATCCAGACAAAGACCGTCGTACAAAGGGGGCTGGTGCACGTTAAATCAGGCCTCAAATGTCCTCACGTTGGCGTGGTGTGGAAGTTTGGAGTGCCAACTGAGGTGTTGACCTCGTCATCTGACAGTGATTCAAAATGACGAGCGGTGTCCTCAGATCTTTCCCTTCGGGATGGATCCCGGACCGTCGCCAATAGCCCGTCGTGTTGCGCCAGTGCGATGTTATATGAATACCTTCCTCAATATGGCAAAATAAATTATACTTTCATCCAAAGTTGTGTCGCATCCAATTCACACAATAAACACCCAACGAAGATTTTGGTGGGTAGTTAATGTCGCCCTGGAGCAGCACAACGGGCTATTGGCGACGGTCTGGGATTCATCGCGAATGGAAAGATCCAGGACAACGCCTCGGTATTTGCACCACGGTCTGATGGCGAGCACAACATCTGAGCTGGCACCCCACTCTCCAAACAGCCCCGTGTACACGACGGTCTTCGTCTGGACCGAGTTTCGAACTCACAACTCTGCGGTTGCTAATCTGTTGCTCCTCCAACTTCATGTAACTCTGGAGACAAGGGTTAGGATAGTTAATGCACGGTCAGATGACGAGGTCAACACCTCAGTTGGCACTCCAAACTTCCACACCACGCTAACGTAAGGACATTTGAGGCCATGACAGATTGAACTCGCACCCCTCAGTTTGCTAATCCGTTATTCTTTCAACCGGGCTACCGCAGCCCCCCCCCCCCCCCGCTGATGAATGCGAAAAGACATCGCATTGACTCCACATTCAAGGGTCGTACAGACAATTCCCGACACCTCAACAGGGTGAAATAAATTGGGCACTTCGTAGTCATGCAAAACATTTATACTTTCATCCAAAACCGCATCACATCCAATTCAGGCAATAAACGCACTAAGACGATTTCGTAATGAACGACATTCTTATTGTAAACGGTCGTAGCAATCGGGAGTATCTTGTGTTGCCGTTGCCTGAAAATGAGTTTGAGGCAACGCAAAGTGTCGTTGAGGGGAAAACACTTTCACACCCAACGACCGCTTCTTTCGCCAACGGAGCGACAAATGGACGTTCGTCGGATGCTCTAGCCGAAAATAATTGCTTTCTTCTCCTCCTGTAAAATCGGATACAACTCCGAGGCTTCTCTTCGTTTTTTCACTTCTACGCCCACCACTACCCACGGCAGTTCGAATTCTTTTTTCGGCCATTTTAATCCACTATTCCATTTCTCTCCGTTTGAAGTGAAGTCCCGTTTAGTTGCTTTTATTTCCGTTCTTTCATTCGGCGGTACCTAAGCGAGCGAATATCTGTTACGCGGCTGATGAAGCTTAACGAATATGGCGCGCACAATAGAACGAACGTTTTGTTTCTCGCTTTTGGATTCTGTTTTTTGTCTGTGGATGTGGATTATGCGATTGTTACCCGAAACAAGACTCTTTAAGATAGAGAGGGGATTCAATTCTACACTTTCCAGAATCGGTTCTGTTTGGTTGGCATTGTGCTTTCGCCATTTTTAGAATTCTTTTTTCTGAGGAACTTTTTCTCGCCTTCCGGATGCAGAATGGGATGTTAGGTTCTGAGTTTGCGTTCGTTCCTCAGGGACAAAAAAGATTTGATTTTCTTTAGAACTCTCCCTCTTTAAACATCTGCTGTTTTCGAGAAAACGGAGGATTAAATTCTTCGGAGCGAAAGATGAAAAACTAAAACTAAAAGAAATGAGATTCATTTTAACTGAAATGAATAGAGGAAGGAGTCCATTGTTGTTCGACAACGAATAGAACATTTTTTTCTTGGCAGCGAAAAAAATCGAATGGTTCTGTAAGGAGTTACAGACAATACTCGGTATGTAAATTTGCTGTTCATGTTTTCAGTGTTTTAATTAAAAAATATCTGGTTGTGTAGTACAATTTTGTTTAAAAACTAAATTATAAAAACGTAGGGTAGATTTAAAAGAATTTTGAGAACCAGCTGTAGAAAACCTACCCACGAGATTTTAAATTACTCTTCAGTGTGTTCCACACTATTTTAGAGTCCATTTTTTGGTACAGCTTTGATATACGCTTCAATTGGTAGCAACGCTCTTGGCGCGCTTTTTTGGTGCACTTTTTATGTCTCTAAGGAAGGAATTTTTAGAAAAAATCGTCTTTTTAGCGGAAAATAATAAGCTACAGTGGAAACTGATCAACGGAAAAAGTTAGAAAGCCGATTTAATTAATAAAAAACATGCTTTTTTAACGGAAAATAATTAGCACAAATTACAAAAACACACAAATTACAATTCTTACACAAAACTTCATCGTTGCATTTTTTTGCACAATGATTCCGATTTAATGAATTACGATTCCTTAAGGAAATCCAAAAAAACTGCTTATCTTGACATAGATGTTATTTATGCAAAATAAGCGATTAGCCACTCCCTCACTTTCTAAAGTTACCTACCACCCGAAAAATTAAACTTCAAATTTCACGAAAGAACACTCCGAGACTTATCTACAACACTCAATACCGAAGGCGTGTTCTAATAGAAAAAGAGAACGATTTTCGAAAGGAAATGGCAAGGAACGATACAACTCGATGCGACTACACTGCACGAAAATCAAACTCAACGTTTCAGTTCTTCCAATTTTCACGAAACGGAAAAGAATTGGGAAGAAAAGTTTAAGAGAACCAATGAACGTTTTAACGTTAACGTTGCAAAGGACAATTTAAAGGAAACGAAAAGAACATTTTAGAATATTCGGAATGAAAATTTAAACTTTTCGCTTGCTGAGGTTACCCCCTGAAAAAGGGAATAACCCAAATAAAGATGGGTTGCTTTCACCTGACATAACTCACTACAAAAACCGGGGCAAAAACGCACGAAGAGCAATGCCACCAATCGATGCGTATAACAAAGCTGTAAGATTGTGCAAGTCAGTTGGCCATGGCTGATGGTACAAGAAAGGTAATCCGTTTTGTGTACACAAGGAACAAAACTGGCAAAAATATCCGTACCGAAGCTTGAATATTTCATAATTGTAAAGGTAATAATTTTTGTTTTTAGTAAACAGAAAATAATTTAATGTCAGAAAATAAAAGTTGACTTTAATATTTGAGTACAAACATCATAAGTACCCCTTTTTGTTCCTCCTGTGTATCAATAATTATCTGTTGTAACTTCCTTTGTACCCTTAGAAATTATTCAATAAGAAAATCTAATTTTCTGAATTCTAATCAAATTTAAGGTTCTCTAACTTTACTTTGTAAAAAAGGATGACTCATTTTAATATTATTCATGCACATGAATTTCCATCTAAAACAGGATTATTACATCAAACATTAAAACTTACAAACATAGAGAAGCTTGTTTGGAAGGTATATTAAACGAGAGAAATTTATACATTTGTTCCTAGTTTCGGCTTGGAGTTCCTTCGAGAATTTAAACTGAATTTCGCATGATTTAACAACTTTTCGTGAAAAAGAGTATATTCCTTCTCGGTTCAGCATTTTCAGCATTTGCTCTAATTAATTATTCAAAATGGACGGATGTATACTATATATCTTGGTGAATTATTTAACTATCGGGATAAGCGTATACATTTTAGTTATTTATCTCAAATCCGTTAAGGTGTACGTATACACCTTAACCTTACAAGAGTTTTTAACTTTTGACTAAAAGTACAATTTTTTTTTTACAATAGATAATTGGTTTGTGCTTAAATGCATTTCAGTGTGAAAATTCAGATTAAGCTAATCATTAATTATCTAATTTAGATATAATTAGCTAATTAACATCTTTTTTAATAGCGATAACTTAAATTCTAATTTGTTTATAAAAACAATTCCTGCAGGAAATTATTCCTAATATTATTCCTCGTGTTTTGACCCTCCATCAAATTGCTAGAGAGAATAGGTATGTTTTGACAATTGTTTTCAGCATGGAAGTCTGTCTAAAAAATCAATATTTTTTTCAGGAATTTCCACATTTAAAAATGAACTAAAAATTCATTTCTCAACTAATAAAATTGAATGAAGGTCAAAACATCCACTGTAGATTATGACTCAAAAATAATTGTAATAGATCAATTCATTGTACAGTAAGGAGTTGGAACATATTTTGAATTAATAAAATAAACATCAATATTCTGGCCGATTTTCGTGATTTCTAATGTATACATACACCTTAAACTAAGATTTTAAATTGTAAAATTTGTTCTTAAATCTATTTTAAGGATGGATAGAAATTTTAAAATTTTCTGAACACTTCTAGTAAAAAAGCTTTGTCTTTCGAATAGTTGAATCAGTTTACATAACTATTATACATACATATAAAATATTACTGTAATTCACCAGATTACTGTTTCCCCTTAATTTTGACACTTAATGTTTCAGAATCCTCTTTTTCACTCTTTTCTCCCGCTAATCTGTCTCGTTGCTAGTCATCTGTTTCATATCCCCAACGCATGTCTCTACGCCACTCTCTTTAACCTCCTGCACTTTCTCACCTAACTAACCATGACGTCATATAACCTGGTTCACTGAGGGAGTTTCATGTCTTCTTCCCTTTCCAATCGTCCTTCCCCACAAAACTTAAGAATACCCCATTTTCTGTCAATTAACTTTCTTAATAGATCCCCTAATCCAGTAATCTTCCTCTAATCTGTATTCAACTACACTGCTGGCCACCGTAAATGCAACACCCTGAAGGAAGCATACAAATAATATGAAATTTACAACATGCATTAGCGGATGCATTAGTGAGATATGCAAATGATTAGAATTTCAGCGCAGACGCACATCACGCGCGCCTGTGGCGCCACTTCAAAGCGCTATTTAAGGCTTGGAGATTTCGACGATTTCAAGTACGGCAATTGTGTTTTTCTTGTGGTTTTTTTCAAAAAACCGATCAATTATGCCTCGTAGAAAAAAGCGATCATCTTTTGATCAAGTATCCGAGTTCGACAGAGGAAGGATAGCGGCCTACCGAGATTGTGGATTATCTTTCAGGGAAATCGGTAGTCGTGTTGGACGAAACCAAACAACTGTAATGCGGATATGTGATCGTTGGATGCAGGAGGGTACGACGGACCGACGTGTTCGATCGCATCCACCTCAGTGCACCACTTCACGTGATGACAGGCATATTGTGCGTATGGCAGTGACGGATCGCTCAGCCACATCACGAACCATAGCACAGCACATTCAGTCTGTACCGCATCATCCAGTGTCTGCGTTTACCATTCGACGCCGTTTACAGCAGAGTGGTCTGTCCGCAAGACGTCCATTGCTTCGTCTACCCTTGACGCAGAACCACAGACGTTTCCGCCGCCAATGGTGCGATGAAAGAAGGATGTGGACGGCAGAATGGAATGAAATTGTCTTTACTGACGAGTCACGCTTCTGTCTGCAACACCACGATGGTCGGATTCGAGTCTGGAGACACCGTGGAGAGAGGATGCTGAACAGCTGCGTTATGCACCGCCACACTGGTCCTGCACCGGGTATTATGGTATGGGGCGGTATTGGATATCACTCTCGCACTCCTCTAGTACGCATTGCCGGTATTTTAAACAGCCAGCGCTACATCTCCGAGGTGTTGGAGCCAGTTGTTCTTCGTTACCTTCAGGGCTTGCCCACAGCCATATTTCAACAGGATAATGCGCGACCACACGTGGTACGCATTGTCCAAGGTTTCTTCGTCAATCACCAGATTGAATTGCTTCCCTGGCCAGCTCGCTCTCCGGATCTTTCGCCGATAGAAAACATGTGGTCCATGGTTGCTCAACGATTGACCCAGAATACATCACCAGCTGCCACACCAGATCAACTTTGGCAACGTGTGGAAGCTGCTTGGTCTGCTGTACCCCAAGAACACATCCAAAGTCTCTTTGAATCAATGCCGAGGCGTGTGGCAGCGGTGATCTCCAACAATGGCGGCTACTCTGGCTACTGATTTTGGCAGGAACCACACTTCACAGAAGTCTATAAATTTAATCATTTGATACTTGGTCAACATGTTATCTACAAAATAAATTTTGTTGTGATATCTCTTGTCTTTCTTGGTGTTGCAATTTGGGTGGCCAGCAGTGTATATATTTAACTATATTTTATATATTTAACTATATAAATATATTTAACTATATAAATATATTTATATATTTAACTATATAACTATATTTATATATTTAAATACATTACATATATACTCGTATAACTATATTTTATATATTTAACTATATATTTATGTATTTAATCAGTAATATAGTACTATTTTTTTTCAGCTTTATTTTTTCACTTTCTTATGGTGTTTGGGGGCGAGAAATTTTGGCGTACTGCTGCTCACACAGAAAACAACATTCTGTGTTGTCTGGCTCCTCCCTGATGACTCCCTGATCCAACTCCATTTCATTTTTTGAAATATTCTTAAAATTTCCCTTTTGTATTTCTTTCATTTGATTATTTGACTCGCCATGCTATGTCTGTGGCTTCAGCGTGCATACGTGGAGAGTTATGTTTCACTAATGTTTATTCCTCGTTTTTCAGCTTTTTTTAGCTTTTGGCCTTTTTTAATAGTTCGTTTTTTAGCTCTTTAACTTTTTCACTATTTTGAATATTTGGATTTTTATTCATTAACCACGCTCAGAAACTCTTAGGAACAGCGCTTTCATTGTTAATTACTAATAAATGTTACAAACAGCGCACCCAATCAGGAACACTATTTCATCACCCACGTGAAATACAGGATAAGCAACGAGAGCGATTGTTGCGTCATCTACTTAATCGAGACCCTAGCAACAAAGTAATTCCTGTCAACAGGCTAGCCATTGGATGAAATCCACCCATTCTGAGCCAGCCAGCGAAAACACTTTCGCAGGAGGAGCCGAGCCAGAGGATGGCAAGAATGTAGTTTGCAGGAACTGGCGATTACCTAATAATTTTAATTTCCATTTTGGAAATATTTTTGGCCAGCAAATTGTTAAATCTCAACAAATAGAATTTTTGAAATGATGAGAAATGTAGGCTCCAATCCATCAAAGCCAAAGGACGGAGAGACTCATCCATAATACATGAATTATTAGTAGCCCGGTTGAAAGAGTAACGGATCAGCAACCGGAGGGTTGAGAGTTCGAATCTAACCAAAGACTGTCGTGTATAAGGAGGACTGGTGCACATTGAATCTACTGTGGCCTCAAATGGCCTCACTTTCGAGTGGTGTGGAAGTTTGGAGAGTTCGGTGCCAGCTCAGGTCGTCATCTGACCGTGATTCAAAATAAGGTGGTGTTGTCCTCGGATTTTTTTCCCTTCGGGTTTGATTCCGTACCGTCGCCAATAGCCCGTCGGGTTGCTCCCGGTGCGACGTAAATTCCAATACTTACCTACCATATACTCTGGATGTATTCATACAAGGCTGGCTGAAGATGACATTTTAAAGAGATTCAATTCTACATTACGAACGGGGCTCTGCATAATACCTGTTGGAGCAAGTTTCCAAAAGACAGAATTCCATGAAATTTCTAAATTCTTAATTTTTTCAGAATTGGCAACCGAAGGGTTGCAAGTTCGAATCCAAGAGACCGTCGTGTACAAAAGGGATGGGTGAACGTTAAATCTGTCGTGGCCCCAAATGTCCTCGCGTTGGCGTCGTGTGGAAGTTTGGAAGGGGTGCCAGATCAAGTGATGCCCTCGTCATCTGACCGGGGTTCAAAATTACGTGGTGTTGCCCTCGATTATTTCCCTTTAGGTTTGAATCCCAGACCGTCGCCAATAGTTCGCTGTGTTGCTCCAGCGCGACGTTCATTAACAACCTACCCGTACATTGAGTCCTCGTACAGCAAAGGAGTGGCCAGACTGACAAACGGAACCACATAAATCACGCCGTTAGCCTTAAAAGAAAATTTCCAAAACCTTCAATGGCGCCTTTAATGAGGGAATTTCTTTTTCGTTCGCTGATCGGTAGATTTCGGAGTCAGCACCCCAAAGAGCGATTCACGTTAATGCCGTAACCTCATTAACAGGATAATAAGCGCTTTAAAATCCCGTTTAATTCCCGGCACCTGCCCGAACTCGCGACAGGCGAAAACAGCGTATTCATTTAACCCGGCCTTAATTAACTTCCTGATACCCACGACGATACATGACCGGTGGCTGGAACCGGAAGAATCATATTCGGGGGTGTCGTGAGATAATTTTTTTTAGTACGTTCTATTTGGATGCTCCCGAGGAGTTCCGCTTTAGGAAATTAACGCCAGGGAAAGTTATTTTTATCTTCAGTGCGGTGTCGAGAGAAAAAATGGCCAAAATGCTATGGGTCGGTTGTTTTCGGGTTTTATGGCGCAAGGGTCATATTTGGCTAAGCCATGGGGGCCTCGGTAGCCCGGTTGGAAAAAGGTATTAGCAACTGGAGGGTTGCGAGTTCGAATCCAACCAAAGACCGTCTTGAACATGGGGGCTGGTGCACTTGTAATCTGTTGGGGCCTCAAAGTCTTCACGTGGTGTGGAAGTTTAGAGAGTGGGGGCCAGTTCAGGTGTGACCTTGTCATCTGACCGATGATTCACAATTATGTGGTATTATCCGCTGACCCTTCGTGTTTGATTCCGGACCGTGGCCAATAGCGTTGCTCCAGTGCGTCGCTAATTAAATACCTACCCACACAAAGCGCAATCGTTTCAAGGAGTTACGTACTTGAAAATAAATACTGCGAAAGATTGCTTCATAAGGTAAACGAACGACGTTTCCCAATGAAATGGGAAAACAAAAAGAAAAATTGTGGATTAAAATGGATACAACCGTTACCACCGGGATAACAAGGCCAGACCGCTCTGACGTTTCAATCACGTGACTCGCTAATTAGTAGTCATAACATCGCCGGCTACTAATGAATTGCCTTTAATGTAGCGTAAGAATTTAGGTTTTTTATACTATTTTACCGGAAAGTAAGTGCAGTTGCAGTTAAATATTGCTATATAACATTTGTGCAACATTACAGTGTCATGATGTTAAAGGCTTTCGTGAAACGTGTATCCAGACCGATTTCTTTAGGCTTAACCACAAGGCCATCCCTTTAGATGCTGTGTACCTTCTTGCTCTGGAAATCATGGATAGGGTGATGCACCAAAAGTGGCGGTTTTCTCCTTTCCAGAGGATGAAAATACTAGAAAAAGATGGCTCAGGGCGATTCCACGAGCCGACCTTACACCATCAAAACGCACCAAAGTCTGCGAACTTCATTTTCAAAACGATGATATCGTCCGAAAGCCTTTAACACCTTGACACTGTAACGTTCCACAAATGTTGTATAACAATATTTAACTGCAACTGTACTTACTTTCCGGTAAAATAGTATAAGAAAACCCTAATTTCTTACGCTACATTAAAGGCAATCCATTAGTAGCCGGCGAAGATGTTTGTTATGACTACTAATTAGCGAGTCACGTGATTGAAACGTCGGAGCGGTCTGGCCTTGTTATCTCGGTGGTAACGATACTACTCACATCTTCGATAACACTGGATCATCTTCACCAATGGAAAGATGCTTTTCCAGCACAAAGGGTTTTTGCAAGGAGAAACAACTTGTACCGAAAATATACACTCGTATGAAGTGGCGTGCAAACTTAAGCAACACCAATATTTTTAAAGGTTTGAATTCTAAAAATTAAACAGACTGGCCATTTGTATAACGGTATAGTATGGTATGGAATTTTTAATTAACGTCGCACTGGAGCAACACAACGGGCTATTGGCGACGGTCCGGAATTAAACACGAAGAGAAAGATCCGAGGATAACACCACGTAATTTTCAATCACGGTCACATCACCAGGTCACACCTGAGCTGGCACCCCACTCTCCAAACTTCCACACCAAGCCAAAATGAGATATTTTTCATGCCACGATGGATTTAACGTGCCCTTTCTACACGACGGTCTTTGGTTGGATTCCAACTCGCAACCCTCCGGTTGCTAATCCCTTACTCTTCCAACCGGGTTTGCCGCGGACCATTTCGTAGAACGGAGGATATTCAGTAGGAACCTCGGGCATGTTAAAGTTTTGGAATCGTGACGTCAGAAGCACATGGGAAGGGACTGTTACCTCAGGAACTCATTCGCTACCTCTTTCTATGAATGCGAACGTGGTACAAAGCCTGCATACACGTTCGAGGCGGTCCTACAGCCTACAAAGAACCAACTCTCTTTTTTTTAAGTTTCTAGTTACTGACTCAGTCCCATGACACTCGCCCCTTCAATTAAAAGATTACTTTTAATGTTTGATTTTGCTCTTGTCATCGTTTTGTATTTACTCATCGTTTCGGTAACTCTTGTATTTTCGGTATCATTTTTCTACATCCATATCACTGCATCGAAGAGTAGCAGCTGAAACCACTGTTTCTTAAGTTTTACAAACCAGTGTAGTACCAATTCATTCATGCCTATCTTGGCTGAATCGTATGCTATTTCCATGATGAAATTGAACTGCACTGAAAATTAGAATCCTGGAAAACGTTTAGCTAAATCCAGTTTGAATGATTGCAGTATACAGGGTGTCCCAAAAAGGTTGTTCCGCAATTTATCTTTTTACCATTTGGAGATAGGTAGGCAATGTAAATTGCAAAAGTGCACCAAATAAGGTAAGTAATTAAGATATGTGAATAAAATTATCACGTGATAACAATTTAAGCGGATACAGTTTTTAATTTTTATACAACCCCTCTAGATAAAAATCCGAGATGGCAGATATGTTCCTTACCTGCATCCCTATCGTTAGCAGAAAACTGCATTTCTGTAGGTTGAACAGTAACGGAGACATAAGGACGCAAAAAAGTTGACTTATACCGCTTGTGCACAGCTGTTCAAGCAGTCAGATTAGGGACCGCATACACAATGCTAAAAAGCATTTTTTTTCGGTCAGAAAGTTCAACATTGTGCAAAGTAATGTAGTATTGCAACTGCAGATGAAAATCGCAATGCATAATAGTAGACAATGTAATCTTTAATAAAAAATATTGTAGAAAAAATGGTTTAAATAAAAATAAAAGGAAATTTTTCCATCTGCAGCAATGCAGAACTTAGCTCTTCATTCTTGGACATGGGTCAGTTTCCGTTCTAGATTAGATACGGCCCCCTTAAAATAGAAACTCTTGTATCTCCGTTACTATTCAACCTACAGAAATATGGTTTTTTACTAACCATAGGGATACAGGTAAGGAACATTGTTGCTATCACGGATTTTTATCTAGAGGGTGGTATACAAATTAAAAACTATATCCGCTTAAATTGTTATCACGTGATGATTTTATTCACATATCTTAATTACTTACCTTATTTGGTGCACTTTTGCAATTTACATTGCCTACCTATCTCCAAATGGTAAAAAAATAAATCGCGGAACAACCTTTTTGGGACACCCTGTATATATGTGTAGATTATTTGTACTTGTAGATTATTTCTATGCAAAATGAGGGAAAGTTTCTAATTTTTCTAACCTTTGTCTAATCAGCACTTGTGCAACAAACAAAATTTGTGATTATTAAATGACAAACTGAAACCACCAAGATTTGAAACCCTGTTTTATTTTTAACCCTCTGAAGGTCTTACACGCGTATATCCGTTCTGAAACCAGTAGTTTTTTCTGTATGAATTGTGAACTCTCTGGACCTAACCCAAAAACTCGTAACCCTCTAAATCTTTTTTAAGATTAGTTGAACCGATAAATGTGTGGGAATTGCGTCATTATGTGTGTTGCGGTGTAAATAAATTACAATGACACGGTAAACGTGACGCTCTGAGATGAAGCTCATACCAAAATTATCCATCGTTTTTCATACAACGTTTAGCAAAAATTGTGAGACTTATACCAAAAATTACATCATGGTGGAGGTAGATCACTGTTATATGTACTACGGTATTGTACGTCTAGTGTTGTAGTGGTGTCTAAGTTCCCCACAAATGAAATTATTGAGACCATGGAATATAAATATTTCCATTTCACTGGCGTTCAAAGTGAAGAGAATTTACATATTTCGTCGAACTTCTCAAAAACATTTTTATTGAACAAAAGGTAAAACTAATGCTTCCAAACAAAGATGCAAATCTTCAGTGTCGAATGCGTAAGCGTACACGTGCGTGTGGGCGGTGCATTTGGAGGAACAGGCTTTCAAAGCTCACGTGATGATTTTCGCGTTTCGTTCGCTCGCACACCTCGTCGAATTTCGTGGTGGTTTTTTTTTGCAACATTCGGTGAAATTTAAAAGCAAACAGTTAAAATGAGTAACCACCAACGCTTGGATGATGGAATGAGGTGGCGAATCGTCGGGAGACTGGAAGCAGGGCAGTCTCAAATGCAGACTGCTAGAATGGAATGTAACGCCCAGCGTCGTGTCCAACTTAAGGAAACAGTTTAAGGATAACGGATCCATAGAGAGAAAGCCTGGGCAAGGTCGTCCAAGAGCCACGACGGCCAATGAAGATCGATATTTGTCCATTATAGCGAGGCGTAACAGGAATGAAACAACTTCGGCTTCCTGTAGCTCATGCGGCCACAGGAAGCCGAGTTTCAAGGGTTAATGTTTCCAGAAGGCTACATGAGAGAGGTCTGTTTGCACGAAGACTTGCTGTTTGCGTCCGCTCACTTCTGCGCACAAGAGAGCCGGTTTAGCATGGTGCAGAGAAAATCGACTTTGGACCAGGAATTAGTGGGGGACCGTTCCATCCACTGATGAGTCCCGGTTAAGGCCTAACCACTGATTCTCGGCGTACGTTCATCTGGAGAGAACCACGGTTGGTTTTGAGGTTTTATGGCGCAAGGGCCATATTTAGCTATGCTGTGCCAGACACAATACAATATCGAGAGAACCAGGGCCCGCTAAGTGTCCGCCAACATCCGAGAGACCACTACGGCAGCGGAGGTAACTGCTGTGAGGGATGAGATCTTGGAATCCTATGTCTGCCTTTTTAGGGGTGCAGTTAGCCCTTATTTCATTTTTAATGACGACACCGTTCGTCCACATAGGGCTCATCGGGTCGACGAATATCTCTGGAAATGGGGATATTCGCCGGATGATCTCCAGGCCAGTCAGATCTCCAGACCTACACAATATAGAGCATATTTGGGACGTTCTTGGGAGGACAATTGCAACTCACCTTCCCCCTCCCAGAACCATCCAGGATCCGAAAACAGCGTTGCTGTAGGAGTGGGACCGACTGCCACAGGGACTCAAACTGCCTCATTTCCAGTATGAATTTACGTTGTGTATAATTGTAAGAGGGTACCATACCCCTAATTACCTATTTTTTGTGTCGATATTGTATCGTGTTTTAGACCTTCCTTAAATCTTACGCACGATCATGCGTGTGTACTATAAGTGTTTTGATTATATTTTTTGTATTATTTCAACTTATGTACGTAACTAATTTCAAAATATGTCCAATAGTTTTGGAGGTAATCGACCCAAAGTGAAAATACTCTTAATTTTGAACACCGGTACAGTATTTTTGTCAAACATAGTTAACTAACGTCACATTAGAACACAGGATATTGCCAACGGTTCGGGATCAATCCCGATGGGAAAGATACAAGGTAGGTAGTTAATAAACGTCGCACTGGAGCAACACAACGGGCTACTTGCGGCGGTCCGGGATCAATCCCGAAGGTAAAGATCCGAGATTTCCTGTCAGATGATGAGGTGAACACCCACTCTTCAAACTTCCACGCACAGCAATGGGGTCAAACATATAGAATAGGGTCTACCATGCTCCTCAATGATGTGTAGTATAAAAAGAACCGAAACGCGTGCAATATTTTTATATAATGTACCCGAAACCACCATACGTAACCGGTTCCTATACAAAACATTTGTCAGCCAAAACAACGAAGTTGCTCCAAATCCACTTTTCCAACATCCCCTCGGCGAAAAAGTGAGCTCCGATTATCCCAGAGAGCACCCCCGAAGGCAGATGGAAGGGTCGCAATACATCCCAAAGACCCTATTCTCGAATCCATTCCACCACCCTTTACTTACACACACACGCAAGCGGACAAGCTGACAAGCGGCCAAGCGGCGAGCGAAAGGTCCATCACTGGGTCAGCGGAGACCGATGAAAAGGGGATTTAGACGAGGGGAGGAGCGCGAAAAAATAGAATCCTGACCACACTCCGCCGGAATGTTCGATGCGAGACTATAGAAAAGACCACGCCATAAATATGAAGTGAAGGGAGGAAGATAGAAGAAAAATAAAGTGGAGGAAAATCTGATAAAAATGGAGGACGAATCCGGAATATAAAAAAAGAAGAGTCGAGAGAAAAAGGGGATTGAAATTGGTTCGGGATATTCGGTAGAGGGGGGCGTCGGAAACTTTTGTTTCTTTTGATAAGTTGAAAAGGAATGGAATAAGTATGGAGAAGAGACTCGTCTTTGTCTCGTAAGGGGATATATTCTTTTTCGAGAGGTTGAGCCCTTCTTTTCCAAGATGGCGCTCCAGCGGCCGCCGTTGGATAAGTTATGCTCGTCCTCAGGTGGCTGTTTGACAGGGGAGGTTTTGCAAAAGCTTTATACTCGTGAACACCCGATAAAATAATAATAGTAATGTGAAAAAAGTATGCATATATATTCTTCAGAGGACGGGTTTTCATCCGATTCAGTCGTAATGATAAATCCCAAATAATAACCAGTAGCCCAGATGGAAGAGCGAATGACTGGCAATCGGAGTTCAAAACTAGGTCCAGCGAATGACCGTCGTGTACATGGTGGCTCGTCTACGTTCAATCTGTCGTGGCCTCAAATGTCCTCACGTCGGTGTGCTGCGGAAGTTTGGAGAGTGGAGTGCTAGCTCAGGCGTTGACCTCGTCATTTGACCGTGGTTCAAAGTGGCGAGGAGTTTTCCTTGGATTTTTCCCATAGGGGATAGATCCCGGTCCGTCGCCAATAGCCAGTTGTGTTGCTCCAGTGCGACGTTAAATACCCAAATAATAAACCTGATTCTGACTTTCAGTTAAAAAGATTTCTTGGTTCGAATCTCCGATCAGGACGTGAATTAACTCTCCTGTCTTCAACCTACCAAGTGGTTTGGACATCTCGTCATCAAGACATTCACCTGACGACGAGATCAAGATCTGGCCAGTTTTCTAACGACGATATATCGCTTCCATCAATCTTTGGTCAGCTTTGCTGATGACCAGATACCTTCTTCGAGGGAACCACCAGGAGCGTTAAAATGCTGCTCACATTTGTTTGGCTGTGTTCCCATTTGTTCAAGCAGCTAAACATGTCACCTTTGTTGAAACGACTAAACATGTGCTCATCTTTGTTCAAGCAGCTAAACATGTCATCTTTGTTCAAGCAGCTAAACATGTGCTCATCTTTGTTCAAGCAGCTAAACATGTCATCTTTGTACAAGCAGCTAAACATGTCACCTTTGTTGAAACGACTAAACATGTACTCATCTTTGTTCAAGCAGCTAAACATGTCACCTTTGTTCAAGCAGCTAAACATGTCACCTTTGTTCAAGCAGCTAAACATGTCACCTTTGTTGAAACGACTAAACATGTGCTCATATTTGTTCAAGCGGCTAAACATGTCACCTTTGTTCAAGCAGCTAAACATGTCATCTTTGTTCAAGCAGCTAAACATGTCACCTTTGTTGAAACGACTAAACATGTGCTCATCTTTGTTCAAGCAGCTAAGCATGTCAGTAACGTTACATCCCACGTGGATGAATGTAATATTGGCGCAAACACAATTTTCGCCGTAATTCTACATATTTGTTTACTCAATGTTTACCGCGAATCTGTTCGTCGCTTACCTTCTATGTTCGTGCGTGCCTGTGCAACGCCCAAATGGATGAATATCTACGACTTATGTCTGTCTAGTTTCACGTTTGTACAATAATACCTTTAAGACAGCTGGATAATATCACGAAGCAGTTTGAATCCATGCATTTCAATCTAGGGGAGGGAAATAAGAGAAATTCTTGGCTGATACTTTTAAAACAGAGGCTGAAAAACGAAAGTTTAAACGAAATAACCTTCATTATGACGACATCTAACCCTCACCAGTGATTTTCTGCTCGAAATAACAGTTAAGCTTACTCCAACAGAAAAAATAGGTAATGTAAGTTGGTATTTAAATTAACGTCGCACTGGGGAAACGCAAAGGTCTATTGGCGACGGTCCGGTATCAATCCCAAGGGAAAGATCCCGAAAACAACACTACGTAATTTAGAACCACGGATAGATGACGAGGACATCTGAGCTGGCACCCCACTCTCCAAACTTCCATACCATGCCAACGTGTGGACATTGGAGAGTGTGGACATTGGACCACGACAGATTTAATGTGCACGACTTTCTTTGGTTGGATTCCCTCCGGTTACTCTGCCAACCGGGCTACCGCGGTCCCGAAGGTAAAAAAGAGAGGACCTCGGGTTGTGAAGCCCGTACAAGCATAAAGATGTGCCCCTGAAGGTCAGATGATCCAGGTTGATTTGGGGGTTTTATGACACAAGGGTCATATTTGGCCATGATGACACAAGACATACAAGTAATAGACAGACATACACAACGAAAGTTTTACTGCCACAGAAGAGATATGCGTCCAGGGACGAATGCATGAGACAGGAAACAAACCTGCGCCGCCTATAAGTCGAAGTTGCGAGCACAGTGCGCATACCCTCTGAGACCCCCAGATGTTCCAGGAAAATACCAAAACCCTGTTTCGTTCTTCGGCCAATCAGTGTCAGTGTAGTGAATGTGCGATGCTTTACTAGAGATGTAGCAGTGAGTTAAACAAGCGGAGATCGATTAGCCATTGAGATTTCGGGAAGTAATGGTCAAATGAGGCGTGATGGATTGAGAGTGCGGTTTCCGAGGTGCTTAATCACTGTGATCTGCTTCATCAGGGCGATTTGCGTAATCGCGGGGATGCACCGATCGCTGGGAATCACGTGCTTCCCAAAGCCCGCGGTATCCCAGTTTCAAGAGCAACGGATTAGCAATCGGAGGGTTGCGAAGTTTCATCCGAACTAAGACCGTCGTGTACATGGGGCCTGGTGCACGTTAAATCCATCGTGACCTCAAATGTCCTCACGTTGGCGTGATGTGGAAGTTTGGAGAGTGCGGTGCCAGCTCAGGTGTTCTAGTCATCTGACCGTGGTTAAGAATTACGAGGCGTTGTCCTTGGATCTCTCCCTTCCGGATTGAGCCCGGACAGTCCCCAATAGCCCGCTGTGTTGCGACTTTAATTAAATACCCAACTATCTACCTCATACGTAGGTTGAAACAATATTAGGACACATTTTACTGTTCAAGAAGGTCAAAACTGGTTACAAGTCATGGTTACTGAAAGGGAATAATGTTACATGGGACATTTTTGAGCCAAATAGCGTCCCTTAACCCTCTCGCTGCGCATCCCGCGATTTCCACGGGCAACGTAGAAGTAGCAACATTTGCGCAGCCCGCGATTTCCGCGGGGATGCATTTTTACCGTCTATTGAACTGTGCAACCCGCTCTTTCCCCATTCATGGTTTCATTTTGGCTTTTTTGTGATGTTTAATTGTTTATTCAAATCTGGGTTAACAGATGGCCACATTTCTGCGAAATATACAAGCATTTTTTGCAGCATTTTGCGCGCTCTTTTCAAAGTTCAAAGATGTCTGACAGGAAGCGTTTCGCGAGTGATAGAACCTACATTCCTGACAATATTTCCGACACTAATAGCAGTTCTGACTCTGATGTCAAGTATATTGCAGATAGTTATAGCGAAACTGATTAGAATTTCTCGGATTCCCCTGCGGATAGTGATTTCTAATAATTCTTCCTTTCTAATAAATGTTTTGTAAGTATTTTGCATATTTTCATTAGTATATACGTTTTACCTTTGTATTTCATAAAATAAATCATAATTTAACCAAGATTAATTTTCAAAATTTTGCTTTTATATGATTATTCTTCAATTTCAATATTCCGACAACCTTTTTTTTATGATCTAATTCTATATTGAAAAAAACTCTTTTACAAAAATTTTGTGTATATTTTAACTCTAAAATATATGTAGATTTGAAATATGTAATAAAAAAAATACGCAATTTTTGGACCTATTTTGATAAAAAAAATTACGTAGCGAGAGGGTTAAATGGGCTTACCCATGATGGAAGCTGTAGTGACACAGTAAAAAGAAATACACCCACTGAGAAATTGCACCTGCATTGCCTAGAACTCGCCAGTTGCTAGTGCAGTGGTGGACAAAGAAACGACGACTCTTGGTTGTTGAATGCAGGACAGGCACAAGAGGCTAAAAATTGACTTTTTGCTGCTATTTTTCAACCTCGGTGATTAGGGGTACCTGTTTAACCAAAATCGTCCCAAAAGCTGCTAATTGGAAATTTTGGTGACTTTTCTGAAATTTTGGTCCCTTTTATAAAACTTATATCGGACAAAAAAATTTGTGTTTAGGATTTTCTTCAGGGACAAACGTTTCTAAGGGATGCCACTTTCGAAAACTTGTCTGCAAGCCTTCCGAGAAAAACATTGGTAAGTAGGTCCTGGATCAAATCCGAAGGGAAAGCCCGAGGACAACACCACGTAATGTTGAACCATGGTCAAATGAAATATTTCAGGCCCGATCAAGTATTCATAGTAAAAATAAAATTGTTTCAACGAGATATCTCGTCCTTCAAAACCTGGGTCAGTTCTGCTAATGACTGGATACCTCCTGGAGACAGGGAACGCATTTGGAAGAGCTAGCATCCGGAGGGTTGCGAGTTCGAAACTAAGATCCGAGGACAACACCACGTTATTTTGAACCACGGACAGATGACGAGGTCACCCCTGAGCTGTCACCCCACTCTCCAAACTTCCACACCACGCCAAGGTGAGGACATTTGAGGTCACAAAAGACTTAACGTGCACCAGCCCCCATATACACGACGGTCAATCCGATTCATCATCGAAACCCTGAAATCGTCACAACCAAGAAATTCAAATATTGATGCATTTTCACGATTTAAGATGGAAAGTTAATATTTTTGACAAATTAAGCATGAAAATTTTTTATAGTGAAAATGGTGAAGACGCTAAATTATGTTTCTCCATAATCCCTATCAAAGGGTTTAAAATATATTTACTGTAAAATTTTTTCTAAATTACCTTATGCTTCATTTGATAGCACGAATAATGAGACTTTTTTTCATTTCCACCCAGTTTGACTTTATTTTAGCCTGCTATAGTTTTTCATATTTGTAGTTAACCCGTCTTCCTGTCGTCGATTCTAATTGACGAACCTCCACCCACTTTCAAGGTAGGTAGTTAATGGATCCACACGACGGGGTATTAGTGACGGTCCAGAATCAATTCCCAAGGGAAACATCCAAGGACAACGCCTGGTCATTTTCAGCCATGGTCAGATGGCGAGAACACCTGAACTGGCAAGCCATTCTCCAAACTTCCACACCACACCAATTTGAGGCCACCACTGATTTAACGTACATCAGCTTCAGTGTACCACGACGGTCTTTGGCTGCACCGAACTGGGCTACAGCGGCCGTTTTCAAAAATAATTAATTACATCCTAGAAGAATTATTTAAATTATATAAAAGATATTGAATCGAGAGCTTAATTACCATTCCAGTTCTTATTCAGGTAAATATATTTCTTAATTGGAAATTCATCATGAAATTATCTTGAAAACAAGAATGTTTTTTCTTCGTGTTCTCGTTTAATTATTTCGCCGATGGAATGTTGGCTAACTTTTCCACTTTCTGTTGACATTAATTCAATAAATACATTAGCTGATACTTTTTCTACTTCCTTGAATAGCATCCTTCGAGCCATCACGAAGAAATTACATTTCCTTTCGAGCTGTGATAATGCAAAAAAACTTCCAATGTCTTTTATGGAGTGTGTGAAGGATAAAGGAAAATAAGGAGCGTTTATAAAAACAGTCTTTAATTGATAAAATGTAGGTTTTATTTTTGTTTTTGTATCATTCAATAAAGACGCCGAATCATTTACGATTTAATTACTTTTCCTTCGTAAAGGGGATTGATTTGATTTGAAATTTTTTTTCGAGTAGCCGAAGTTATTTTGAGTAGTAATCAGCTTAAAAGAGGGTAGATTTTCAATTTTTATTGTTCATGCTGATTGTGGTAAAAGTATTTGCTAGGATTATTATGTGATTAAAAGTATTTGTTTGGATTATTATGTAAAAAAAATCCGGCCGATTTTCTGAGGATTTAATTCGCAATAAACATTTATTTCTTGTGTCCACTATTTTAAAAACGTTTGGGTAAACGTTGTTTAAGTAGGTATGTTAATTAATGCCACACTGGTGCAACACAACGGGATATTGGTTCGTGATCCATCCCAAAAGATCCGAGACAGTCATTTTGAACCAAAGTCAAATGACGAGGTCAACTCCTGAGCTGGAAACCCACTGACACCAAGCCAACGTGAGGACATTTGCGGAAAAAACACGATTTAACGTGCACCCCACCCACTTACACAAATATCTTTCGTTTTATCGAGTTTCGAACCGCAAACCTCCGGTTGTTAATCCGCGATTCTACCCACTGGGTAACCATGGTCCCGAAAATTGGTAGGTAGGTATTTTAATTAACATCAGCTGGAGCAATACACCGGGGTATGGTGATGGATCGGGATCAAACCCGAAGGGCAAGATCCGAGGACGAAACCAGGTAATTTTGAACCACGGTCCGATGAAGAGTTCACACCTGAGTTGCCACCCCACTCCCGACACTCCTCAACGTAAGGACATTTGAGGCCATGACAGATTTAATGTGCACCAGCCTCCTTCGTTCACGATGGTCTTGGGTTGGATTTGATCTCGAGAATAGGAAAAGGTTTTTTAATTTGAAGAAAAGGAAAATTTGTAAATGCAGAATAAGAATTATAAAAAGTAATTAAAAAATGCTCTCGCATGTACGAACTATGCACTTTTTTGAATTTCAATAATTTTATGCGTTGCGAAGAGGTCCCTCCGCAGATCCAACCATGAAGTCATATCCCCATTCCCGATTTCAAACTTATAAGAAATTTTTTTCAAAATCTCAAACCCAAAACGTTTTGGAAAAGATATTTGACACCCAGGACTAAATACACATTTCTGAGTTTAAAATAACACCGAACGGGAGAAAAAAACCGATTTTATATTCCAAAGAAGGGAAAAATAATTATTTCTTTCCCCGAAAAAATTATTCCGTCGCTGTGAATAATTTATTTGCTTCTAGGGAAGAATTTGGCAAAATATCGGAGCGAGGGACGATGCCTCGCCAATAATATGGATGAAGAGGTAGTATTTCTCCTTCGCCGGTGGCATCATTAGTCACGAAACCGCTTTCAGACGACAAACTGTTGGTGCGCCCAGACTCAAAATAATGGAACGCGATTTTGTCTTTTCTGGATAAGGGAAGGATTCCTTTTGTGTAAGTTTTGTTTCTTGGAGATTTTCTAAAAAATGAGTCTCGATTCAAGTATCGATTTGGAAATGGAGCGGGGAAATTATTGTAAAGAGAGCGGACGATGGCTGTAGAACGCCATTACTCTTCCAAAGAGACATTAATTGTAGATGCCACTCGTAACATTTAGTGCCCATTATTTTTTTGCAGCATTCCATTCAGAGGTTAAATGAGAATACGCATAATTGCTTTCATTTGGGGTCTAGAACCAGAAACACAGTTGGATGGAAAGGTAGGTATTTCAATTAACGTCGCACTGGAGCAACACAACGGTTATTGGTGATGGTCGGACAGATGACGAGGTCACACATGATCTGGCACGCCACTCTCCACACAACACCAACCCGAATACTTCAAACGCAGCTTCCAGTGTACACAAATCAATTCGGTTGGTGCAACAAAAGTAGAGAATGGTTATTTAAATATTAGGAAATTAGAAATAATAACATATCAAACGCTTTTTTTAATTCCTGTCAAATTTACGGATGGGGTTGAAATAAGGTATATAATCAAAGGAGGGTTGATATAGCGTTAAGTTACAAATATAAGAAATACGGTATTTTTAAAAAATTAAAGTCGCCGAATCGTTAAGTCGGAGTTCTGTGGAATAAAATACTAATCTAATGGAAAATTATACAGCGAAGTAAATATACTTTTTCTGTGTATGAATATTTCTATTTCGGTTTGATGAACTCGAATGAAGTGAATCGAACTCGATGTTACACCTTGAATGCTTTAATCAAATCTTATAATGAAAGTAAACTTAAAGGTCGACGTGTTTTCTTTTTTAAATAAGTTCAAAGCCTAGAGCTTGGGAATTGTGTTGAAGAATCCAGGTGGTACTATTTGAGAAGTAAAATATTTATCTTTCAAATAAAATTGCCAGAATTTTTTAAATAATGTTTGTACACGTAATGCGCACTCGTGTCGAAGGAAATGGTAATACATTTACTATAATATAAAATGACTTTTCTTATAAATGTGAAAGTGTCCAGTTGTGGGTAGTTCTGAGGTCTTGCAGACACCGATTTACTTTTCAGCGGATTTAATGCTTCTCGAATTTTTAAAGATGCAGGAAAAAAAAGCAAATATTAACATGCAGTTAAAAGCTGAAATTAAAAACTGCTTTTTATAGCTTGATGAATAAAAAAATTGGTAAGTGTGTTGCAAGCATCGTACAGGTAAGCGGTTTTTCCTTATTATAATCGGTTTAAAAAGCTACATTTCACCAATATCTTAAGGGTTAGAGAATTCTATTGTAGTCGTGTACAAAGGGGGCTGGTGCACGTTAAATCTGTCGGGCCCTCAAATGGCGTGGAAGTTTGAAGAGCGGGGTGCCAGCTCAGGTGTGACCTCGTCATCAGACCGTGATTCAAAATGACGTGTTGTTCTCGGTTCTTTCCCTTCGGGGATTGGTCCCGCCAATAGCCCGGTGTGTTGCTCTAGTATGACGTTAATTAAATACCTACCTATTATACAGGGCGGACGAAAATTCAGAATAGAGTTTGAGATAGGTTGGTATTTGATTAACGTCGCACTGGATCAACACAACGGGCTATTGGGGACATAGAGTTTGGTATTTTTTTTTTTTCAATTAACGTCACACTGGAGCAACACAACGGGCTATTCGACATAGAGTTTGAGGAGTTACTAATTTTTCATTGTTTTTATGCCCGCCCTCTTCGAAACAAGGCGGAACTGGCGGCCGTTTATGGAGGTTTTTATGGCGGCCATATCAGGCCATGCTGCGCCAGGCAAGAGATATATTCTCTGCAGATTTACTGTCAAGAGAGGAATCGAAACTGCCTACAACTCGAAAGTTGCTAGCACAGTAGACATACCCACTGAGCCACCGTCTAATATGGATACTCCAAATGGAATAAAATATTCCATTTGGAGAACAAACGAGTATTCTCCCCCAAACACACAGGATCATTTAATTTATTTTTTGACCCCATAAAAATTTATCGCCTGCGTCTTTTACTTTGCTCCTCAAATCGACGACGGAAGCTGGAACCCTCGTCTGGAGGATCCGTAGGGGGAAAGAACTGAAGTGAAACGCATGTCTTCGTTTGCGCCATCGGAAATGGTGTCGGAATGGGATTCTTCAGACCTAAGCGTCGAACCTCGGAATAACGAACACTCGAATCCAAAAGGAATATTTCCCTCAAGGGAGTCTTTTGCGCGGTAATACCCCCAGGGAATTGAAGCACTAAATTTGGGGATGAAGAAAAATCTATGGACAAAAGAAAACTGTTCTCTTGTTCTGAATCTCTTCATTCGAAAGCTCTGCGTTCGAAATGTCGCTTTCGAAGAATTACGGTTCGGTCGATACTGAAACAGTTTTCGCTCGTTATGGGACGGAATCCAATAGTCGAAAAGTTTTATTTTAGATCAGGGGTCGCCAAACTTCTTTGACATTCACCCCTTCAAGAATTTGAATTTTTATCGATCTGCTCTATTTGACTATTACTTTTACCATTAATTATAATAGGACAAGCAGAAAGGACGCTTATGTTTTAGACTGTTTATTTATAGTTAGTGTTTACTGTAGAGTGTAGATTATTATATTGGCTTAACGTCAAAGGGTTGATTGGTTTGGGTTTTATGGCGCAAACAAGATGAAATAAAAACCAATAAGTGCGTGCAATTTCGGAAAATCGAGCAACAAAAAGTGTACAAAAAGGTTATATGTTGAGAAATTAAATTTAATAAAAGATATGGAAAGCATAAAATTAAAATAAAATGTATAAAATCATAGCTGAAATGAATTGATATTTTAAAACATGTTGACCAGCAACAAGGTGTATAGTATAAAAGGCATGATTAATAAATAGTTGTGAATAGTAAAAATATCAAACGAGGTTTGAAAAGCCAATGCCATTTAAAAATGATTTGAATGTGGATTTTCTCCAATCCAATCTTGTAATGTTTAAATAGGTCTATTAAAATATTTATGAAGGTGATGATTAGAACTTGGAGTCAATTAAAATATGAATTGTAAATGGAATCCCAAACACAGGGGCCCCTTCTAAGAAAAGATGCCTTGTGTAAAACGCGTGTCCGATACGTAGGCGGGTTAAAATCACATCGGAATGTCGGATGGTTAATGATGAATGCCATGGAGCTTGTTAAGATGTGTGCTCCAATCGATGTGCCATTCGTTAAACACAATATCTCGGACTGCTTGTCTTAAATCATTCTATGGAACGTGAGGGCTCAAAAGTGCCGTAGCATTCTTTTCTGCATCATCAGCCCGCTCGTTGCCTGCAATCCCGACGTGGCCAAGTATCCAACAAAAGGAGACACCAAAGCCACGACGGGTGAGATGGCGATGGATGTTTAATGCAGAAAGAGCTAGAGGATGTTGCGGAGTCTGATGTTAAGCACTCCACTTTTTGAGTCAGATTGTAAGTTTGCCGTTTCTGAGGTGATGTTTCAAAGCTTCATATATAATGCTTCATTCATGAGGACGAAGACATACCTGAGCTGGTACCCCACTCTCCAAACTTCCACACAACGCCAACGTGAGAACGTTAGGCGCCACGACAGACAGAACGTGCACCAGTCACCTTTGTACACCACTGTCTTTGCTTGGATTCGAACTGGCACACTAGTCGGAAATGTGACGTTCATAGGATTAATTTTCTTGAAAAGATCCTAAACCATACCTTATTCAAAAGTGAATGGTTCTTCTACTAACGATTGCGTTAGTAGTTTTTAAGAAATATTATCAAACTAGGTGTTACTGTTTCGTCTTTATTATTTAAAAGTTTAAAGAAAAATCTCTACTTTTTCGGATGAACACTTTTAATGAATAAACATGGATATTTTAATTTACCACATTTGTTTCAACTAGAAAAATATATGGCATTTTAATGTTTCGAAAATGGTAAATTAGATTTGCAGGTCTATGGTATTTTTTCCCAAGAGAAGTCTGATTACTAGTTTCCTCTCTGACAGTCAACGGTACAAAGCAAGGCAAGAGAGAAAAGGCATTTATCTTTTATCGAATATCCAAGGCTAAAAAAAGGAAAATAAGCTATTAAACTTATTTTTCTAAAGCCTCCAAACTACTTAGAGTAACAAGAAACGTCTGAGAAGTGACTCGGAAAACCCAATACCCTGCAGCCAAGATACATTTGAGGATGGCGACAAAGTATCACAAAAAGCTTTTAAGCAACAAGTTCAGAGAACTAAAGGTTAATTTAATGTCCCGTATTTTTATTTTAAACTTCTCGGCAGCGAAGGAAAACGCAAACTTTCAAAGAAACGACAGTACATTACCGGTAGACCGGTTGCAAAAGAAACGAATTAGCAAACGGAGGTTTGCGAGTTCGAATCCAACCAAAGACCGTCGTGTACAAAGGGGGCACGTTCAATCTGTCGTGGCCTCAAATGTCCTCACGTTGGCGTGGTGTGCAAGTTTGGAGAGTGGGGTGCCAACTCAGGTGTTGACCTCGTTATCTGGGTTCTTTCTTCATCAAAGACTGATCAATCTTTTGCTGATGCGGTCTGCATGCGCTTCGATTCGACTATTTAAAGCAGTGAGGAATTGGAATAGTTAAACTTATTTTAATTAACGTCGCACGATCGAACCCAAAGGGAAAGATCCGAGGACAACACCAAGTCATTTGGTGACAAGAGACACCCGAGCTTTCACCCCACTCTCCAAACTTCCGCACCACACCAACGTGGACATTTGAAGCCACGCCAGATCTAACGTGCACCAACCCCGTGTACGCATCGTTGTTTGGCTGGACCGAGTTTTGAACTCGCAACCTTTCGGTCGCTAAGCTCTGGCAACCGCGGCTCTTCCCCACGGAGGATTTTTCGTCTCTCTTTTGCATCCCATCATCACTCAAACTCTGAATTCGACGCACATAATTATCGGCATTAATTATGTCTTCAAACGCGCCCCGGGACGATGTGAGAAATGGACGCACCGTGCGTTTCCAACGTTCGATTCCCGTGTACCGCCCCATGTCGCCACTCAATAAATCCGCCTCGAAATTATTAATAACCCTTCGGCACGCATTAATCTTCGCACTGTGCGCCCTTTTTGAGTTCTTCTCTTCATTCCTCTGTGTCGTGGGAGCATCCGGAGAGAGCATCGAGCGAAAAAAGGGGAAGAATAATCGACTGAGAGTTTGTTAAATGTTTTGGGGCGGTATCGCAATGAGAACTTTGGTGGTTTGGAGGCGAACTCAAGTGTGCCCGAGACATGCAGAGTGTGAGCATCTACCATAAAATGGAAGGGTGTGTACTGGAAAATTGATAAATGGAAACATTTAAAGAGACAGTGAATTTTCGAAATCGATTTCTTAATCTTAGCATTAAAAAATAATTGATATAAAGTGTAGATAGCAAAATAATTTTTACTTGTGATCGTTCTTGACTGTCAATTGGTAGTAAATTAAAGTCGGACTGGGGCGACACAACGGGATCAAAACCGAAGGGAAAGATCCGAGGACAACACCACGTAATGTTCAACCACGGTCAAATGACGAGGTCACACCTGAGCTGCCACTCCCCTCTCCAAACTCCCACACGACGCCAACCCGAGCACTTCAATCGCAACTTACAACACATAATTTTAGAAAACACCTCAACAATTCATCTGTTTTATCTGTTGCTCTACCGTCATTTGTTTCAACACGCGGACTAATTAAACCGGACCTACGGCTTAAAATGGATTCTAAACGCCAATGAGCATACATGCCTAAACCGCGATTCTAAATCCAGGATCTATTGAAATGTCCGCTAACCATTCGTCAATCAGGACCGCGGTTGGAAGAGTAACGGATTAGCAACGGGAGGGTTGCCAGTTCCAATCCAACCCTAGACCGTCGTGTACAACGGAGGCTGGTGCACGTTCAATCTGTCGTGGTCTCAAATATCCTCATGATGATGTGGTGTGGAAGTTTGGAAAGTGAGGTGCCAGCTTAGGTGTTGACCTCGTCATCTGAACATGTTTCAAAATTGCATGGTGCAGTTCTGTGATCTTTCCTTTGGCGGTTAATCCCGGATCGTAGCCAATAGCCAGTTGTGTTGCTCCAGAGCAACGTTAATTAAGATCCCCACTGGAAAACTAACATTCCATTTGAAAAAAATAGAAATATCCTTAGCACAGCTCTCTTATTAATATGTACCATCTACTCGAAATTTTCTAATTAGTTTTTCCAGACCGTAACCACATTGTGGAAGAAAAAAAAGCACTCCTTAATGTCTCTTCCGACATTGATAAGTAAAGGAGTAGCTCTTAATTAAAGAGCGTATTGACATTCGTTTTTAATTAGAAAAACAGTCTCAGAAAATTCTAATTAAGAATACCTGCTCTTCATGAAGTCATCTTCATAAATATTAAATATCTCCCTCTTTCAAATGCATCCAATATGCGATGAGCACTTCAGATCCAGAGTCAATTAAAGTTGAAGAGTTAAAAGTAAATTTCTTTTAAATTATGTGTGCTCATGATTAAAAATTTAAAAACCTCATTTTCTGACTTATTAAGGATTACTCATCAATACATTCCAAAAACAAATGACCATGCAAAAGTGGAGTGAGTGTAGGTCTTTGATAAAAAATTCGAAATTTTATATAAAATGTAGGTATGTATTTTGATTAACGTCACACTGGGTCACACAAAGGGCTATTGGTGACAGTCCATCCCGAAGTAAAAGATCCGATTACACCTCGTTTATTTTGAATCACGGACGAGAACACCACCTGAGCTGGCACTCCACTCTCCAAACTTCCACACCACGCCAACGAGAGGACATTTGAAATCACGACAGATTGATCGTGCACCAGCCCCCTTCGTACACGACGGTCTTGGGTTGGATTCGATCTCGCAACCCTCCGGTTGCTCCTATGAGAAGTAAAAATACGCTAATGCCACCGCATTGTTTCGACTGTTATAACTTGTACAGCTCATTCTAAGTTCTCCAAACGCGAGTCTCATTTGGTCATACGCTTTGTTTAAATGAAGCCGAGTTTGTGTTTCAATTAAGATTTCTCAGCCGCCATACAAATGTGCAGAATTTCCCACTCCCCGCGAACATTTCTAAAATTTAAGATTTCCGTCTCGAACGACCCTTTCTATTCCCTCGTTGCACTCCTTCGAGCGAACAGTCGCATTTTCAACCACCTAGCTGTACCCGACTGCTTTCAAATCTGCCTTATGCGCTAATTCATGGAGCAAGCAAAACTACTCACCAATCCAGGGAAGCTATTGAGACATGGATGAACTTGACTCCAAGCGGTAATTAATTAAGGGGACACGGTACCCTTAAAATGACCAAAATATCGAAAAAAAAATTATTGCTTTATTTTAACTATACAACTCTTCTGAATATGTATGCAAAATTTCATAGCTCTAGCAACATTATTTTAGGAGCTATTTAAGTTTTTTTCTCTTGGATGTAATATACCGAAACCAAAAATTAAAACTTTAAATGGCTTTTTCTCAGCTTTCTGTTTTTGATGACTATGAAGTACTCAAATTGCTAAGGCTTTTTTTTAATTTAATTTAGATGTTTGAAACTTTTTGTACTTGTTCACAATAGTGTATTTGACAATTCTGTGCATGCGATAAGAATTTGGATTAAAAGTTTTTTTTTTAAATTGCCAAACTGAAATATTCATGTTTTTTGCAGTTTTTTCATAGTATTTTTTAGAAAAAAATTCTAGAAGAATAAATAATCAGAATACATGCAAACCCATGCATAGAATTGTGTAAAATACTGCAATGAATAGAAAAGTGTAAAAAAACATTTAAAAAGATGATATTTAAAAAGTAGTAGGGATTTTAAAATGTTGATTTTTTTTTCAAAAAAATTAAATTTCTGAATTATTGCTTTATTAAAATTAAATTTTTTCGCCTGAAATATTCATTTTATGTGCATTTCAATATAATATACTAAAAAATTTTGCTACACATATGAAAATAAAAAAAATTGTTCAAAGGGTACCGTGTCCCTTTAACGTCGGACTGGAGCAACACAACGTGCCCCAACCATCGCCTATAGCCCTTTGCGTCGCTCCAGTGAGACATTAATTAACTACCTACCTATCGAAATGATGCCTTTGTAGAGTATATATTCAATTATGTATCTATATGCATGTAATATCCCCACCCATGAACTCCCCGAATAATCTATCCTCGAACTAACCACCCTTAACCGAAACCCCACATGTCAAATCACCCCAAGAACAGGGTCACAAGATGCGCCCGTGCTTTTACTTCCGTGACCCCTAGACTCTCCTTCACCCAAGAGGTCACCCCTTGGTCACTCGGAGAGAAGGTAGCTCGGAGGGGGCGGCGTGTGCCCGAGGTCAGTACGTTCCCTCTGCTCATGTATTCCGGATGCGATTCTGTTATTGTATTAATAAACGTCCTTCAGTTGGATTAATTGGTACTTCTTAATCACGACCATTAAAGAGTAATCCCGTTTCTGCGATTACTACAAACATATTTCACAAACGAACGTGGCACAGAAAACTGTTATTGGTATATGGGTAAATGGTAACAAACGGTTATAAACAGTGTCAAATCACTGCTGCCTTCAGGGTTTCGGTGGTAAAACATCAAATCACCGAAGTGGTTCAAGTTCAGACTTGGCTTTTCCCAAAGCAAAACCCAGGGACGCGGTAGCCCAGTTGGAAGTGTAACGGATTAACAAGCGGAGGGTTTCAAGTTCGAAACTCGGTCCAGCCAAAGACCGTCGTGTACACCGTGGTTGGTGCATGTTAAATCCGTCATGACCTCAAATGTCCTCACGTTGGCGTGGCGGGCTGCTGAGGTTCAAAGCGTGTGGTGCCAGCTAAAGTGTTGACCTCGTCATCTGACTGGTTCAAATTTACGTCGTGTTGTCCTCGTCCCTTGGGGACTGATCCCGGACCTTTCCAATAGCCCGTTGTGTTTCTCCAGTGCGACGTAGATGAATTGCAGTCACATCCATCATGGCACAGGTGTTACTTCATAAAAAGGAACGAAAATTGATCTACGACGTGAGAAACGAAATCTTCAATAGCAGAGCCATGTCAAATCTTAAATAAATTCAGCCTGGTATTTGTATCGGTTGCAAAGTTAGGTTAGGTATTTAATTAACGTCGCACTGGAGCTACGCAACGGGCTATTGGCGACAGTCCGGGATCAATCGCAGAAAGAAAGATATCACGGTCAGATGACGAGAACACCTGAGCTCCACTCTCCAACGTGAGGACATAAGAGGCCACGACAGATTTAACGTGCAACAGCCTCCATGCATACGACGGTCTATGGCTGGACCTAGTTTCGAACTCGAAACTTTCCGATTGCTCTTCCAACAGGGGCTACCCTGTCAAATTAATAAAAAGGAACGACCCTTTACGTTCGTTCCTTGAACGTTGAAATCTCCAATAGCAAAGCCATGTTAAATACATTGAGTGTAGTTTATGTAACGGTTGGAAGGAATCAATTGGGAAAGCTAATTCTAGAGGTGAACGTGTTTGTTTTATTGAAGTCCCATGCTACCACTTCAATTTCAAACTCTCCCAGAAGTTTCCGATAATTGTAATTGAGATTATTTTTATCGAATCGAACATTATCGATCTTTTTATGGAAAGGTATATCTCGCCAAACTGTGCCAAGCGATGTTTATCCCCGAACACTCCCAGACATTAGTGGTTTGCTTTTTCACAAGCTATTATGGTAATATTATTTTCGGAAATTTCGAGATTTGGTTGGGTTTGTTCCCAATGGTACAGTCCTACCAAAATGGCTATAGACAGTCTTTGGTTGTATTCGAACTCGAAATCCTCCGGTTTCTAACCCGTCACTCTTCCAAACGGGCTGCCACGCCCCCTCCCGAGGACAGGACTCGAATGGAAGCAAAAGATATTTCAAAACTCAGTTTGAAATTCAGCTAGTGAAGAAAATTCTGGAAACTAAACGAAATCAGCTTTCGCGAAATAGTGTTTTGTTCTCTACACTTTACCTCGTTATAGTATGTATTTTTTATTCTTAGAAAGCTATTACATAGATAGGATTTCATAAAATGCCAGACTGTTTCGAAATAAGGTTTAAAATTACCTATATCCACACTAAGTAAAGAATCAAATAAAATCACGCATTGACTTAGAAAAAGAAATGTCGCCTCAGGGGAGGTAAAGAGAAAACGATTTCTGATAGAACAAACGGTGGTGTGTTAAGGAAAGACACAGGAAAATATTCTCAGATAATCCCTTTCGAATTCTGAAATCACTTTTACACTGAACTAATACTTTATATTTCAAGAATAGAAAGCCATCTGACAATTCCAGCTACCAACTGATCTACAAAGGAATTTTCATCGAATCAAACTCATAAACAGTCGCGTCTTCGCTTCTGCGAAATTACAAGAGATTTTAGTTCCATTTCCATGAAAGGATGAATGGAAAGATTAAAGGAGGATAACGTTTCATATAACACAACTTATACCGAATTTCACAAAGGTACGATTTTAATTTTGTTAACAAAACAGACGTTTTATTAATAATTTATTTTTTGAATGTTTGAAAAACTATGTTTAACTTGTAAATACGTTCCCTCTATCCATTGTAAATAAACGTCTTTAATTGTTAATAATGTGGCTTACATCCCTTTTACTGAAAATAAGAGTTTTACGTATTCTACATTTATTTCGAACTAACCAGTTGGTAATGGTAATGCTAATTAATTAACATCGCACTAGAGCAACACAACGGGCTTTTGACGATGGTCCAGCATCCATCCCGAAGGGAAAGATCCGACGATACAACACCTGAGCTGGCTCCCTACTCTCCAAACTTCCAGACCACACCAACGGGAGGACATTTGAGGCCACGACAGATTTAACGTGCGCCAGCCCACTTTGTACACGACGGTCTTTTGGTTGGATTCAAACTCGTAACCCTCCGTTTGCTAGTCCGTTACTCTTCCAACCGGGCCACCGCGGCCCAGACATAACTCAAAATCAACAAATTTGGACATTGAACCTTTTTTTTTTACCAAGGTAGATATAGATGCAGGCAAAACCAAAATAAAATGTCGATTCAATATGCAAATACAAAAGTTTTAACTCTGAAATCTCGGAATTTTTCATCTCATCTTTATTTGATGAAAATAAAGGCATCTCGTAAGAAACATTAAAACCTGCGGTTGAGTTGTAAATTAAAGAAGTCCTCGAGACAAATCATGCCTCCAGAAGGAAATGTCAGCGTTCTTTTTTCTCGTGTCAATGCAGACATTTTAATAAATGAAACGAAAAGAACGCAGTTTTTTTAACCACCCTCGCGTTGACAGTTTCCCCAAACGACCCAATCAACGAACGCCGAGTTCATTTGTCGTATTAAAAATGGACTTCCTATCGAGTCAAAAGATCAGTTTTATTTTATTTTTCTAATGTTCTTAAAGAGGTTCTAGATGAGGATTAAAGACGGCTTATGTCCAAAATGCATTTTAGAACCGTCCTCTTTCATTTCAGTTGAGTAACTGCCTGTGACATTATATATCCAACGTTGCGTGATAATAGTATTTAACAAATGGATAACTATTCATCAGACTTAGTTTTATCTATTTGACTTTCGTAAAAGTTAATACTTCACGGTTAAGTGTTTAAAAATGGCTTAGGTTTATGAGAAATAGCCGATATTATTTTCATGTCTTATAATACATCACAAGATATTGAAAACAAAATGGCACGTATAAATTATTTCTTTAATCTAAAGCGTTCATTTAGGACAGGGGTCACCAAACTTATTTCAACTTCGACCCCTCCAAGAGTCACTTGACTTTTTGTCGATACCCTCTCTTTTACTATCAAGTAATTACAATAATACAAGCAAAACAGACGTTTATGATTTTTTTAGATTGTTTATTTCAGTTACAATGTTTATTGTATGTATAATACAGTATATACTATTATAACGTCAGAGCGATACGTTTTTGCTTTCGACGTCCTTAACATTACATATTGGATAGGAGAGATAAATAATGTAGAAAATAATTTACATAACAAAAAACAATGCAATCTTCCTTATGTATGCGAAAATAAATTTTTTATTAACTTAGTATACAACTGACTAACGTTGTCAATGTGTGACTCTTGACACGAATAGCAATGTTGGGTTCAGAATGAATCAGTTTAAATCGCCAGGGAATTCTATGTTCACTCTTTATGTTCTCATTCAGGATGCAGGTAATCCAAGTGAACCGAATTAGATATGACCCTCGCAATGTCTTTTATTTTTATATAGACCCCTAACAATGTTATATCGACCCTGGGGTTCGATAATGAGCACTTCGGACACCGCTGATGTAGGATGTAATGCAATATTCAGCAGATTGACACCAAAATGAGACTTGCAACGTGGCAACAGATCAAAGAAACAAGTTAAAGAAAGTACTTATAACGGGCCTTTAACCGATAGTATTTCATAACCATAAAGAGTTTGTTTTCAAAACTTTAAGCGACTTTTAAGTTCATATCGTCGGCTTGAAGAAACTCATTATCTAACATTTTTTTGAAGATACTAAAAACTTATCCTTATAAGAAATACATTATCATATTGTAATCTGTTTTAAAGATATATAATACTATCAAAATGTTCAAAAAATTTTTGACCTAAAATCTAATTAGTCTTTAAATTGTATGGTAAAAGATTACCTTTTTCATTTAATGAGTTTCTGGTCCAAGTCGATGGTATACAATCGCTTTTTATTCATTTTAAAACAGTTTTAATATTAAAACTATACAAAAAGATTAACAGGAGAATAAGGAAACTTAAGCGTGCTGTCTGCAGTAATTTAAAAGCAGCACACACGTAGAGAAAATTTAAAACACGTTTCGTGTTTGCTCGTTCCGATATCTGTATTAAGGTCACTCAAAAGTATCCTGTAAATTATGTGTAGTCAGCCTTATTATATCAAAATTATACAATATTAAAAGCATAAGAATACTCGCCTACTCTGATATTAACTGGATGAATACCAAAAGAATATTCAAAGATTCGTCAAAATTTCCACTAGAGAAAAAAATCTGATCTTTACTTGACATGCGTACAGGAGCAGAGAATAAATTGCCACGTCTAATTACCCACTTCAGCTTTCAACTGGTGGATAGATAGACCTCATAACGGGCTATGGCGACGGTTCGGGATCAAAATCTAGAAGGGAAAGGGCCGAGGACAACACCTAGTAATTTTAAACCACTGTCAGATCAACATCTGAGTTTGGCACCCCACTCTCCAAACTTCCAGACCACGCCAACGTGAGGACATTTGAGGCCATGGCAGATTGAAGGTACACCAGCCCTTCACGACTACCAACCAGTACACGACTATCTTTGGTTGGTTTCGAACTCGAAACCCTACGGTTGCTAATCCAATTCTGTACGAACCGCGGCCCAATCCACGAATAGAAAAGCTTCTAAAGGTTTCGTTGACGTCGGATTGTTTAGACACCTGGTGGGAGGGTGTGGGTTTAATGGCAAAGTTCTATAGTTTTGTAGTAAAAACAGAATCTCGTACAAATGATAGCGATTTGGAAAGGTTTCGACAAAAAATCTTTTACAAAGGGGGCACTAACTAAAACATTGGGTTAAAAACTTGAAAAATTATCTCGAGTCCCAAAAAAGGATTAAAAGAATGCTGTAAAGATCTTAACCCTCCACTTGGCGGGTTTCGACGATACCGAGTGCATAAATATCTGACCAATTCTGCCAATGAGGAGAAATGTCGTCAGGATATTATAGATTTGCTTACGACGTGAACAAAATTTGGTCAGTTTTTTCCCCTTGGGCGAGATATCTCGTCCATCAAGCTCTGGTCAGTTTAGCCAATAACGAGATATTTCGTCGAGTCAACCACCAGGACGATTAAAATGTTCTGAAGAGTTGTATCATTCTAGAATCAGGAGGCTGAAAATGGCATGCAGGTACTAATTAAAGCCGAACTCGAGCAACACGGTGGGCTATTGACGAAGGTCCGGGATCAAACTCGAAGAACCATGGACAACACTTGGTAAGTTTGAACCACTGTCCGATGACGAGAACATCTGAGCTGGCACCCCACTCTCCAAACTTACACACCAAAGGGAAGACATTTCAGATCCCGACAGATTGAACGTGCACCAGCCCCCGTATACACGACGGTCTTTGACTCGACCGAGTGGCTGTGAACGGAATCCATATGGGCGTCGTCAAGGAAGTGGTACCAAAAAATGACGTCTCAATAAACTCCAGTCCCTGATTATGAGGGTTTGAGTGCGCAACACAAATGATGGGTAGGTAGGTACTTAATTAACCACACTGGAGCAACACAATGGGCTATTGGCGACGGTCCTGGGTCAATCCCGTAGGGAAAGATTCAAGGACCACGCCTTGAACCGCGGTCAGATGACGAGAACATCTGAGCTGGCACCCCACTCTCCAAACTTCCACGCCAAGGGAGGACATTCCAGGCCACTACAGATTTAACGTGCACTAGTCCCCGTGTACATGACGGTCTTTGATTCGACCGAGCGGAATTCATACGGGCGTCGTCAACGAAGTGCTAGCAAAACAAATGACGTCTCAACAGAATCAAGTCCCTGGTTATGAGGGTTTGGCGGCGCAAGACAAGTGATGGGAAGGGGAGCAAAATTAAAAAGATTTGGGAAAGACTGTCTCTGGGGGGTTGTGGAAGTCCGTGGTGCAGAGGTTAACGATTGACCACGGGAAGGCTTCGAATAAAAAGAGCACTTACCAGGCAAGAGAGCAGCCAACGACCTCTGTCAGCCATCCTCAGTGGCTAAGGGGTCGGTCAGACAGATTCAACTCCTGGGGGGACTCCAGGACAGAGCACATGGTTCCCTCTCGCAACCACCGACTCCAATCTCGGACTCCGCACTCTCCACGCATCCGAGATGCTTTTCCCGCTCAGCCTCATCCTCCGACGGATGAGGGATATTACTTTCCAGGGTTGCACCCTCCTGGCGACGCACTTCCCTCGCCAAGCTCCTCGCCGTCGAATCGCCAAGCCATCTTGCCGTGTTGTTTCAGTTCCTAAGATTGGGTCTTTGGGATTAGATGATTAGGTTTTATGGCGCAAGGCCCAGAAGCGGACAAGCTGCGCCAAACACAAGACGGAATACAACAAAATAAAAGCACAAAACATTTTAAAATCCAGACAAATATAAAAGGTAGATTTACAACTTAAAATGCGTAGATGAGAATATCAATATTTAAATAGACAGGATGTTAAAAACAAGACCGTCATCGTCTGCAGCATAACTAAGGAGACCGAAAATTTAATTTACGTATCTGTGAAATTTAAAGGATTGAATTATAAAATTTGATAAAATAGATTTGAGTTATGTTGAATTTGGAAAAAAATTAGGTGATTCAAAAAGCCAACTGAACGTAAAAACGCAAAAAGGTTTGTTCGGGGATTTTCCCCAATCAAATCTCGCAAGTTTCAAAATTGTACTTTTAAAACATTTGAGACGTTGATGATTAAAAAACAGGAGACATTAAAACATGATAAACAGAAAATGGAGAAGAGCATGATTTGCAATCGATTGACTTTCAAGGATGTCTCGGTTTTGTTTGGTACAACTTTGATATTGGTGTTGCTGAAGACAACCTGGCTCAATCTCCGGTATTGACAGCATAACACTTGATAAATGGGCCTTGGTATTTGGGAGTCTAACAATTTGGTATATTAAGGAAAGAACTGAAACATGCATTGACACTTAGTTTTCGTATTAAGTTTTTGCTTTTCTGCCTCTAGGTTAAGTCCACTCCAAAGGAAATATGGTTTTAGAAATCTTGAAAAAGTTGAAATTCGATCTGAATGAGCACTTGGAAGAACAGCTTTGATATAGACTTTT
Source organism: Meta bourneti (assembly GCA_933210815.1). Taxonomy (NCBI): domain Eukaryota; kingdom Metazoa; phylum Arthropoda; class Arachnida; order Araneae; family Tetragnathidae; genus Meta; species Meta bourneti. The sequence goes on from OW119926.1 coordinate 104,216,899, forward strand.
ATTCGGCAATGTTTGCGACGCGTTTTTTCGGCGTGCATTTTATGTCGCCAAGGAAGAATTAGAAAAAAAACGCCGTTTTAGGCTGAGTGGAAAAGAATTTTAGAAATAGAAAAAATATCCACACTACTGATTATTCTTCCTATTCCTTGGTAAGTATTTATTTTAATATCAAAATCTTAACTTCTGAAAAATTGTTATAGAAATTTGTCCAAGTTGAATAACTTATTAGTTTTAAGTCTAATAGAACCAGAAAAAATAACATGAATGTTATAAAAGATCACATTAATTCTAGCAAACTAGAGTTCTTTGGGCTTGGCAAAATCAAAAAAGATAATAATTTACAAAACTGAATAAAAGAGATTGAAATCGCAAGGTTGACATAATCCTAATAAAGCGGGGTTGCATTTGCCGGCCACAACTCGCTACCTATTCCAAAAGCGTTGCCACAAAGTCTTTATTTCAAAGCTGTACCATTTTGTTCTATTAACCCAATCGCGTCATATGACGAGCTCAGTGCACAAGGCTGCATTGTTCGTAGGTAGGTATTTTAATTAACGTCGCACTGAAGCAACGCAACGGTTTATTGGCGACGGTCCGGGGAAAACCCGACGACACAGCGTCATTTTCAACCACGGTCAGATGACAAGGCAACACCTGAGCTGGCACCCCACTCTCCAAACTTCCACACCACGCCAACGTGACAATTGAGGTCACGACAGATTGAACGTGCACCAGCTCCCCATGCACACGGTCTTTGGTTGGATTCGAACCCTCCGATTGCTAATCCGTTACCCTTCTAATGCTGCCCTGCTACATTGTTGAATATAAATGCAGAGTTCAATGTCTAAGACTTTGATGTATGCATTCTGAAAAAATGAAGATGTAGACATTGGTAATTCCCTCGGTGCAACCCCCCCCCCCGAGGTTCTTCTTGATCGATTGGTTGGTTGGTTGGTTGATTTGGGGTTTTATGGAGCAAGGGCCATATTTGGCCGCTTTGATCGAGAAAAAATAATTTCCTTCATCTTATTTCGCTGTCCTCAGAAGCCAATAAAAGTTGCGGCAGTGTAAAAATTGTGGCGTTGCTCTTCATTTAGAACAGTAGTCAGTCGCCAAAAGGATCGATAACGACCCCCAGGGGGCGATATAACAGTGTTAGAGGGTCGATTCGGGCTCAGAAGTCAATAGAAAAATCGAATCAGACATTGAAAATATCGAATGTAACTTACAAGATAAACTTATTGAATCGTCAGTTGATCTTGAAGCTAAAACGCTTTTTAAAAATAGGACTTAATTTACTTTTGTACCAATCTAAATGTTGTGTGTAGAAAAATATCCAGGACTTTTCGAAGTGGTACTGCCCTTTTTGCTGGCATTTCCAAGCTCGTACAGGGTTGAAGCTGGTTTCAGCCATGTTACTTCCATTTTAACAAAGAAATAAGCTAGATATAGAATTCCGTGGCAATTGAAGGTTGAAACTGAATTATTTTGAACCCAACATTGCTAATATTGTCAAGATTCACGAAGCACACCCTTCACATTGACAACGTTAGTCAATTGTATACTAAGTTAATAAAAGTCTTATTTTCATATACACACAAAGATTCTATTATTGTTAACTAAACTATATTTTATGTTATTTATCCATCCTACCCGATATGTAATGTTCAGAAGGACGTTGAAAACAAAAACGTATCCCTTTGGTGTTACGCCGAAATAAAAATATATGCTATTTTATATATACAATAAACACTAACTATAAAATAACCAATCTAAAAACTCACATAAGCCTCTGTTTTGCTTGTCCTATTATATTTACGTAATAGTAAAATAGTCGATGAATAGTCAAGAGACTCTTTAAAAGATCGACGGTCAAAGAAGTTTGGTGACCACTGATTTAGAGATGTTTTGAGATGTGCGATACTATTAACAATCGTACTAAACCATGAGAACGGGCAAGTTTATGGGTAGGTAGTTAATTAACGTTACACTGGAGCAACACAATGGGCACAACATGCACATTTAGTGATCGGTTGCACACAAAGATTTCATCTATATGATGGGTGGGTAGGTAAATAATTAACGTCACACTGGAGCAACACAACGGGCTATTGGTCGAGGATCTAACCCAAATGGAAAGATCCGAGGACACCACGGTCAGACGACGAGTACAACACCTGAGGTAGTACCCCACTCTCCAAACCAACACACCACTCCAAAGTGAGCACGACAGATTTAACGTGCTCCAGCCAGTTATACACAACTGTCTTTGGTTGGATTCGAACCGCAACATTCCGATTTCGAATTCGTCAGGGATCTATCCAGAAGGTAGAGTTCATGTTTTCAGTACTATGCATGCAAATTTTCAGAAAAAGTCTCGATTGATTGTACATGATTTTTTATTTACTAATAGGCTTCCAACTACCCTGGGTATTTAACCCTCCAAGTGGCTTCGACGAAATATTTCGTTCATTAATATCAGGCCAAAGTTGTTACCAGTTTTTTATGATCTGGTCAATTTCTCCTATTGACGAGATATCTCGTCCATTAAGATATAGTCAGTTCTATTGACGATACACTCTTCGAGATAACCACCAGGAGGGTTAAATATGATTCTTCCGTCAGCCTCTTATTATAAAATCACACCATTGCGTTGAGCTTACTTAAGTGAATAAATTATGGAGAGCCTTTAAACAGTAAGCATAATTTTCTTTAACGTTCATTTTGTCCAAGTAAAAATGCCTGCCATGATACAAAGGTAATTAAATGTTCACCAGCTGTGGCCTCTTTAAAAGAGCCACCACTTGCACTTAACGTCACACTGGAGCAACACAACTGGTGACGTTCTGGGAACAGTCACGAAGAGAAAGATCGGAGGACAAAGGCTTGTTGGAGAAAAATCACATATTACACTTTACCAAGCCTTTCCTGTTTACTCCGCGATAGCCCGGTTCAAAGAGCAGCGGATTAGCAACTGGAGGGTTGCTAGTTCGAATCCAACCAACAGACTGTCGTATACAAAGGGGGCTGGTGCATGTTCAATCTGCCGTGGCCTCAAATGTCCTCACATTGGTGTGGTGTGGAAATTTGGAGTGGGGTGTCCATCGTCATCTGACCGTAGTCCAAAATCACGAGGTGTTCTCATCAGATCTTTCCCTTCAAGATTGATCCCGGACCGTCACCAATCACCTGTTGTGTTGCTCCTGTGTGACGTTAATTGAAATACCTACTTGTGGTGTGCTTTGTGTTTTCTGTCGTTGCAATGTGCTGTGATGTTCGTCCATTGGGACGTTAATTAAATTTGTACTTACACATAAAACGACAAACCCACTCACTTAGACGTTCTCGGTGCTTCAAAGGTTTTCTGAAGTGAGACTTCAATTGCGCCCATAAGTAGACAACAGGTCTCGGGATAGTCAAACGTATTTGCACACAACATGCACATTTAGTGATCGGTTGCACACAAAGATTTCATCTATATGATGGGTGGGTAGGTAAATAATTAACGTCACACTGGAGCAACACAACGGGCTATTGGTCGAGGATCTAACCCAAATGGAAAGATCCGAGGACACCACGGTCAGACGACGAGTACAACACCTGAGGTAGTACCCCACTCTCCAAACCAACACACCACTCCAAAGTGAGCACGACAGATTTAACGTGCTCCAGCCAGTTATACACAACTGTCTTTGGTTGGATTCGAACCGCAACATTCCGATTTCGAATCCGTTACTCTTCCAACAGAGCTACTGCGGCCCAAGAATATAAAGTCATCCTCTGAAAGAGGGAGTAACATTAAGTCTTCACATTCTCTCCGCAGACCTCGTATCAGCAGATATATCCGTTGTCCCAGATAATCAGGAGTGTAAGTGGACGTGTTGGGATCGGAAGCCGTTTCCTGGATAAATCCCTCCCTGCATTACAAATCAGGATCACCGACCATCCGTTCTCCTCTTCGGCATCCCATAACACCGTTACTTTGGTCCACTCACAATCCCAGACTTCCTCGCAAACGCTTGAGATCAAATCGTATCAAAGAATTTCAAGCTTAGCTTAATCGAATTCATTTGAAGGAAATACTACAGTTCGGTAGGTAGGTATTTTAAATGGGTTGGGTATTTCAATTAACGTCACACTGGAGCAACACAATGGGCTATTGGTGACGGTCCGGGATCAATCCCAAAGGGAAAGATCCGAGGACAACACCACGTAATTTTGAACCACGGTCAGATGACGAATATTTTAAATGAACGTCGCACTACACCAATACAACGGGCTATTGGAGATGGTCAGGGATTAAACCCGAAGGGAAAATACCACGTCATTTTGAACCAAAGTCAGATGACGAGGACAGCACCTGAGCTGGCACCCCACTCTCCAAACTTCCAAATCGCGACAACATTTGAGGCCACGACAGATCTAACGTACTCCGGCCCCCTCTGTACACGACGATCTTTGGTTGGATTCGAACTCGCAACCCAACCAAACCCTCGTTACTCTTCCAACAGGGCTACCACGTCCCGAAAATACAGTTCGAAACAAAATGTATGTTGGAAACATTTAAATTGAAACAAAACAGGTTAAATTTCAATGTCTTAACTCAATTAAATGGATTAATGTGAAATAAATTATATTTTAAACTTAGATCAAAATAACCAATTTTGAATGAAATGTTATTAACATCGAAATGACTCACTAGAAGACTCGTGCATAGCATGTACGCTTAAGTTTCTTAATTGCTTATATCTATTGGCGATAACGCCGTTACTCACAATTCATACCTTATTAAAATGTATTTACATTGAATACTAATAGAATTACTTAAAAATTGATTGAAAAGTGACACTTATCATTTATAGAACAATGCAAACATTATTTAAGTGCACGGAAAATAATTTTTTGACATCGATTTCACTTTTGCTATTAAATTCGGACGCAAATATGCATACACGATGTATCTATCCGTATTATCCATTTCATATTCATTGCACTTCTATGTAGGGCAAACTACAAAAGTTTTTTCTAAGGTGATTACTTCAGAAATCGATTTAGAAATATCTTTGAACTACGTGTTGTTAGCTGTTTTACTTTAACGTAATCTATCTTATTTTATAATTACTTTATTTTAACTTTACCGGTCATTTTAAAATAAGTTATAAACCTTATTTGAAAAAGTTTTGTTTTGTACATTTTATTTATTTTTATGAAGCAAATCTAAAAACCATTACGTATTCAACCAAAGACTTGAGGAAAGTGGGTCGAAATAGAAATATACCGCCAAGAAATTACCCATGTCTAGTGATATTTAACTTCTAAATATAGTATATGCAAAATGTAAAATAGTGGAACACTGAAATACAAACAGAAACGAAATAACGATTATTGAACGAATGCAGATTTCTGAAAAACGAAACATATCGAACGTATCGAATTTCGACTTCCTGAGTATATTCTGAAAGAGAAATTTGAAAAAAGACCTTTGAAAAATATTGATAATGATTTATTTACAAACTAACACAATTTTATAATACAGAAATCCTCAAATATTTTGAAACATTCAACAGTTTTAACTCAAATACAAACATCAAATTCTGAATCAAATTGACAAAATATAACATTAATTCTGGCTTTGCCAGATAACGAATAGCAAAATTACGCTTTTATGATCAATGAGTTTTTCGTTCGAGGTTTGGTATTGGTATTGGTATTTTTCAATTAACGTCACACTGGAGCAACACAATGGGCTATTTCGAGGTTTGGTGTTCCATTACAAAATATAAGTGTAAATTAAATATTTTAAAATTCCTTTTTTCATCAATCATATGTTCATAAATTATTTATATTATCGGAAGAAATAAAAAATCAGTACAAACAAAATTATTAGAATTGCATTTGTTTCGGTAGGTAGGTATTTTAATTAACGTCATACTGGAGGAACACAATGAGCTATTAGCAGCGGTCCGTTATCCATCCCAAAGGGATCTCTGAGAGCACCACGAAATTTTGAACCAGGGTCAGATGACGAGAGGTCAATACCTGAGCTGGCACCCACTCTCTAAACGTCCACACCTCACCAACGAATTGGATGAATTGGCTAACTATAGTTTGAAAGTGACCAGAAGAATCACTTTCCTTTCATAGGAAAATGCCAAATCGTTTAAACATGATTAATATAATTTTGTAACACCTTTTCGACATTTTTATAATTTCTGCAACCTACTTTGGACACAAATCCTATACATGCATATCCATCCATGTAATACATTTCACATATATTGCACCCCTGCTAAGGTTACTACTACAAAAGACGATTTTAAGGGGTATTAGGAATTTTCTTTCTTAAGTTCTCTTCCTGCAATCTTGCTCAATTCAATTCGTAAAAATGACGAATCTATGATGAATACTCTCCCACTCATTGTTTACATACCAATATTTTTTGACTTGTGGCTTACACCAGGCATGCGACATTTTCGAATTTCGCCATTAATAAACTAAAGATAACAAATTAATTTGATAATATATTTATTACTAAGTTTGTTTTAAAAGCTAATACGTTTTTTCTTGAAAATTTTGTTTTGTGGAACGTGCAATATTAAAAGAACTTGTTTTAAAATTGAATATCTTGAGTAGACAAAACAAAGGTAACCTAATACTATTTTTTTAAATGGTAAACCGATTTGACAATGTTTCTTCCAACGAAAACCATTGCTTTAAACAAACTTTCCTGATATAGGTTGCTTAAATATACCTTCAATTCGTAAAATAAGCCACCTTGACCTTAAGCTATAAATATTATATATAGCGACATGTATGTGCAATATTTCAAAAGTCCCAATTCGGATGTTTAACGTTCTTTCAATAATGACAAAATTCCGCTTTAAATTGTTTTATTTTAACTTACATGGTGCTTATATAGAATAATTTGTGGTGGTGTTGCATGTGATGGAAAGGAAACGCAATAAATTAAAATAATTAATATTTAAAACAAAACAGCGAAATAGAACAAAATAAAAGTTGGCGGGAAAGTCATTCTAAAGATGTTAATTCGTGATTCTTTTCCTCTTGATTTCGCAGTTGCTACAACTTACAACTAAAAATAGAGAAAATTCAAAAATACGAAATTAATTCCGTCGCAAAAAAACAGAAAATATCACTGAACGTGGCAAACGAACACAAGTTTCCGTGTAAAATATCGTGTCTCAAATATTCGGAAATAGTTTATATTTCGCAAAGAAATTAAGTAAAGCTCAAAATAGAATGGCATTAGAATTTAAATTCTGTAAATATAGTTTTTCGAAAAATAATTGATTCGTCAGCAGTACTGGTACAATTCAAGTAATCGCCTAAATATGTACAAGGAATACTTGCCTAAATATGTAAAAGGAATATAAAATAGCTATTTACTAAACTAATATATAGTTTATGAAATACAGAATAGTGCATTAAAATATGTTTAATAAATTTGATGTGATACGTGTACACAAAATCGGATATAGATCGAAAAAACGGAGACTAATGCAACCAAGTTCAGTCACTAAATGAATGTAAGTACTCACAGCATGCAAACTTTCATGAAAATATATTCAACGTAGTACGGATACATAGAGACAGTTGGACCGACACGAAAGGCACAAGAGACGGGTTTTGCATCAGAAGGGCCCAAAACTGATAAACTTGAAATGGGTCGAAAATATACAAACACTCCAATTTTACTTATATAGATAATCAGAATGCATAAAACATAAATAAACTTACGTGGAATTGGAAGCTGAATAGATGAATTACTACATCCACAAAAGTTCGAGGAAATCTTGTGGTTGGGGTTTTATAGCGCAAGTGGCCATACTTGGCCAAGCTCTCCAAATATGTAACGTTAAGTGAAGAAACCTGATATACACTAGAAAAGGACGTTGAATAATATGCGTCAATAAAGGTAATAATTATCTATTACAAAATTAAAGGTAAAGGCGTCAATGACCATATTGCAACTCATAGGTGGTTCTAAAAGCATTACTAGCCATTTGGATTGAACATATTCAAGAAATTTCCAATACTAAAACAGCGTAAAACAAAATAAACACAGACCGGTGTTGCCAACCACTATGTTTTAAAAATAAACTTTTCCAGATAGGTAGGTATTTTAAGAGGGTATGGTACTCAAAACATCCCGAAAAATCGCAAATTTATTTTTATTGTTTTTAAAAAAATTCAGAATTTTCTGATTCCAATGACATCAAATTCATCTTGCTACGCTAAATAGAACCGAATATATTGCAATTTTAAAAATTGAACTACTGATGCCACGCTCATTTTCAACTGCTACTATAACATAAGCAAACGAAAGTTAAACCTCTACATGTTTATTTCTCTCAGTTGAAAATAGAAGCGAAGTAAAATATATTAGCTAACACTTCTTTGAATTGATGTCAAGTAATAGTATCTTTTGGATTGCTTATTTTGAATGTAAATTGGATATTTGATGTGAAAAATTTGACGTTAGTTTTAATTTCGAAAACGGCTATTGTTGTTGAATATACTGTTAAATATATTTTGTTGTTAATATATCTATATTTTATGTTATAATTATATAATTTTAAGTGATTTGTTTACACAAGTTTGAGCTGTGATATTAAATATGGGACGAAAGCGGAAAGCTCAAAGTTGGTCAAAGATTATCGCAGAAAAGTGAACATGGCAAAAATAAAACTGAACCAGAATTCTGATTACTTGGCTGGTAATTTTCATATTTTTCTCTGTATGTAAAAATTTTGATGAAATTTTTTATATTTTTTATATTTTTAAAATTTATTTTTTGTACATATATTAACATTTTGTTAAAATTTAAACATGGAATATACTTCTTTTGTGTGAAAGATTACTGAAAAAAAATTTCAGATGAATATTTTCATAAACAGCTATTTTGCATAATTTTAAAACTTTAGTGCCTTTTTTCTCAAAGAAGTGATTTTTGATATTTTTATAAATTTAAATTGATATAAGTCAAATTCTACTGCACGGATATGAATGAAATTTGGAACAATTGTTATATATATACCTTTCTTTAATTTGTCTTCAGCAATTGTTGAAATATGTGTTTGTTTTTTTATTATGATTTTTGAAAACAATATTTGTGGTGTAAAATCACGTTTTTTTGCATTATTTTTTATTAAATTTTTTCTGATTCATATTTACAAAAGCTATAAAGACAATTTATTTCTTATATATTTTTATGTTAAAAATGTTCAAATTAAAATTTTAGCCAAATTATTTTTCTACTTATATCAAAAAAACTTCAAAATTTTGAATTTTTTTTAAAAATTAATTGTTTTTAATTTTTAAATTTTTGAATTCACATTTTGCATACTATACTTAAAATCTACCTGAATACCAAAAATTACAACTATAACTTCAAAATTGCAGCAATTTGGGCACCATATCCCCTTAATTCCGTCGCACTGAAACAACATAACTGATATGAGAGGGGGTATTTCAATTAACGTCACACTGGAGCAACACAACGGGCTATTGGTGACGGTCCGGGATCAATCCCAAAGGGAAAGAACCGAGGACAACACCACGTAATTTTGAACCTCGGTCAGATGACGAGGCAACACCTGAGCTGGCACCCCACTCTCCAAACTTCCACACCACGCCAGCGTGAGGACATTTGAGGACACGACAGATTTAGCGTGCATCAGCCCCCTTTGTACACGACGGTGTTTGGCTGGATTCGAACTCGCAACCCTTCGGTTGCTAGTCCGTTACTCTTCCAACCGGGCCACCGCGGCCCCGGATTTTCAGTGGGGGGGTATTTCAATTAACGTCACACTGGAGCAGCACAACGGGCTATTGGTGACGGTCCGGGATCAATCCCAAAGGGAAAGATTCGAGGACAACACCACGTAATTTTGAACCACGGTCAGATGACGAGGCAACACCTGAGCTGACACCCCACTCTCCAAACTTCCACACCACGCCAACGTGAGGACATTTGAGGCCACGACAGATTTAACGTGCACCAGCCCCCTTTGTACACGACGGTGTTTGGCTGGATTCGAACTCGCAACCCTTCGGTTGCAAGTCCGTTACTCTTCCAACCGGGCCACATGCTCAGGTGTTGCCTCGTCATCTGACCGTGGTTCAAAATTACGTGGTGTTGTCCTCGGATCTTTCCCTTTGAGATTGATCCCGGACCGTCACCAATAGCCCATTGTGTAGCTCCAGTGTGACGTTAATTGAAACACCCCCCCCCCCCAACCGGGCCACCGCGGCCCTGGATTTTCAGTGGAAACCAAACAGAATGCGAAGGTTTTATTTTTGGTGTCCAAATGCTCTCTCATGATACACCTCGGGATTTGCTTAAAATGCAGTTTACCGCCATTTTGGACAACTTTTGGCTTTTCAACTTAACTAATTTAACCAACTAATTTACTAACTTAAACCAATTTGGTAACTAATTTGAACCGGTAGGTATTTTAATTTACGTCACACTGGGGTAACACAACGGGCTATTGGTGACGGTCCGGAATCAATCCCAAAGGGAAAGATCCGAACATGTCGTTAGTGTTTTAGAGGTTCGCTTTCAGCAGGTCTCTTATGGCAGAGACGCGATAGCCCAGTTGGAAGAACAAAGGATTAGCAACCGGAGGGTTGAGAGTTCAAAACTCGGTCCAGCCAAAGACCGCAAGGCTGGTGCACGTTCAATCTGCCGTGGCCTCAAATATCTTTACGTTGCGTGGTGTGTAATTGGGTGCCAGCTCAGGTGTTGACTTCGTCACCTACCTACCTCAAATTGACGTTGTCTTCGGATCTTTCCCTTAGGGATTCATCCCCGACCCTCCACAATAGAAGCTACAGTTTGACGTTAATCTATCTGAGTGGCGTTTTTCATCGGATCTTTCCTTTGGGAATTGATCTTGTACCGTCGCCAATAGCCCGATGTGTTTCTCCATTTCGACGTTAGTAAATTATCATTAATAAAAAAATACCCAAGAATACATTCCTAATTGATATATGATAGTTAATTGGTCAACGCCAATTCGATTAAATGCCAAACTTTGTCCGAATGGCGATAAATTACTTTTTGAGGGAACCATTCTATTGCGAGGGCATTGTGACCAGCAGATCTCGTCTGGTTTGTTTATATTACTCTGAATATCTTCATCATAAATCATAAGGCGATAGTGAATGACCCAATTTCACCCGCGCCTATTGGAATTAGTGCTTGAAAATGGTTTGTGAACATATTTGCATGTCCACCACGATCAGTAAGTGGTACGATATTTATTTTTATGAAAATATATTTCTTTTTAAGATAATAATAGATACTTAATTACACGTATTCTTCTACGGATTCACCTGTGTTTTTGCGAATCCCCATTTTTGTATCCGTAGTTTTCAGTACACAAACCTGTGTCAATTAACATTTTATACGTGCGTAGTATTCAAAATCTAAGTAGGTAGGTAGTTAACGTTTCATAGCTGCAATACAACGGGCCATTGGCGATCCTTTTGAATCACGGTCAGATTACGAGGTTAACACCTAAGTGCACTCTAAACTTCCGCGTCAAAGTGAGGACATTGGAGGCCACGACTGATTTAACGTGCACCAGCCCGCTTTGTACACGACGGTTTTTGGCTGGACAGATTTCCAACTCGCAACCCTACGGTTGCTCTTCCAACTGGGCTACAGCGGTCCCTTAAATATTTAAAAATGAATTCTTAGTACCAGTAAATAATAGAATGAGAAATCGAATAAAGAGAACTAGTATCACTTGACCCACGAAGAGGTTTTGACGAGATATCTCGTCATCAAGAATGCTGATTGAATTTCAAATAAAGGTATTCCTTTTTTGGATGATGACGAGGTAGGTAGGTATTTTAACGTCACACTGGAGCAACACAACGGTCTATCGCGGTGACGGTCCGGGATCAATCCCAAAGTTGATGACGAGATACGGATCTGGTCAGTTCCTTTCTCATTACGAACTCCATTCAATCAAAGAACGTCGGGTACACGGGGGCTGGTGCACGTTCAATCTGTCGCCCTCAAATATCCCCACGTTGGCATGGTGTGGAAGTTTGGAGAGGGGAGTGTCTGCTCAGGTGTTGACCTCGTTATCTGACCGTGGTTCAAAATTACGTGGTGTGGTCCTAGGATCTTTCCCTTTGAGATTGATCCCGTACCGTCGCCAATAGCCCGTTAAGTTTCTCCAGCGTGACGTTAATTAACTATCTACCGTTCTTACTCCAGCGATGTTCTGTGGGTCGACAGACGGTCACTATCATAAACCAATCAGATTGAAAACAAGATTAAGTAAATAGTGAACAAACGTTGTTTCAACGAAAAAAGCTGAAAAATAACTTTAAAACAGGTGCATCAACTAGTTGAAACGGGAAGTAGTAGAATACTTAACTAAGTTACCCACCGTTTATATAGTACTTCCCCAGGATAGAATTCTCAACTCGCTTTTCTTTCCGAAAAGCAAAATGCATTCAAGTAATCCGTCTCACCAGCAACATTCTAAGAGTTTCTCTCAAAAAAGTGACGATAAATCTCAAAAAGAAGCAATTTCTTCCTTAAAGTTTCACGAAAAAGGAGAAACGCGTGATCAAATATTCCTTGCCGAGTTACCGAACGAAACTCGCTATTACGGAGTCATTTGCCCCCTCATTATCGTCTGCTCCGAGATGTAGTTAAAGTTGAAGTTGTTATGCAAAGTTTCTGGGATCCCTTTTTTCTTTCGATGCTGCGTCCGATGTTCAATCCCTGGTTAATCAAGACCGCCAAGAGTGTTGTTAAGTCCCCCTAATAGACAGGGGAGGGCGAAGAACAAAAAGTTGTGAAAAATTTGCAATTCAAATGCAAACGAGAAGTCATTTTAAAACAATGAGGCTAGATCACCCCTTCCGAAGCTGTGTTAACAAGGTCCCCGCTTTATCGATGCCATTAGTCGGAAGTTATGTGTTCTTCCCGAAGAAATTCAGTGGGATTACGCCTAAGTGTTCGAACACTTTATAAAACAGGAAGTAGTTTTTCCTTTAACTTTTAAGTTCCGAGCTCGTTTTATGTCCGAACTTTAAGCAAAAGTTTGTTGGAAGAGTGCAAAAGTTGTAGAATCGGTGGTCTCAAGAGCCACATTAATCTAGGCGATTAGTTTTTGAAAAATTAATTAAAAAATAATCCCAGTGTTTTTAAAAATAAACTATCGTTTTGCTCTCCAATCAAATATTTGCATTAAGTTTCAAACAAAATTTAATGAGATGAACGCCGACGTGAGGCCACGACAGGCCACTGTCAAAATTTAATGAGGGGCTGGTTTGGGTTTTATGGCAATTTAATGAGAAGAGACTAATAAATGGTAATAATGTTTAATAAGGACCTAATGCCTAAACATTGGAAATGATCTGAAATTTGTTTGGGTTTAAACATTTCACTTAATGAATCGATCTTAAAATAAAATTGGTAGCCCGCTTCGAAGAGCAACGGATTGCGAGTTCGAATCCAACCAGACACCATCGTGTACAAAGGGGGCTGGTGCACATTAAATTTGCCGTGGCAACAAATGTCCTCACGTTGGCATGATGTGGAAGTTTGGAGAGTGGTGTGCCTTCGCAAGTGTGTTTAACCTCGTCATCTGACCGTGGTTAAAAATGGCGAGGCGTTGTCCTTCTTTTTTTTGTCTTCGAATTGATCCCGGATCACTGCCATTAGCGAGTTATTTTGCTCCAGTGCGACGTTAATTAACTACCTACCGATCTTTCCCTTCGGATTGATCCCGCACCGTCGGCAATAGCCCGTTGTGTTGCTCCAGTGCGACGTTAAGGAATTACTATTACCATTAATCGTAAAGATTCAGAGGAAAAGATTTAGCGATCAAGAAAGAATTGTTTATATTGAAGTTAAATATCCGGTACGTAGCTAGATATTTAATTAAACACGAGTCCGGGATCAAAACCCAAAGGGATAGATCCGAGGACAACACCACGTAAATTTGAACCACGGTCAATCAAATATTCGGCGTTGTACACAAAGGTAAAAAATTTCTTCACGAAACACTAAATTATGTCACATACTTCGCCCATGTTAAAAGTGTATAGTCACTTCGGTACCACCATCCAAAACTGATATTAGACGAGCGCAAAAACTCGCCACATTAACAGCCAAAAATCATTTCGTACCGCATCGAAGTTATTCCGTATCGAGTTTCTATTGCTCAAAGTAACCAAAATTTCCCAAGGTAACGAGTTCTCTACACTTTACGCCAATTGTCCCAAACGCTCCGAGAAAGCGGAAATAATTTCTTTCGGACGTTAAAAAATACCTTCCATGGAGAATGTTTGATCGCAGCTGTTTCGGGAAATGAGCGCTCTTTCCAACAAACCCTCGTTTGAAACCTCTCTTTAGATAAAGGAGAAAGAAACCATCAGAGGGATGGAGTCGAAATGGGGTCTTGCTGTGCTTCTTTCTCAGCGACACTTCGAGAAACTGAAGAATATGTTTTTGCGAAAAGTATCACTTGAGAATAAAAGACGGAAACGTTTAATGCCCCTAAAGATTAAAACCTGGCACTTCGTAATATAAATATAACTTGACATGAAATAAAGAATCAAAATACGCTTCCTGACGAAGAAAATGCAACAGGTTTGAGTCAAATCTTAAGGTAGGTAGGTAATTAATTAACGTCACACTGGAGCAACACAACGGTCCTTGATGAAACACGAAGAGAAAGATCCGAGGACAACACGCAATTTTGAACCACGGTCGACTAGATAACATCTAAGCTCGCACTTAATTAAAACTCTACCCCTTCACCATATTTTAATTGATTGTCCCATTTCCAACCATTCACATATTTTTTAACTTCGATATCATTCGATTTTTAAATTTTATGTTATACTTATCCGCATTTATACCATACTCTCATTTCTTATCGATATCATTATCATACATTTTCTATCTGCACGTTACTGAACTCCGTTAATAAAGTTATAAATTCATCAAAATTATGTTTTCATCTTAATTTATTTCCTGCATGTTGTTGATCAACATGTTTTAACTCTGCATCTCAATCTCATTTTATTGACCCTAATGTTCTATATCGTCATCTGACTGTGGTTCAAAATGACGTGCGTTTGATCAATGACCATCGCCAATAGCCCGTTGTGTTGCTCCAGTGTGATGGTATATATATATATATATATATATATATATATATATATATATATATATATATATATAATTAAAATATCTACCCCCGAAAATTTTTCCGTAACTAAAATGTCATCGGGGGCAAGTAGAAAAGAGACATATCGAAGCGAGGTGTAGCTAGTGGATTGTGTATTTGATGTTTCTAGAAATTGTTAAGCTATTCTTATTACCTGAAAATATCCTTTTTCCTTTTAGAAATAATCCTCCATTAAAACAACAGAACGTCCTTTTGTCATCTGTCACTTTCTCTCTAACGCATTTTTAGTCAGACTTTGACAATTGTGACTTTCAATCATTTTACTTGATAACCATGCAGCAAAAATTTTTTATGTAACAAGCTCAATTTAGAAAATTCTACTGCAAAATTTATGACAAACGATCTCTGGTGTCATTCCGACACCAAGTCAGATTTCTCGTCTAAACAGCTTTCGTTCTGAAAAACGAAATGACCATAGACACAGAAAACAAGCATATTTCTTACAACAGAGCTCTTTTATTTGACCTTTAAAACGTTGACATGCCCTTTCAAAGGCGAAAATGTGTCAGTTTTATTCGCGTCTTTTCGTCTAGGTTTGTGCAAATATTATTCCAATTGCAACGTCATATTTAGACGAATGTTGATACTATCAGTCGCAGACTTGCAGAAAAGGTCCTGAAGAAATTATAAATCTATAGCGAGACTAACCGAAAATGAATATATGATGGCGGTGTAGGTATTTTAATTAACGTCGCACTGGAGCAACACAACGGGCTATTGGCGACGGTCCGGGACCAAATTCGAAGAGAAAGATCCAAGGACAATGCCACGTAATTTTGAACTACGGTCTGATGACGAGATAACACCTGAGCTGGCACCCCAGTCTATTTGATGGTTCTACCAAGAAAGTGACGCAGACTGTTACGAAACCGAGAACCTAAATTAATATACGCGCGCTTTCGACACAAGCAATGAACAAAGGGTACTCGACAGAACAGAAAGTAAGCTATGTCTACCCGACATTAGCCTGTGCAGGAACCAATGATTTTAAAGGACGCAGTGAGTCTACTATTCATTTGATTCACCTTAAATTCACTATAAGGTTCAGTAAATATTCTTCAGGATCTTAAATAAAGGCTTCTCTTACTGGGTAAGTGCTGGTGCCAGAGGTTAATCCTTTAAAAACGGAACTCGATGAATTAAAATCATCCGGCTCTTCTATATAAAACATTTGTTATCCAACCTTAAATGTGCACCCCACCTAAACACATTAAATATATACATATATCATCAATGTACTTCTACTTTGGGGGCAAAATCCCTGGTAAACATAAAACCAGAACAGAATGAACAAATTCTGTCATCCACCTCCATAGATCTCATAGTATGCAGAGGGAAAATCTCCCAACAACCACATAGCGCTACGAACAGACTCGAAGACACAACAACATTCACAATTACATCCCTCACTGATATATACAGAGTTTTGAATCGCGAGAAAAACTTAATTTTATGGCCACGTTGCGCCATCTAGTTTCAACACAGACAATGTTGACAATACCTTGAATAATTTAAATTTTCAGGACACGGAATGGAAAATGTATAATCTTGAGTTGCCCTGTCCTTTTTGGTTTGGATGGATTGGAGGCGAGAGCTCTCATCATTTTAACAATTGAATTGAGATTTAACAGTTTACAGATGAATAGTATTTACAATGGAAATGAAAATAGTTTAGTATTTGCCAGTTTCCGAATACTACATCCTTGGCATTCTCGTCTTTCTGACTGCTCCTTCTCCTGCGTAGGTGTTTTGGCCGCGAGCGCTGGCTGAATCTGGATTAGTTAATTTCATCCAAAGGCTGACAGGAATTGTTGCTAGGGTCTAGATTCAGTAAATGATGCAATATATGCTCTGGTTGTGTCGCAGAATTCCACATGGCTGACGCAACCAGAGTCTTCCTGATTGCGTATGCCTGATATGACATGAACTATTATAGTAATTAAAATTTTTTGACACTACCTGGAAAAATTATGGTACGTGTAACCTATCTGTTTTGGCTAATTTATTTAACATTTTTATGGCGTTTTATAACTTCCGAATGACATAACCCTCCAGGTGGTTTCGACAAGATATCTGGTCGATCAAGTTCTGACCAATTTCGCTCAAATCGTCATCAAGATATTGCCGATTTTTATGATAATGAAATCAAGATCTCGTCTGTTATCCTTCAATGAATAGATGCCTCGTCGAGAAAACCACCAGAAGGGTTAATATTTTTGACCGAATTTTATTGGCGACGGTCCGGGATAAATCCCAGGACAGCACCACGTAATTTTGACCCACGATCAGACGACGAGAACACCTGAGTTGGCACCCCGCTCTCCAAACTTCCACTCCAGGCCAGAGTGATATCCCAGTTGGAAGAGCAACGGATTGGAAACCGGAGGTTTGCTAGTTCGAAACTCGGTCCAGCCAAAGACAGTCGTATACAAGGGGGCTGGTGAAAGATAGTGCGACTTCGTCTTCCAAAGACTATTTATGGTAATGAATTAACGACATGGTAATGGTAATTAATTAACGTTGCACTGAAGCAACACAACGGGATATTGGCGACGATCAATCCCCAAGGGAAAGATCCAAAACCACGTAATTTTGAACCAACGTGAGGACATTTGAGGTCACGACAGATTTAACCCCCTTTGTACACGACGGTCTTGGTCTCGATCGAGCTTCGAACTCGCAACCTCGCTCTTCCAACGGGCTTCCCCCCTTTTTTGTTGGAAAATAAAGTCTGCAAGTTGCATAACAATCGGATGAAAATTTCAATACTTTGCTTTGAAAGTCCTCCTAAATTTGACACCGTCGACTAAAGAGTGTGAAACAAAACCCCGCCGACTCATCGGAATCAGGAGACTGAAACTTAATAGGGCTTCTAATTCAATAACCTCTTCCATCCACCCACGCTGCATATAATTCGATTCCAACCCCCGGAAGCTTCAAAAATCGTCCTCTATCCCTCGGAAGGGATGGAACAGACTTCTGGGAAGGAAGGTGAGCAGAATACATTGAAGAGCCCTCCGGTTCTGAGAGCTCTTAAAAATGGGAAATCGTTACCGTCCGTCCGACATGCCCGTATGCAAATGGGGGTAATTTTTGGCTCTATCGAGCATCGGATGATTATGGAGAAATGGATGTTATGAATGCATTATGAGGAGAATGTAATTGAGATGGCTTTTCTTTACGGTTGGAAAGGGAGGAAAATGGTCTTCGGAGTGGATAAATAAATCCATTCCTCCTTTCCATACACGAGTGGAATCACACAAATGAGTGAAACTGGTAAGGAAATTAGAAATCCCAAAAGAAATGAAAAACCCCATTAGAGAAGAATGAAGGTCTAATGAAACTATCAATCAAACGACAGGTAAGTAATTAGTTAGGTATTTAATTAACGTCGCACTGGAGCAACACAGAGGGCTATTGGTGATGGTTCCATCCTCCGGCTGGAACAGTAACGCATTAGCAACCCCAGGGTTGCGATTTCAAATCCAACCCAAGACCGAAGGGGGCTGGTGCGTGCTCAATCGGTAGTGACCTCAAATGCCTTCACGTTGGCGTGGTGTGGAAGTTTGGAGAGTGGGGTGCCAGCTCAGGTGTGACCTCGTCATCTGACCTTGATTTAAAATTACGAGGTATTGTCCTTGGATTTTTCCCTTCTGGTTTGATCCCGGACCTTCGTTGCCGTCCTGGCTCAGTGGGCCAGGACGGCAACGAACGCAGTACGCAGGGGTGGGCCCACTGCGCTAGCAACCTTTCAGTTGTAAGCGGCGCAGGTTCAATTCCTGTCAGGTGCATTCCTCCCTGGGTGTATTTCTCTCTTCTCTGTCAGTAAAGGTTACACTGTGTCAATTATTTGATATTGTATTGTGTCTGACACAGCATGACCAACTATAGCCCTTGCGCCATAAAACCCTAAACCAACCAACCATCGCCAATAGCCCGTTGTGTCAGTCCAGTGCGACGTTTATTAAATGCCTACCTACCGGGATCCACCCCGAAGGTAAAGATCCAAGGATGACGCCCCGTTCTTTTGAACCACAGTCAGATGACGAGGTCAACACCTGAGCTGGCACCAAACTCTCCGGACCACTCCAACGTGAAGATGGATGCCACGACGGATTGAACGCGACCCACCCCTGCGTACACGACGGACTTTGTTGGAACGAATCTTGCAACCGTCTGGCTGCCAACAGGGCTACCCCATTCAAAAGACAGAACAGAGTGAAATTGTTAGGAATCGATAGAAGTCAATCCAGATATTTAAACGAGAAAAGGATTGTCTCGATTCCTGTGCATTGAAAATGCAGCATTTGAACTGCCCTGAAATTTGGTAGACAGAGAGTGTGTTATGGCAGACCTCAAGTGGCTTCGAAAACAGGATGAACATGCATGGAAATGTGATTCGGAAATCAGAAAGGAAGGCCTCAGAAAGAAAATCATAAACAGGGTGTGTTTGGTTGGTATTGCTTCGCTAGTCCCTAGAGCATTGGATTAGCAACCAGAGGGTTGCGAGTTCGTAACTCTGTCCAGCCAGACCCGTGTACACGGGAGTTGCTACACGCTTAATCTTTCGTCGCCTCAAATGTCCTCACGTTGGCGTGGTATGGAAGTTTGGAGAATAGAGTACCAGATCAGGTGTGACCTCATCATCCGACCGCGGTTCAAAATGAACGTGGTGTTGCCCTCGGATCTTTCCCTTTGGGATTGAACCCGGACCGTCACCCAATAGCCCATTGTGTTACTCCAGTGAGACAGTAATTAAATAATTTATATTACCTTGCATTGCCTAGAATGGCGTAATTCAACTCCTTTCAGTTCGCTAATGCAAATTATATTTTCCTAGATTCTCAGATATACAACTCTTTCCAGCTATTCGAAGCAATGGAACAAAAGGGACGATCGAATGAAGCCTTTCTCTTCTGTTGACACTTCCAATGAGACTCTTAAAGATTCGTTTAGTGTTCTCCCGGGGATCAATGAACGCTTCTTTTCTTCCATTCCAAAGAACTCCCCACGCGAAATCGAAAAGTTTCATTCGGTGACTCCTTCGTCGGCTTTAATGCGATTCAATGCCAGATTATTTAACTGAAAGGTTCAGTGAGGCAAAAACTTCATTATACGGTAGGTAGGTATTTAATTAACGTCGCAATGGAGCAACACAACGAGCTATTGGCGACTGTCCGGGATCAAACCCGAAGGAAAAAATCAGGACAATAACCACGTCATTTTGAACCACTGTTAGATGAAGAGGTCCCACCTCAGCTGGAATCCCACTCTCCAAACATCCACGCCACGCCAACATGAGGACATATGAGGCCGCGACAGATTGAACGTGCGCCAGTCACCTTTGTACACGACGGTATTTGGTTGGATTCCAACTGGGTTACTAATCCGCTGCTCTTCCAACCGGGCTACCATGGCCCCAAATACACCATAGATGCAGGGCATTCGGCCCATGTACTCTCACCAAAAATCTACTCGTCGGATTGCTGAAATCCGTAGGGAATAACTAACCACTCGATATATCGCGCGTCTTGAGAGACAAGAAGTGATGTACCGGGAAGCGAGAAAACTAGTTAAATGAATGAATTGCTAAGACTTATATATGTTCCAATTAAGATGAGGTATATCAGTCATAACCCTCAGAGATTCGACAGTGATGACACAACACACAATAATGACTAAATAACCACATCTTTCTGAGACATCCATGGATTCTTTCAACCATTTTAAAGATTCTATTGGTTCTGTCCTTAGAATAAAATCCTTTGGAACTTTTGCATTTGTCCTTTTCTTGGAATAGAATTCTTTGGAGCAATTCTATTTGTCCATTTCGTGGAATAGAATCCGTTTGGAAAGGTAGGTTTTGTCCTTTCCCGAGAATTCAATCCTTTGGAAAGTTTGTTGCAGATTCCTTGTAATTGAATCATTTCGGAAGATTGTATTGTTCATTTCCTTGCAATGGATTCAATTGGAATCATTCTATTGCTCATTTCCCTGTAATGGAATTCTTCCACTGGGCTACCGAATATAATCATGTAGGTAGGGATTTAATTAATGTCGCAATGGAGCAACACAACGGGCTATTGGCGTCGGTCCCGAAGGGAAAGATCCGAGGTCATTTTGAATCACGGTCAAATGATGAGAATGTAATCAGAGAGGAATATTTCCAAAAGCAAACAGCTCATGGGGAGACTAAAGAAAGGTCTCATTCGAAAACGCAGCCTACACTGTAAGCACAGAGTGTCCCATCTAAAGCAAATAGGGGCGACTGATGAAAAAGTAATGTAGGTTTTCCTTCTGTCGCGGCTCTCAAGTTCAGAAGAGTATCCAACATGGCGCTATCCGATCAATAGTTTGCTTTGACTTCTCGCCAGTGATTGGAGGCCGGCACTTGGGCTAACAAGGTGCTCCGAGTTTCACAGCCGTTTCTAAAGAGGCCGCACATACACTCACTGCCAAAAGTTAAGCACGAAGCTGTAAAATGCGAAAAAATCGAAAGTAAAGCTTTGATTGACACGAAATGCGGCAGGAAAGTAGCAAATATGTTTATGCATGAAACAAAACAATTACATACAAAGATAAATACAATATTGAATTTTCATAAATTATAAGATGGAAGTCATATTGGAGTCATCAACAAAATGATGTTTAAATCCAAAACAAACAAACAAAGCCGACATTAATAGGGTACGTGACTACCCCTCATCCTCATACAAAGTGTACAGCCTGTGACCACGCTTTCCATGAGGTGATCAACCAACCCAGAGTCAAGTAATCGCCATTCCTCATGTAGAGCAGTTTGCAACTCTGTGAGAGTGACTGGGAGTGGGAAACGTGCAGACACAGCACGGCCGAGGACATCCCAAAGATTTTCAATGGGGTTAAGGTCGGGCGAGTACGTCGGTCAATCCATACGCGCAATCCCCTCACTCTCCAGGTAGTCGTCGACGATGTTGGCTCGATGGGGACGCGCATTATCATCCATTAAAACGAAAGCAGGGCCAACTGTTGCAGCGTACAATCTCACAGTGGGTTCTAGGCTTTCATCCCGATACCGGACAGCCGTCACAGGACCCCGTCTATAGATATGCAGGTCGGTGCGATATCCCAACGAAATCCCTGCCCAGACCATGATGCTTCCATCTCGGAATGCGTGATGCTCGATGATGTTGTGGGGCCGATTGCGTGTGCCTTGTTCTCTCCAGACCCTTACACGCTTGTGATCTGGCTCCAAGGCAAATCTCGACTCTTTCGTGAACATAACGTTGGCCCAATCAGACAGTCCAATTCACATGTTGCCGACACCACTTCAATCGTGCCCCTCTGGATTGGACGGATAGAGGAACACAAACTAGTGGTACCCGGGCGTACAGTCCATTCATATGTAGCCTTCGGCGAACAGTAGTGGCAGATATCGTCTTACCAATGGATGCTGCAACCATAGATGTCACACGTGTGGAGGTCGCTCTTCGATTCCGCTTGGCTAAAACAGCAATATATCGATCTTCCGCGGGGATCGTAACCCTTTGGCGACCGTCCACAGGTCTTCGGACAACTGTTTGGCTTTGGAATTGTTTCTATAATCGTGAAATGACGGAATGATGAACGCCGAAGAAGAGCAACATCTGATTGTCCCGCTTCATTCGTCCCACAGAACGCCAGCGCTCACTATCTGCCATTCGTCTTCTGGAAGCCATAGAAACACGTCTGTCTTGAAAACTAATCGTACGAAAGTTCTAAACACTTTTTATCAGCACTTACATGAAACTCCTCTAACCCTTCACAATGCTGGCTTCTTATACGACTGCCTTTTTTGCATATTTCTCGACACGAAACCGTGATTGATTGTTACAGAACACATTTGCATACTTCCATCTACCAATGCAGCCTCTCAAATTCAGATTGGCTTGCGGACATTTTCCTCACCGTGCTTAACTTTTGGCAGTGAGTGTACAAGAGTGCTTAAACACTTGACATTCGCTACGGGAACCCCAGGCGGTAGCCCGAGCAACGGATTAGCAACCTGAGGGTTGCGAGTTCAGAACTCGGTCCAGTCAGAATCCATCGAGTTGGCCGGTGCACGTTATGTGTCGTGGCTTCAAATGTCCTCACGCTGACGTGGTCTGGAGAGTGGGGTAGCTCCTCAGGTATTCTCGTCTTCCGACCGTGACTCAAAATTACCTGTTGTCCTCGATCGTTCGGGGGCTGATCCCGGACCGTCACCATTAGCCCGTTGTGTTGGTCCATTGCAGCGTTAATTAACTACCTACCCTACCGATGAAAATGAATTTAATTTTAGATTTTGAAATCTCACTAAGGAGTAGCAACAAGATATTTACGATTGCGATAATTTTTGACGCGAATGGTAAGTATTTAACTAATGTCACACTGGAACACAAAGGGCTATTGGCGACTGTCTGGGATCAGTTCCGAAGGGAATGATCCGACGACAACATCACGTAATTTTGAATCATGGGCAGGTGACGAGGTCAACACCTGAGCTGGCATTCCACTCTCCAAACTTCGACACCACGTCAACGTGAGGACATTTGAGGCCACGACAGATTTCGCGTGCCCTAGCTCCAGTGTACTCTACGGTCTTTGACTGGACCGAGTCTCGAACTCGCAAACCTCCGTTTACTACTCACTCTTGCAACCGGGATACCGCCTAAATGAAGAAGACTGTTGCTAGATTGAAAACAATCTCCGAAACGCTGTGGATCCTAAAAAGGGATGAAATGCTAAAAATGATGAAAACCCGAATGTCTAAAGGCAACTCGTAATCACACTGTTAAGTTTCTCATTAGGAAGAAAACTGCGTCCCGAGATAAAAGCGAGCGGTTATTAAGGCCCGTTGCCACTGAATGGGGAGAAATAACAGATGGCCGTCCACCCGTAACTCGGAAGAAAAATGGCATCCAGTAATTTATTTTTCCCTGATTGGATTTTTTGGGGTATTTATTTCAATTTATCACACACAAGTTCGACCTGTCAAAGAACTTTCAAAAGAACTGATGCCGTCTAATAAATAGAGAAGGTTTCGTATTTCTGTCGCAATTTCTCGACTGCTCTTATTTCTGCCTTTTCATTAATATTGCATCGACTTTGCTTTTAGTCCTGACTATTGCTTTAAACTGAGGCTACTTTAACCCTCTCGCTGCGTATTTTTTTTTTATCAAAATAGGTTCAAAAATTGCGTATTTTTTTATTACATATTTCAAATCTACATATATTTTAGAGTTAAAATATACAAAATTTTTTTGTAAAAGTGTTTTTTTTTCAATATAGAATTAGATCATAAAAAAGGTTGTCGGAATATTGAAATTGAAGAATAATCATATAAAAGCAAAATTTTGAAAATTAATCTTGTTTAAATTATGATTTATTTTATGAAATACAAAGGTAAAACGTATATACTCATGAAAATATGCAAAATACTTACAAAACATTTATTAGAAATGAAGAATTATTAGAAATCACTATCCGCAGAGGAATCCGAGAAATTCTCATCAGTTTCGCTCTATAACTATCTTCAATATACTTGATATCAGAGTCAGAACTGCTATCAGTGTCGGAAACATTGTCAGGAATGTAGGTTCTATCACTCGCGAAACGCTTCCTGCCAGACATCTTTGAGCTTTGAAAAGAGCGCGCAAAATGCTGCAAAAATGCTTGTATATTTCGCAGAAATGTGGACATCTAAAGCCATCTGTTAACCCAGATTTGAATAAACAATTAAACTTCACAGAAAAGCCAAAATGAAACCATGAACGGGGAAAGAGCTCGTTGCACAGTTCAATAGACGGCAAAAATGCATCCCCGCGGAAATCGCGGGCTGCGCAAATGTTGCTACGTTGCCCGCGGGCTGCGCAGCAAGAGGGTTAATGGAAGAGAGGAACGGCACCCGGGGGTTTGCGAATCCAACCACAGTTTCCTGCTAAGTCGGGTGACAGCTCAGGTGTGATATCGTCATCTGAGCGTGGTTCAAAATGACGAGGTGTTGTTCTCGGATCTTTCCCTTCGGGTTTGATCCCGGACCGCCGTCAATAGCCCTTTGTTTTACTCTAGTGCTACGTTAGTTAAAATACCTACCATACCTTTATGGAATATAAAATAGTAAGATCGAATAACGTCCCATTAGAACAACACTATGGGCTATTGGCGACGCCCCACTCTCCAAACTTCCAGACCACGTCAACGTGAGGACATTTAAGGCCACGACAGATTTTACGTGCACCAGACCCCTGGTACACGACAGTCTGGTCTCTGGTTGGAATCGCAATCCTTAGCCCAGTTGGAGCGGATGGGTTGCGAGTTCGAAACTCGGTCCAGTCAAAGACCGTCGTGTACACGGGGGCTGGTTTGGGGCGGAAGTTGGCGTGGGGTGGAAGTTTGAATAGTGGGGTGCCAGGTCAAATGTGTTGATCTCGTCGTTTGACCGCGATTTAAAATTACGAGGTGTCCTCGGAACTTTTCCTTCGGAGTTGATCCTGGACCGTTGCCAATAGTCCGTTGTTGCGACGTTAATTCAAATACCCACCTGCCGACCGTGGGAAAAATATCAGGTTATGGGAATGCGGTTTTAAAATCTTACGTTCCTTCAAAGTAAGAATAGCCCGTTATGTTGCTTCAGTGTGACGCGTTAATTAAAAATATCTAATCCTTCAAAGTAAGAATAGCCCGTTATGTTGCTTCAGTGTGACGCGTTAATTAAAAATATCTAATCCTTCAAAGTAAGAATAGCCCGTTATGTTGCTTCAGTGTGACGCGTTAATTAAAAATATCTAATCCTTCAAAGTAAGAATAGCCCGTTATGTTGCTTCAGTGTGACGCGTTAATTAAAAATATCTAATCCTTCAAAGTAAGAATAGCCCGTTATGTTGCTTCAGTGTGACGCGTTAATTAAAAATATCTAATCTTTCAAAGTAAGAATAGCCCGTTATGTTGCTTCAGTGTGACGCGTTAATTAAAAATATCTAATCCTTCAAAGTAAGAATAGCCCGTTATGTTGCTTCAGTGTGACGCGTTAATTAAAAATATCTAATCCTTCAAAGTAAGAGCCCGTTGCTCCAGTGCGACGTTTATACCTACCTTGTGTTTGGCTGCTTAGCTTGGCCAAATATGGTCCTTGCGTCATAAAACTCAAATCCAACCAACATGATTTGGCAAGGTTTTCACTTGGCGAGACTATTGGCGACTTGTGGTGATGGCATTGGCGTCATTTCGTGAAGAATTTGGCAGTAGATACTACCTTGAAGTATTTGCCATGTTGGAAGTTGATTCCTAAAAGGTGAGTATGAAACCCGTTTTTGTTTTGCATTTTCACGTCTGTAACGAATGATTAAATTAAAAGAATTCGTACACACACCGATACCTTGTGGAATAAAACGCCCATTCTACTAGGAATATATTGGATTGCCCGCATGTGCGCACTACAAGTCCACGCGCATGTTGATGCTGACGGGCGCGGACTTGAAACCAGACACTTGTATAAAATAACTACAGGGAAAAAGAATGAATAATTCAGATGCAATAATTTATTAAAATTTATCTCGATTACACAATTTTTGCATTTGATTAAACTATAATATAGTAAGTTATAGGCTGGAATAATTTCTCAACTCCTTATGAAAATCGAAGCTTCGTAGAGCACTTCGTGATCCACGTAGTACATGGGCAGCAATCCACTTGTTGAGCGAGATCTCGGTTGAGAAATTTCATAAATAACTATGGATAACTGGAATTCATGGATAACTTTCACTCCAATGAGGCCTATAAGTAGGATACATGCATTAGGAAAGTAACAATGGAATGCCATCATTTTAAACATTGGCCACAAAATAATTTAGATTTCATGGCTGACAATTGGGTGCAGTTGAATAAAAATTAAATCATTTCGTATTACAATTTAAATGTTTTGTTTTCGACAAGCTATAGGGTTCCAATTCTAATAGAGTAGTTTTAAGCTAAAATTAAGTACAAACTAGAAGAAGAGTTGGAACATTTCCGAAATGCAAAGAATTATATACGAACTTGAGTATGTTAAAAATTCAGCTACTTAATTTTATTATTTCTAGCTGTACAAACAATTGATCGTAAGATTTGAAATGAAAAAAGAAAACAACGCTAAAACTTAAGTTTACTTTATTAACCGATGCACAATGAAACGAGCGAATAAACTTAAAGAAATGGGTGGTTGGCTTTATTACACAAGGGCCAGACACAAGATAGACAATGTCGAATAAAATGAAAGGTATTTAGGTATATTTTAATTAACGTCGCACTGGAACACCACAACGGGCTCATTAAAAGAAAACCTGATCCAAGACTGAGACATCCCAAAGTAACAAGGGGCAACCGACTATGTGAGTATTTTAATTAACGTCGGATTGATTGATTGTTGGGTTTTATGACGCAAGGTCCTTAAAAGGACAAGCTGCGCCAAGCGCAAGATAAAATCCTTGTATTATAGATAAAAATAATTAATAGTGTTTAAGAGAAACTAGCTCAAGAAATTAGTCATAATAAAATGTAAAATTCATGAAATATATATATTAAATAGTATTTAAAAAGGTGTGGGTATCCCCCATCAAATCCTGCATAGTTACAATAGAGCTATTAAAATATCTACGATGATTAAAATGAGGGCAAACTATTCAAATGTGTTGAACGGTAAAAGGAGTAAAGCAAATGGCACGAAGGAGCACTTTAAATGACCATGAGTAAATGTCCAATGCAGAGGCAAGTCAATTGACATCAATCCTACGTACTGGTGTGGAAGTTTGGAGAGTTGTGGGCCAGCTCAGGGTGTGACCTCGTCATCTGACCGTGGATTAAAATGACGTGGTGGTCATCGGATCTTTCCCTTCGGAGGTTGATCGCCAATAGTCCGTTGTGTTCCTCCCCAGTGCGACGTTAAATAAAATACCTACCATCCAATCAAACAGATGTAAATGTTTATTGAATATCGTACGTTTAATGATCTTTTCTGTTTTCAGATACATTCTTGTGTTTTTTATCTGCGATACTTAGAATTATGCTGATTCAATTGATTTCAGTGTGATTTTTAAGTTAAAATTAGGGGAGGGTTTCAACTTGGGCATTCCCTCGATCGCGTTTCGACACTCCTGTCTAGGCGAGGTAGGTAGTTAATTAAACGTCGCACTGAAACAACACGAGTTATTAACGACGGTTCGAGACCAATTCCGAAGGGAAAGAACAATTGAGGCCGCGAGAGATTTAACTTGCACCAGCCGCCATGTACGCGGTCTTTGGCTGTGAGGAGCTCGAACACGCAACCCTTCGATTAGTAATCCGTTGCTCTTCCAACCGGGATACCCATACGAGTATGGAAATCCCAATCTAAAAAATCCTACTAACAATCCTAACTTAACTTACCAATTTTCTGATCACAATTATTGAAATGTGTATTCCTGAACTGAAGATGGTTTGGTTTTATGGCGCCATGCTTGATCAAACACAAGAAAATAATCCCTGAACTGACGGTAAGTAGTTAATTAACGTCCAACTGAAGCAACACAATGGGCTATATCCGGGATCAATCCCGAAGGTAAAGATCAAGGACAACATCACGTAATTTTGAACCATCGTCAGGTAAGGAAGTCACTTGAGTTGGCACCCACACTCCAAACCACCACACTACGCCAACATGAGGAAATACAGATTGAACGTGCACCAGCTCGTTCAATCGTGAACACGACAGTCTGTATCTGGAACGAGTTTTGAACTCGGAACCCACCGGTTGTTAATCCGATGCTCTTCTAACTGGGCTACGGCGGCCCACGTGCGTGGAAAGAAATTACGTATTAAGTCGTCCTAAAACTAATGTTGTAACCGCCATCACTAAAAACAATGAATTTCTAGTTTTGTGTAGAAAAACCTGAAAAACTGCCCTCGACATGAAGTCGACCGTAGTGGCAAATATGTAGCATGATGTATTTAGTCTTTATACATATAAAACAAGAAATTCATTTTTTGGTAATGGCTATCGCAACCTGACCAGACTTTTTGCTGAGAAGCCTTTCGGAAATTATTTTTGATATAAATTAGATGTACTTTATTCTCTCCAGAAAGTAACTATAGGAAACAAATTCCAAGTATAAGCAGATAAAAAAAGACTGGTAGTTTTTTAACGTCGACGATCTGCTACATAAAATGGTGTCCGCGACAGGACATAGAATTTGTTATAGATAATTTGTGATTGATAAGAAATTAATTAATTTACTTTAATTTTATGATGGAGAGTTTAAAGAAAATGAGTATTCCTCTAAGGTGGTTTCACTAGAATCACTAATGCGTTCGTTATATGAATGTTTAGAAGAGGAGGAACGTGATATTGAAAGAAATTTTAATGGCTCAGACGAAAAATGGCTAGAACTTGAATCAAAAGAAAAAGAGGTTATTGCTTTGTTATCGGATGAAGATGAGTGTTCTCAAGAAAGTTTTAATCAGGCTTACGAAGTTTTTGAAGAGTATAATGAAAGATATATAAGACTTAAAACTAGTTAAAAATATTAATGACGATGTTAAAAGTACTAATGATGATAATAAAAGCGTGCTTAGTGAAACAGTATCGAAACGAAAGTTCCAACTTCCTAAAATTTAGCTTAAGTTCAATGGTGATGTTAAGGAATGGCTTGGTTTCTGGGGTCAGTTTCGGAAAATTCACGAAGACTTGGACATCGCGCCAGAGGATAAATTACAATATTTGTTCCAGTCTACTGTAGAAGGATCGCGTGCCAGAGATATTGTAGATTCCTTTCCCGCATCTGCTGAGAATTATGAACAAGCAGTTGAGTGTCTAAAAGCTAGATTCGGAAGAGAAGATTTACTCAGAAGTGTATGCGAGAGAATTGCTAAACTTAATTTTGAACAATTCATTGCATCAAGCTAAAGTTACACATCTCCAAATTGTGTCATAAAATTGAAGCACACCTCCGTGCCTTTGAAACATTAGGTGTAACTTCCGATAAGTATCCTATGCTGTATCCCTTAGTTGAAAGCTGTTTACCAGAAGACATGATTCGAGTGTGGGAAAGAAGTATTAGTTTAACAAATAAAACTAAGAAAATGCCAAATAAACTAACAGCTCTTATGAGTTTTCTAACAGAAGTTGAAGGGGAAGAACGAATTTCAATAGTAAATGAGGGATTGGTTTAGAGGCAAAACTTAAAGGGAAATATTCCTATTCCATATCTCCTAATAATGATAAACAATTTCCAACCGTAATCGGACTTTTTGACAATGCTGAGACTCGTCGGAATAAACAAGCACTGTGCTCATTCTGTGAGAAAACGCATCAGTCACAAGCTTGCAGAATCGAGTTAAAAATGAGTTGGGATGATAAAAGAAAAATCTTAGCAATAAAGGGTTGTTTTTTATGCCTAAAAATTGGTCAGAGCTTGAGATTGCAGGTGCAAGAATAATTGTAAAAAGTGTAGTAGACATTATGCTATAATGCGTAATGAAGGTAAATTTAAAGAACATAAATCGAAAACGAACGCTGGTGAAAGTGACAGTCAAAATATAATCAATGATGCACTTTTAAGCAATCGCACATGTTGTACAGTTCTTTTACAAACATTGTATGTACGATTACGAGGTGCAGGACAATAAGGGGAAAATAGTTCGTCGACTCTGGGAGTCAACGATCTTATTTGAGTAAACGTGAAGCGAAAGAAATGAAAGTGTTATTCATAATTTACTTGGGGGCAGAGAACATTCCGAGAAACATTTTAGATAGAGTATTCATAAGCAGTTTGAAAGGTGATTATAATTGTAACTTTGAAGTCCTTGACCAGCAAACAATTTGCTCAGCTGTACCCATTCCACCATTAAAACCATGCGTAGAGGAGCTTGAATATCATAATAGTACTGTAACTGATCAATTAATCTCTGAACAAGACAAATCGTTAGAAATTGATCTATTAATCGGGGCTGATGTTGCGGGTAAACTCTTTAATGGAAAGAGTATTCCTCTGCCGTGTGGACTTGTTGCTGTAGGAACATATTTAGGTTGGACCTTGATGGGAAAGATGCCATATCTACGATGGTAGTTACAAATATGTTAGTTAAGGATGTAGCTATTACCGAACTTTGGAATCTTGATATCAGTGGAATAGTTGACCCGGCGACACAAAAGGCCAGAGAGAAAAGATATTTACAAAGATGCAATTTCAAAATTCTGTTTCCGTGAACAGTGAAGGGCGCTATGAAATTGTTTTGCCCTGGTCTGAAGATCATCTATCGCTACCCACCAATAAGGATTCGAAGCGTTTAGAATCTACAACGCAGAAACTTCGCTCACGAAACCTGCTTACATTGTACGAGGAGGTTTTCGACAGTTGGCTCGATTTGGGTATAATCGAAATAGTCAAAGTGAAGTTATTGATGATGGACAATATTTTCCACACCAACCAGTTATAAGGGAAAATAGTTCTACTCCAATAAGACCGGTATTCGACGCTATGATGGGAATTTCTTGGGATACTGAAGTTGATGAAAATACAAAAGAAAAGCATCTAAGTTGGTTCAGAGATCCGAGTCTCTTAAAAGAAATTTCTATACCCAGATGGATACACACTAACAGAGATAATAAAAATTTGTGTAGCATTCACATCTTCTGCTATGCCAGTAGTAATGCATGTAATAACACCACCTGTAAACTCCCCGAATAAGCTAACCTGGAACTAGCCACCCCTAACTGAAACCCCATATTTTAAATCACCCCAAGGACAAGGTTGTAAGATGCACCAGTGCCTTTACTTCTGTAACCCCTATTCTCTCCTTCACCCAACACTGGTTCCCCCCTTGGACGCGGCGTATGTCCAAGCTCCGTACATTCCATCTGACCATGTATGCTGTACACAAACCTGTTATCTTATTAATAAATGTTCTTCAGTTGGATCACTTGGTAGTTACGACTACTAACGAGCAATCCCTATTTCTGGGATTACTACAGAAGCCGGTAGGACAGTTTCTTACATAAAAAACGTAAAGCTTAAGCCTGGCCTCCCAGATCTAGGCCTAAAAATCAGGACGTACAAGCGTACCTCCCCTGCCACACTTGATCTAGCAATGGCAAATGCAATACCAAAATGTTGCAATGGCAAAATGTCGAATTATATTTTTGGACATTCAACCACTGTTTTGACATGGATCCTAAAGGAAGAAATCTGGACTGTTTTGTGTTGACCGAGTACGAGAAATCAGAAAATTAGCAAACCCGAATGCATGGAAGACATGAATCAGGAACCGATAATCCTGCTGACCTTCCATCCAGGGGCTATACTGCCAAACAGCTTTTGTCAGTTAGATGGTGGGAGGAACCTGCATGGTTAAAGAAAAATGAAGGTGAATGGCCAACACCAAAATTGGAATACAATCAGGAAAACATTCAAGAAATCAGAGAAGGTGCTGTAACTAACACGCATGTAAATCTAGAAACAGGAAATCTTCCATAGAATATCTTCGTATGTCAAACTTGTTAGAGTAATTGCTTGGATTTAGATTTTTCTCTAATGCAAAATTGAAAACATCGCGTTACTTTGGGATCTAACATTGAAAAAAAATAAATCATGCGGAATTAGTTTTGTTAAAAATTATCCAAATTCCTGTTGGCGTAAATGATCAACAAATAGTGCATATGATTATAGACAGTAGGCATAAAGAACTAGGGCATCCTGGAGTCCAAACATTGATGAACCAGCTCAGAAAATTATTGGATATTGCGTAGTAGGGGGAAACGATTAGACAAGTTATCTTGAAATGTGTCCGATGCAAGCGATTCCCTGTGACCCATCCGGAACCAAGAGCCTCTTCCTTACCTGAAGATAGAGTAAGGGAGCTACGATATTCGAAGTCTTGGGGTGTAGATCTCGCCGGACCGCTGTATTTGAAAGATGGGACAAAATCCTGGATATTTCTGTTCACTTGTGCAGTATATCGCTGAGTGTACATGGAATTAATGACAGCGGAAGCCTTCCTGCAGTCACTAAGATTTATAACTCGTTACCCACTATTTTTACCCACTATTATTTATTGTGATAATGGCAGTAATTTCGTTAAAGCTCACAGCGAACTTTGTAAAGTGGACTGGCTAAAAATAAGGTCTGAATCCATGATGAGGAAGATAACTTGGAAATTCATCCCTCCATCTGCACCATGGTGGGAGAGATTGATTGGCATGGTCAAACAAGTTTTAAGCACAATATTAGGGCAGGTTTTGTTAAATTACGAAGAACTAAACAGTGTTGTGCAATACCGAAAGTCTAATAAACTCTAGACCCTTAACTTACTTATCTGAAGATATAAACGATTTGATTGCTTTGACGCCTTCTGTGTTTCTACAGGAATAGAAAGTGGCGTACCGGATATCGATAGTATAGATGTCGCCTATATGAAACGTTTACAATGGCCGATAGGGCGGGTCGTGCAAGTCCTGCCTGGAAGAGAAGGAATCGTCAGAGTTGTGAAACTGAAAACCAAATCCGGAACTATAATACGCCCTGTTCAACGTCTTTATTCCTTAGAATTATCAGATGTTACATCAGGTCCTTTCCTCAGAAGCAAAGTTCCCAAAGATAAAGATAACCCAGGGACCACAAATAGACTGAACTTGTTCCTGCCAAAGAACATCAGAAGTCACCCAAATCGACAATCACTCGGAGCAGGAGAAAAGTGAAACCTATCCAAACACTCGGCTTGTGAGACGCGACAATTGGTTGAGTTCTTCCAAGTTACGAACTCAAGGTGGGAGGATGTCGCAACCTGACCAGACTTTTTGCTGAGAAGCCTTTCCGAGTTGATCTTACACCGTCGCCAGTGGACTGATGTTTATATTTTCGGCGCCGGCAAGGCGCTCAAATCTGTTGCGCTTCGAGATGTATACGTTTTTGGGGAGGAGAAGGCAGACGCTCGTGATCGGTTCAAGTGTAGAACATTAAAAACTTGAGGACGATCTATGCTTTTTCGTTTGACATGTCGGGAGCCATAAATGTAAGTTTCTACTATTAAATTATTTTTTATATAAATTAGCTGTACTTTATTCTGTCCAGAAAGGAGACACATTCCAAGTATAAGCAGATAAAAAAGACTGGTAGTTTTTAACGTTGACGATCTGCTATAATGGCAACCTGGATAATGTTGATAGAAATAATCTGAAGGAGTCCGCGAAAGTGTGAATTTTACAGGGAAGGAAAAATTTGGGAACCACTGTACTAAACCCCATGCATTTCTCAGCTAATAATGTGTAAATAATAATCTAGTAGTATATAACACAAATTGCATTTATAAGCTTAATATGTTAAAATGCTGGTTTTCATAAACAGTAGACTACTGAGATTCAGAATTAAAACATTTTTGAAATTTACGCAATTAAAACTTCCTGTTAGACACATGAAAATATTTCTCAAAGAACCAACCTCTTGGACGCTTAACGTGCGAGCTTCAACGATTCCACAGGTTAGTACCTCGTTCTAGAAAGACGTTTCAGCAAATGACTACCCAACACCAAGGTGCTGCCAAATTCCTAGCTTATGATGCCAATCATCTTTAGGAGAGTAAAAAGAATTGTTATGTAGGTATTTTAATTAATGTCGCACTGGAGCAACACAACGGGCTATTGCTTACGGTCCGGGATCAATCTCGAAGGTAAATATCCAAGTTTGTTGGTTTTGGGGTCTTATGGCGCAAGTTCTATTAGGCCATGGTGCGACACACACAGTGAAAGTTTTACTGACACAGAAGGAGAGAAATTCACCCATGGAGGAATGCACCTGGCAGGCAAAGAACCTGCGCCACCTACAACTTGAAGGTTGCTAGCGCAGTGCGCATACCCACTGAGCCACGACGGCCCTGTAAATTTCCAAGGTGGTAATGGTAATTAATGTCGCATTGGAGCAACACAACGGACTATTGGTGACGGATTAAACCCGAAAGGAAAGATCCGAGGACACCACGGTCAGATGACGAGGTCACACCTGAGCTGGCACCCCACTCTCCAAATTTCCACACAACCCCAACGTGAGGACATTTGAAGCCACAATGTGCCCACACGACGGTCTTTGTTTGGATTCGAATTAACAACCCTCCGGTTGCTAGTCCGTTACTCTTCCTTCGTCATCTGACCGTGGTGTTGTCCTCGGATCTTTCCCTTTGGGATTGATCCCGGACCGTCACCAATAGCCCGTTGTGACGTTAATTGAAATACCCCCGTTACTCTTCCAACCGGCCCCACCTTCATGGAGGTTACTTTGAGCCAGTCGAATTCGCCCTCGCGTAGCAAAAAGTGAATGAGACACCAAACCTTCCCTGATATTAATGAAATGTGCTTTTACTTTTTCCCGGTAGTCGAAACATTGCTTCCACAATCCATTAGCAGTCGGTCGAATTCGTAAGTAAATTGTGCATACACATGAATCTTTTTTCCAATAGAAGTTAGTTTCCAAGTTGGCACACACTCAAACATTGATATTCGAAAACTGCGCCTACCTGTTTCTCAAAGCTTTTTTGCCGATCCACTGGAGAGGGATCCAATATAGGGTCGACTTGTCACCTGCGAGGAGTAATGATGCTTTTTGAATATTAATAAGCAGAAGAAACATAGATGCGAGTGCTCAGGTGAAGATGGCGCAAGGGCCCTATTTGGCCATGCTACGCCTGACACAACGACAATGAAAGTGACACAGAAGAGAGGAATCGAACCTGAACACGCTCAGGTGAAGAAACTTACACTACTACTATAGGTTTGGGACCAATTTCAAAAAACATCATTTTAGCCCGGTGTGTTGCTCCAGTGCGACGTTAAAACATTTTATCTAATCTATGAGACGGTAATTAACGTCGCACTGGACCAACACGACGGGCTATTGGCGACACCACGTAATTTTGAATCACGGTCAAATGACGAGGTCACACCTGAACTGGCACCCAACTCTCCAAACTTCCACACGAGTAAGAGTTACGGATTAGCAACCGGTGGGTTGCGAGTTCGAATCCAACCAAAGACCGTCGTGTACAAAGGGGATGGTGCACGTTAAGTCTGCCGTGGAGAATTGGGTGCCAGCTCAGGTGCGACTTGGTCATCTGACCGTGGTTGAAAATGACATGTCCTCGGATCTTTCCTTTCGAATTTGATCCCAGACTAGCTCGTTTGTGTTGTGCGACGTTAATTGAAATACCTACAACTTGAATGCAAAGAGAGTTTTTCGCACAGTCGTTTATTATTCAATAGGATGAATTACAGATACATAATTGTCAACAAAATTTCCAGGGATATGAACCATCAACAATGATCAGAGGAGTACAAATCCTTGTTTACATATGCAATGCGTAGGACATGCTGGATGGAAGATGCGACCTTCATCTGCGTGAAATTACAACCGATCCAACATGAGCATAAACGAGAGAAAAACTTTTTCTCCACATCCATTGGTTTGTCTCTTAAAAGCACCAGTAACAAAACAATAAACAGTAAAAAGTGTAAATTAAATTCATTTCAAAAACAACATCGGTAATATATAAATAAATTTGTGAATACATGCATATGAGGCACATCTAATATACATAACACGAGTTGATATATCACATTGGTTATATTAATATAGATGTATATAGATTAAAACATCAATAATCAAAACTATAGGTCGAATGGGAAAAACAAAAGTCCTATGTCAGTCAATGTAGTATATTATCTCCCGTTAGACTAGTCAATTAATTGGACGGATTGTGATTATAAATATTTGGCTTCAAAAATTTTAACATTGCTATACTTCAACGTATTTATTGCCCCAATAAATTTGTAACAAAGTTTATTTCTTAAAATGGTGTTTGATTTGGTAAAACAATTATATAAAACCCTCTATACAGGGTTCCCACTTTCCAAGTGAAAGAAATTATTTTTTATTTTGAAAGCTACATTTCATATAGATCGCAATAAACAAAACTTTCGCGGGTGTTGTGTTAGGGTTTTAAAGACATCCATTTTGAGCTAAACTATGACTTCGATTTTTGATAACCCTTGACAAGTATTAACCTCGGCTTTTGGATGAAGGTGAATAAATTATGCAGAACGAAGGCTTTTTATAGCTTTAAGGACTTTCAGAAAATATTTATTAAGGGCCCTTAATAACTAAGGCCTTGTGGGAATCCAGTGACATTTTAGTTGAAGTTTTGACATCTCTTTCAATACTTCTTGTACAAAGAACTTTTATCGTGTTTTTAAGGAATGTGAGCACAACAATGTCCAGTCGCAGAAAAAAAACGAACCACCCCCTTTATTTCGAGCACTATTCATAGTACAGTAAATTCAAAGATGTCATTCAATAGGAAATACCGTCCTCTAAAAATTCAAAAAATTGCATAAAGGGACGTCTTTATATCAAATTTTGCAAACAAAATTTCCAATGGAAACACCCTGTTTTGATGCCTTAATCAGATTCTGCATCGTTATATTAGTCTAAATATGAAATTTCATGACTTTACTATCTTTATATCCGGAGATATTCAATGTTAAAGTCGCTGTCAATTTCAGGGATCATCACATTGAAAATCGCTATTCGTCGGTCGAGATTAATTGTAGTTATAGCTACCCGAATTTCAAATTCGAACACTATTTCAAACGTATTTGGCAGCGCTTGCAAACGACCCGAGAATTCTTATCCGAGGTTTGTCAGGCGTTTTTTAAACTTTTGGTTGCCCCTTAAAATCGCCATGAGGTAAATTTAATGTAGCGCCACTGAAATTTTGCATGGTCTATTCCTCCTGAATTGATTCCCATCAAAATAGAGTCAGGTTCCAATACATAAGTTTTGCAAATATTAATTTAATTGTTAAAAACTATTTTCAAAATAAGATATTAGGTGCATTTTATTTGGGTTAGTAACATGGTATTTAGGAAGACATCCATCCAGAAACTGATTGAACATTCGGAGCTCCAATCTTTCTCATAACTTCGAAAAGGTAAGATCTAATGACATGAAATTTGGTACCTGAAGTTAAATTTTGATATAAATTCGAAATTGTGTGTCGAAATAGGGGGTTCCTAATTGGAAATTATGAAGTTGGTGCTCAATTTAATGTGAAGATGACCCCCTATGCATTTGAATTGATAGAAGACATTAGTTCCTGTCGAACGCAACCTTTGAATTTTCTCTTAAAATTGCCGAATGAAGAGGGGTGGTACGCTTTTTTTTCCCGCGACTGTACATGAAGCTTTTGTTTAGTGGGGAATATATTAAATCTACTTTCTAAATATAAAAAACTTATAAGTACTACAAAGATGATCTAAATGCAAACGAAAACTCACATGTATAGACCAGTGTTAACTCATATAGCCTCAGCGAGAATAACGCCACAGTTTAAAAAATCAGTAACAGTGAGTCACATTCTGGGGGTTTAAATTTTTAATGCGGAAAACATCCCACAGCTGGATGGCATCCTACCCACCTGATTTGAGCCAAAGCATCATTTCTCAAACAGAAACTACAACTCGTGAAAGGGTTCAAAAGTCGTAATCATTGTGGACAAAGTTATTACAACTAGAAGGGAAAGTGTCCAAGATAAAATTACACATTCAAGAAAAGAAACGAGTGACTTACCACTCAATTGATTTTAGAATGAGTTTGACATTATGAAAAAATATTCAAAACTATTTTCATCTTTAAAATGATATAATCTACATTTCATCACTTTCATTCAATAACAGCTGTCTGATATTTATCTTCGCTTTACGAAAAGTTAGATCTTTTGAGTTGTGACATTACTCCTGCTGGGCTGCGATATATTATATATATATATATATTTACAGTGCTTCATATAATTTATGTTTACATATA
Source organism: Meta bourneti (assembly GCA_933210815.1). Lineage (NCBI taxonomy): Eukaryota > Metazoa > Arthropoda > Arachnida > Araneae > Tetragnathidae > Meta > Meta bourneti. The sequence goes on from OW119926.1 coordinate 104,256,005, forward strand.
ATAAATTTATTATCAGTTTATACAACAGTGTATTTTTTACAGCAAAGTTAACTTTGGATCTAGATAAATATTCTAAACAAGACTAAAATTCTATTGGTACAAAACAATTCAAGCACATGACAATTGTCACACACAGTGGTTTAGACCTTTCCCAAATCAAAATTTGAAAATTTTTTTAGGTTTCCACCACTAAGTAAACCTCTATATAACTGAATTTTGCTCAACATTTTTTAAAGAAATACTAGTATAAATTGTCGAACATGATTTAAAAATACAAACTACATGCACTACACTAGGATAATCTCAAAAACACCTTTTGAAGTCTTTATCGATGTAAACATTAATTTCAAAATAAGTTGTGCAACGTTTCCACTTTAAAAAATGTTCAGCTACGAAGAGTGACACATCCTTTGCTCTAGACTACGGTATTTCATAAAAACGATTTTGGGTTAACAATAACAATCACTGTACCATCCAAAATATATAAAAAAAGAGAAACAATCTGGAACAGTTTACTTTTGGGCTGTGCTCATTTTTTACAATCCTATTTACACAAAATTCCAATGTATTTTATTTCCAAAGAAAGTTTTCTTTTTCAACAGCACACTATGCAATTGCAACAATCCTGACTGGAAATGTTTTTATCTTTTAAAAATAAATTCTCATTTGATAAAACACAATTTTAGAAATTGGAGATAAAAATCCATCCACTTTTGAGATTGACCAGTAGATGTCATTATCACCAACCAATTAAAGTAAAAATTGACTAATGAATATAAACCTCTGGTTTTCAATAACCAAAGCTAAAGTTTCATTCACGTGCAATAAGACTTGAACCATACAGCTAAACAATCAAACCTATAGTAAATTAGCACCACAGCTAGCAACTGTGTTTCTATACAAGCAGGTACAATAACTACGAGTGATATTTTCAAAGCTCTGGGAATCATGTTATACATTTTTTATTTTATTAGTTTTTAACTATATTAGTGTTATTACTCAATATAAATTTTGTTTAACTCTGTACCAGTGCAAAACTAGTTTCTTTAGGCTATCTAAGAAACTTTTTGGGAGTACCTTATCCATCATTTAAGTCATGAAATCGCATGCCATTTACAGGTTTCTGCAATTCTGGAAATAGATCAGTGCTCCCTCTAAACACCTATTCATAAGTAGGAAGGTATTTTAATTAAAGTTGCAATGGAGCACCACAGCGGGCTATTGGCGACGGTCCGGGGTCAAACCCAAAGCGAAATATCCGAGGACAACATGTCATTTTGAACCAGATGTTGAGCCCACACCTGAGCTGGCACCCCACTCTCCAAATTTCCACGTCAGGACATTCGAGGCACGACAGATTTAACACGCACCAGTTCCCTTTGTACACGACGGTCTTCGGTCTGATTCAAGCTTGCAAAAAATTGCTGATCCGTTACTCTTACAACCTGGCTACTGCGCCCCCTCTTTTTATTGTAAAACAGCTCTTTGAGAATTTAGTCTTCCTCAACTGCAAAATCAATACTTTGAAAATTATGCCTGAGATCCGCCAAGTAGATAAAAATTAAGATTCACTAACATCATAGTGAAGATTTGTTGTTACCTTAAGGCATCAATCATTAACCCTGCATTATTCAACTAAATTGCAATTCCCAGACCTTTGGAAACATTCCTCACAGTTTAGTTTCATAAACCAAATAATTTTTACACTGAACTTAACATTTAATAGAGTACAGCATAAACTTTAATTCCCATACTTAATCTATACAGCATAAAGATTAATTACTTATTAGTTGCCAATCATTACTGTATGGATTACTAACACAAAATTGTTCATCTCTCACAAAAACATTGTGCAAAAAACATGTAATGATTATAACATGCAATGATTACTAAAATCCATCACTGATAAAAAAAAAAGAACTGTTCAGATACATATCACATACAAGCATCATTCAGAATACAAACCACTGATTACTGATCAAAATAGGAAATTTCATAATACAAATGACTAGAAACTTGGCAGTCAATCTAAAACATAAATAAAATGAATTACATGTACAGTAAACTTAAGATTATATATAAATTAAGCTTTCATAAGTGATTTGTTATTTTATTTACATGAAGTCTTCTCTTTTGGTTAATAAGGGGACTTCAAAATAAGAAACTTCTGTACAAAAAATAGTGTGCAAATTCAATTTTCCTGTGCTGTACTTTTTGTAACAATATCACAATTCAACTTATTCATTTATAAGATGATATATACTTTAGTTACATACCAATTAAATGTGTTATAAAATAACTAATGTTATGATTTATGTTTTGCAAATGTGCACATTTTTCAATTCTTTCTGCAATAGAGGGAATATTTTTTATGTAAAAGTTAGTGTAGAATATATGAATAATCAAAGTAACATTTTTTTGAGCACCACATAGTTTAAATGGATGGACATTGGACTCGAAACAATTCTGAGCAATTTTTTCTGATGAGGCAAAATATTTCAAACTTTTCCATTCTGAAATTAAGAATACGGCAGGGGAATGATTCAGAGTATCAACTTAACATCAAATTGAAATCTCTGAGAAATCTGCCCTGAAGAGATTCAGTGAATAAAGGAAGTTCATGAAACACTAAAATAAGTTCACATTACATATAATCACAGTAGAAAAGTATAAATTTTTGAGAAAAAATTCATGAAAATAAATGAATAATTATTTACTCTAATTGTACTGGGAGTTAAGAGGATGGGTAATTTTAATATACTTTTTTTGCTAAAGTATGGAAATATGCATATTTTCTAGAGGTGGGCTGTTATTTGGATAGTTAAAAGAGTGTTATTGCAAATTAGCAGTTAGTGATTATTAGCAGTTTTCAATACATATGAAAAAGTAACTTATAAAATATCTAAGCTTTTTTGTAAAAATTAATAAAGCAATTAAAAATTTTGAAAGAGCCTTTATCCTGTTGGGAGTGATTTAGCATTGCCTCAAAGCCCTGGTCAGTACGGTTTAGTTCAGAGGTTCCCAACGGGGGTGGTACCGCCCCAGTGGGCACTGGAGTCTTGCATGGGGGCTGTAGCGGGCCCAGAGGCAAATGGGGGGCGGCTGTGGATAAAATACTTTGAAAATACTGTTTTCATGAAAAAAATATTTTATCTCTAAAATTTTCATCTTATTGTTATCGCGTAAATAAGCATTAAAAAATTAAATTAGCATTAGGTATACGTATACCTAATTTGGTTTTAGTATTGTCGGTGACAAGTCTTTGCAAGTTGGTAAGCAACGACACGATTCACGCAATCAAGAATGTTTCGGACAAAAATATGGGTGTTTGTTATGACTTGTTTACAGAGCAAGTGAAATGGCATTTCAAACAAGCGAATGAGTTGATGCATGCACGGCATCATCAAATCTATAAAAGGCATGGATAGCTAGGAATGTCTCATTATTTTTGTGCTTCGCCAATAATCCTTATTTGTGAGTGATAAGTGATAGAAGTCATTAGCCATTATATTATATCTATAAATCTGTTGAAAAGTTAATTTATTGAAACCGTGGCAAATTTTCTCTTTCAACATGTCCGAATCTACTAAGAAGAAATGCCGGCAGTATAGTATTGAGTATTTGAAATATGGATTTACGCACTCTCCTACGAACCAATCATTACCATGTGTTTAATTTGCCAAAATGTTTTTTCAAATGAAGCCTTCCAGGCTACAAGAGCATTTGAATAAAATGCATGCTGATAAAAAGAACAAAGAATTATCCTATTTTCAAGGACTGGAAAAGAAATATTTAAAACAGCCAACTATATTAAACCTTGTTGCGTCGTCTTCTAAAAAAGATGAACTACGAGCTTCATATAATATTTCATTGTTAATTGCAAAAGCGGGAAAACCACACACAATTGGCGAGGAATTAATCTTGCCAGCAGTCAAAGAAGTAGTAAAAACTTCTTCATAAGACACCATCAGGAAAATACCTCTGAGTAATAATTCAGCACAAAGAATAGATAAAATGGCTAAAGACGTTGAAATATCATTATGCGATTACTTGAAGACTTTCAAATTTTCCATTCAACTGGATGAATTAACTCTACCAAATAACGAAGCACTACTCTTATCATATGTACGATTCATAAAAGAAGAAATCTGTCAAGAGTTATTATTTGCTAAAAAATTGGAAACCAATACAAAGGGAGAATCAATATTTAATACCATGAACAAGTTTTTTCAAGAGAAAGAAATTCCTTTTCATAATATTTTATCAGCTGCTACTGATGGTGCTCCAGCAATGACAGCGGTTATAAGGGTTTCATAGTGCATTTGAAAGAAGCAGTACCAAATGTACTCACTGTACATTGTGTTAATCATCGTCAGCATTTGGTTGCAAAAAATCTAAATGAAGCCTGCACACGTCGCTTGATTACGTTATTAGAGCACTCAATAAGATTAGAAGCAAACGAAGAACTAAAAGTAAAATTCAGAAATGGATACCAAGAGTTTTGACTTCAAAAATCAATACCAGCACTCTACCCTGGATTGTGGGAAATAGTACAGAAATTTTTATTTGCATTTCCTTCATCGTATTTGGCTGAGCGTGGGTTCAGTGCAGTATCAAATTTACAATTTTTTTTATTACTATTTTTGTATTAATTTTTAATAAACATTTTTCTACTTTTGGTGGTCTTTTTAATTTCTACTTTGTGATCCTTAATAGATAGATAATGTGCAATATTTTAATATTTATTATAACTGTTATAGGAGAGGGGGCATTGAAATTTTTTTTCTTGTAAAGGGGACAGTGGTCCAGAAAAGGTTGGGAACCTCTGGTTTAGTTGAATGAAAAAGCCACAAGATTGAAAGTTAAATTTGAACTTGAAAACATTTTAGAAACTCTAAATTTCTGAACCTAATGACTTGTAGAAATGCAATCTAATTATATATATATATATATATATTAAATTTTGAAAAATAAATGCCATTCATGATTATTTTTAAATGTATAACTAATCTTAGGCTTTAAAAAATGAGTATAATAAGCATTTGTGATTTCAAAATGTGACCTAATTCATTTTATTTTAATTAATTATCCTTAAATAGGAATTTCATTTTTTAACACATTAAGGAAAAACGTATAACAACCACCATGTTACACAATTCCAGCTTTACTATCTTTGCGTTTTTGGTGAAATTATAATTTTTCTAAATAAATATAAAAGGTTAGTCATAGCATTATTCTACTGCTCTCAAGCAACTAGAAGGCTTTTTCGTTATGTTCTACTTCATATAAAACTCAAAATAACGTTCTGCTTGGTGAACGATTCAATAAAACAGTTCAACTTGAAGAAATTTGCAGAACATACCTTTTTAGAAACACACAACTCCACTATGACCTTTTTTAAGCAATACCTTAAATAGGACCAAAGCAAAACATGCAATATAGAATCAATAAAAATAATATAATTTCAATCATAATACTTCAAACTATGCTTACTTTAAATTTAGAATGGAAATATGGAAAGGAAAAATGATGTATTAAATATCAGGCCTTATTTATGTAATATAGTAACTATAATTATGAATAACGAAAGCTATAACCACATAAAGTATTTTCTGTGGTTATTACCCCTGTACACATAAAATCAACCATTCTTTGACTAGATGGCAAGGATCTGTGCTAATAAATAGGTACAAATATAGATCTCTAATAACCATATGCATTTAAAATGTAATAAACATCTTAAAGTATAAAATTATTGAAATATTTTCTCAATAAAGAATTGTAAATACACATCAGTAAAACATGGTACAGGTAAAAATATCAAAGTACACCAATAATTATTCCTCGGTGCACAAATAATTATTCCTCAATACATAAAGTGAGCCATCAATCATTTTAAAATGTGACTGTCAAGTGAAATGTTTGACGAAAAAGTAGTATGAAACCCAATCACATTCCAGAAATTCATTCAACCACTAAGTGACTGCTATTGGAAGCTGTGAATCGTTTTACTAATGAGAAATACAGATTTGATAAATTCTGGGATGGCAATTAATCTGGATGTCAATCCAAACAAGTGGAATGTGCAAGAAATGAATGCACAACAAAAATCTGCATGTGCAAATTATTTGTGCATAAAATAATTCATAGTTTGAAAAATTGTTTTTGTTCCACGCTTATACCATAAGTAAAAGTTTAGTAAGTATTCCAATGTTTTGAGTGTCGTTAACAATACAAACGATTACATTTTTCTGGTATATTTGACGAGCTTGGGAAACAGATTTTATGTAGCATACCCAAGCTCCGAACTAATTTTTTGCTAACTAGATCCACACTTAAATTTGAAAGAAATTTAACGACATGCTATTCGTTAAGAAGGTTTCTTAAACAGAAATTAATACTAAGATATTGTTTCAAACAATACAAAAACAATATACAAATTTGTTTCAGTTGCATCAACACCACAGCAAAAGGAACAAAAACCCAAACTATCAGTGCTTGAGTGTCAGTGCACACATAAACGTTATGCATGCAACAGAAAAGTTGTTTCACATACAATGGAATGCAAAACTCACAAAACATCTCTTTGAGGGAATTAGAATCTTTAAGGTGTATGTATACACTAGAAATCACGAAAATCGTCCAGAATACCCCGATACCGTTTTTATCAATTCAAAATATTTTCCTACTCAGCTTTCAAACGATACTAAGATCTCGTAAATATTCTAGTTATGAGGGTTTTCGTTAAGTACTGTAACCATAGACAAACATGTTTCCAAAATTTAAACTCAATTTCTGAGGAACTGTGCTTCTGCAATACGATGCTATGTTGAAACAGTGATAACTCAACAATGAATTGATCCATTATACTTATTTTTGTATCATTATCTATATATAAAGCAGTGGATGCTTTGACCCTCAAAGTTATTAGTTAAGAAATGAATTTGTAGTTGATTTTTAAATGTTGAAATTCCTGCAAAAATCTTGACTTCATTGGTGAAAAAAATTGTCAAAAAACCTATTTTCCCTAGCAATTTGATTGAGGGTCAAAACATGAAGAATAACATTGGGAATAATTTCCAACAGGAATTATCTTTCTGAACAAATCAGAATTTGAGATATCACTGTTCAAAAAGCATGCTAATAAGCTAATATATATTATACCTAAATTACATAATTCAAGATCCGATTCATCTGAATTTTCCACGTTGAAATGAGTTTAAGCACAAACCAATGACCTATTGTAAAAAATTGGATTTTAAAGTCAAAATTTAAAAAAATCTTCTAGTGTATATGTACACATTAAGTGTCATTTAAGTATGGAACTTGCACACCGATTTCACTGGCCGGACAACTGCATGTCGGCATGGCTGAAAAAGTTCTCGATCTGTTTGCGAGCATTTTTGGGACACGTGCTCACATAGACCAGACCCGTGCAGCCAGTTGACGTGGCGATGTTTTTGGCAGTCTCCAGGCAAAGGTTGATGCAGTCTTTGCCATTGTATTCCAATCCTATGACTGGACCTAGAAACACAAACACTGATTTAACGTCTTTAAACACCAGTGAATGTAAGGACAATTTGAGTAGGGCTGTAACGTCTATAGCAACAAGCTTGAGGTCAACACCACTGACTTCCGACAGAAAACCCCGAAACATCTATCAGGGTGGACTAATTACAGTCCAGATGGTCTTAAGGGGTGCACGACGCCCCCCCTGTGATTGAACTGTCTCCCACTGAAATCTGGCGACACAAAAGAGAAATGTTGCAGAGCTCCCATGACCCAGATACCTGATTGTATACTGTAGGTACTATACATTTAAAGTAAATAAACGTTAGTTATTTGTAATTTAGATGTGAGTCGTTGTGTTCATTGGCACACCACTCGGCCCACTACGTTACAGGGCATGGAACAATCTGAATACTTGACAAGCACTTTATTTTGACATTAAAGGATGTAAACATCATATACAGCTAGGATGTGATATATCGTACACTAGATCATGATGCTAGGTGCAGCAACCTCAGAGAAAGAGAGCCAAGTGTGGCCTGGTTGGTCGTTTTGGGGTTTTATGATGCAAGGGCCATATTTGGTCAAGCTATGCCAAGCAAAGACACCATCAAATAAATAGATAGTTAATTGACATCGTACTGGAGCAACACAACGTGATATTGACGATAATCCCGAAGAGAGAGATCCGAGGACAATGCCTCGTCATTTTGAACCACGGTCACATGACGAGGTCAACACCTGAGCTGGCACCCCACTCTTCAAACTTCCACATCATGCCAACGAGTGGACATTTGATGCCACGACAGACACCAGCCCCCGAGTACAGGACAATCTTTGGCTGGACTTAGTTTCGAACTCGTATGGCTCCGGTTGGTAATCCATTACTCTTCCAACTGGGCTACGGCAGCCCATGGAAAGAGGTAGCTTATAAGCTTTGATCTTCTTGCCAATAAGTAAAAATGATAACAAATATATTTCACATTTTTCAGTGGTGATTGAATGGAGCCAAAACTGTTCTGAGTGAACATCTTGTAAAATACAAATGAAATAAATTAAAAAAACCTTATTCATAGTTTTTTGGGTCTCATTTGTTTAGCCAATAGGGGCTTTTATGACAACTCTCTAAGGGTCATACACATAATTCCACTCAGCTACATTTGAATACACAAATTCATTTGTGAAATATGAGTAAATAATAAAGATGCATAAAATAAAATCCAATATTCATATATAATTTGTATTCTTTCTAAATGGAAGTAAATTTTATGGTGAAAAGTGTAAAAACCATTAGAGATTACTCTGCACAACTTAAACTTGCAAGTTTTATATGCAATATTATTAACTTTACTTTTACTTACTGATGTACATTTCAATGAAAATTTAAATGTTATAATTTAAAAATTAAAATTATTTATTCTGATGCACTTTTTATGGTCAAAACCTTCAATTTTCTATGAAGTCCCATCATACACATGCAAATTATTTAATTAAAATTCAAGCAGAATCGATCAATTTCATCACCTTATGAAATATACTAAGAAACTGTTACAAAAACAAGTTTGAAAACTGTTGTTTATAAAAGCTGAAATGAATGACCAGTAATATACCTATTATAGCAAATGAAATTAAAGACTATAATTAAAGAAATATTTTTGAACACGTGTTTCAGTAACTTTCTTACCTCTTTTCACAATTTTGTTGTATGCATTTGTTCCAAATATTCTTTCAGATGCCTCTTCTTCTAACAGTATTTCTTTTGTTCGAAGAAGTATGTTCTAAAACAAGTTTACACACGTGTTACAAATATGTGAATGAAACTCAATTTCATTACAATACTAAATATTAGTACAATTCTTAACACTAGAAAGATGGTAGGTATTTTAATTAACATCGCACTGGAGCAAAACAATGGATTATTGGCGACGATCTGGGAACGATCCCGAAGGGAAAGATCCAAGGACAATGCTTCGTCATTTTGAACCATGGTCAGACGACGAGAACACCTAAGCTGGTACCCCACTCTCCAAACTTCCACACCATGTGAGGCCATTTGTGCATCAGCCCCATTTATACATGATGGTCTTTGGTTGGATTCGAACTCGCAATCCTCTGGTTGCTAATCCGTTACTCTTCAACCAGTCTACAGCAGCCCCATTAGACAGATAGATGGCCTCATGCTCTCTGCAGAACAACTTTGAGTTCCAACAGTCTTTTTGTTGGTTGTGCAGGGCTTGGAAGCAGGGACCAACCTTTGTTGTGATTTTCTCGCCTTTACACTGGTCGTTGGAGATGATTCATATGCCAGCATATCTAATGAGCCAAGGAGTCAGAGATGTAATATAAACTACTAAGGAGTTAAGTACAAAAAGGGGGTGACTAAGAGTTAAGTAGTGGAATTAAGAGTTTATTTTAAAAGAATTTAATGATTAAGGACAGCTATGGGCCATTGGCTGTTAATTCTACTACGAAAGTCAAATCTGCGGATTTTCGGGATCGCGGTGTTATCAATTGCTTGAATACTGCAGAAAAATTTTAGGGCTATTACAATTTATTTAGTTCTAGCACATTTTAGCTCCCTTACTACTGAATTGAACAGGCTGCTGTCTTATGACATTTTAATTATTTTGTCAGCACTGATTGTGTTTAACCATTTTGGCCCTAGCTGACACAGAAAATGAGATGTAGGAGCTTATAGCAAGAAAAATGAGATATTTCACAATGATACTGCAAACTTATTTTCATTTGGAGATTATTATACTTGCAATGACATTCAAAATAGTTCTGACATTGTTTTTCTCTTTTTACATATTACATATGTCACACTGGAGTAACACAATGGGCTTTTGGAAATGGTCTGGGATCCATCCCGAAGGGAAAGATCCAAGAACACAACACCTCGTAACTTTTAACCATGGTCAGATGGCGAGAACAACACCTGAACTGGTGCCTCACTTTCCAAACTTCCACACCACGCTAATGTGAGGACATTTGAGGCCACGACAGATTGAACATGCACCATCCGCCATGACGGTCTTTGGTTGAATTCGAACTCGTAACCCTACAGTTGCAGATACATTACTCTTCCAATTGCGTTACCGCGGCAAGCCTCCAGATGCGATATTTGATTGCTTCAACAAATGCAAATTAAATAGAAAACAAGTTAACGTGATGTAATTTTTGTATTTCTATAGCAATCTGTTAGCTAAAATAATCTGCCAAATTTGTTCCAGTGCTGTATAAGAATGTGGGGTCCTGTCTTTCTAGGTGTAAATCAATTTCTCATCTTTCTAGTGTCAATGCATGGCTGATGCTGTACAAAATGTTAAGTTCAACGTTTTTTATTTAAAAATTTTCCCACTCTTCAAGCCTTTTAAAAGGTAAATGAAGAAATCAGATATTACAGTCAGTGATAGAATAATAAAACCAGTGATTTACAAAAATAACTTAATTAAATTGAAAATGTAATTTTAAGAGTTCACTGCATGTGAACCTTTTAAAGAGCTAGTTGAAGTTTCACTCTCAATTCACTTTTCACAGAAATTTTAATTTAACAAAAACATCAATTTCCAAATCCTGTTAATCTTGCTTGAAATAAAAGTGAAACATAAAATTGGAATTCTGTGAGAATAAATTATTGAGATATAAAATGCTCTTTAACTAAAATTCTCAATACGATAACAGTTTCTCTGGAAAGAATTAGGATTCATGAATACTTTTTATGTGGTTAAATTTATACTCACATCTGACAGTTCCAATTCTTTAATAAGTGATAGAGCACGGTTTTGGGCATGACCATCAGGGAAGAACACAACAAGACAGTACTGGAAGAAAATTGAACATGGCATGAGTATTAGATTGCAGTTTTAATTTTAAAGTCCTAAATAGGACAAGCTGCACCAGACAAGATTATAAATTAAAACAAACAGCAATACCATGCCAAATGCTAAAAAATGACAAATCAAAAGTTGAGACAGAAGTATAGGAATTCAATTTACACATGCACAAAATCCTGAAAAGGTGAAATTTGAAGTATTAAATTATAAAAGAATTTGAAAAATTACATTCATGAGTCATTTTGAATTGGGAAAAAAATTAAATATTTAAAAAACCAATTGAGTGTAATAATGAGAATAGGTTTGAGATTAGGGGTTTTCCCTAACCCAATCTCACATATTCAAAATTGTACTTCAAAAAAATTTAAGACAAAGATTAAAGATAGGACAGACAATTAAAATATGGTAATCAGAAAAAGGAATAGAACATGAGTTGCAATTGGGGGCAAGCTCTCCTAGTAAAAGATGACAATGGGTGAATCGTGCGAGTCCAATGTGAAGGCGGATCAATTTGACATTTGTCCTCCGCATTGGAGACACTGGCCACTGATGCATGATGGGTTTTATAGAATGTAATTTGTTGGTGACTTGCAGGTTCCACGACTCTTGCTACAAGGAGTCGATGAAATCCTTTGTGGACATCTTGATTCACTAAAAGGAACGGCTTTTGTAATGGAATGAAAACTGTCTTCGCAGCGCTGTCATCAAGCTCGTTATCCTTTATGCCCCTTACCCTTATGCATGAGTATTAGAATTGAATGCATTAGAATTTAGAAAACTAATTTTCCGACATTTCAATAAACAACCCAATGTGTGATCAGCAGTGCCCACCTGCATCGTTAATCTCTGCAAGCATCCGTGTGTCTGAGGTACCAGACTACTTTGAGGATCTGTCAGAACTTGGAGATCGCCCAGTTTCTCAGAGGAGGGATGAGGGAAAAAGTCTTCTATTCTGGCATCCTAAGAAAGGAAGGAAACAAATATCCAGTTTAGTACCAAAATTACCAAAAAAATAAATGGTACAGCTTTGATTTACATATACTTTGGTGGCAACCCTTTTGGCGTGCTTTTTGTCACTCTTTTTATGTTGCCAAAGAAATTCTTAGAAAAATTCTTTTTCTTAATGGAAAATAATAAACATTAGCAGAAAATAATTAACAGGAAATAATAAACATCAGGAGAAAATAATTAACGCAAAAAGAAAACCTTGTTTTTTCTTAAGGGAAAATAATTAGCTTTATTATTGCGAACATTTCTTCAAATCCAAGTGTAACAGTCTGAAAGTGAATCTTTTGCAGCAAGTTCATCGAAATGTTGCATTTATCGCACAAAAATCCAATTTAATTAATAGATTCCTTAAGGAAATCTAGAAAAAGCTGCTTATCCTGACATAAATGTTTACAAAATAAACGATTAGCAACTCCCTCACTTCCTAAAGTTGCCCTACAACCAGAAAAATTAAACTTCATGAAAGAACATCCTGAAACTTATCAACAACACTAAATACAGAAGGCATGTTAAAAGAGAAAAAGTGCAATTTCGTGCAATAGCAAGAAACAATACAACCAACAAAATCAAAATGAAAGTTTTAATGCTTCAAATTTACATGAAACGAAAATTGGGAAAAAAATTTAAAGAATGAATGAAATCAAAGGAGAATTTAACAGAAATGAAAAGAACATTCGAGAATATTTGAAAAGGAAATTTAAACTTTCTGATTGCCGAGGTTGCCATAAAAGTGGGAATAATCCTAATAAAGACGGGTTGCCTTTACCTGCCATAACTCGCTACAAAAAGTGCTCCAAAAATGTGCAAAAGCATTGCCACAAAAGTATTCGTATATCAAAGCTGTACCAAATAAATTATGATAAAAATACCACTCTTCAAGCGGAAGAAAAATTAGGGATTTTTAAGTCTTTTCAAGGCTAATTTTTCAGTTAAAAGACTAAATTTAACAAAGATCAATGTGGGTAGTAAAAAACATTGAAATGAAATACCCAGTTTCTCAATCGAGCCAGCATTGCCAAGAACCTCCCACCATTCGTTTATTTTAACTTCTTGTATTGTCCTCCATATTCATCATTTTATACATCTTTGCATTGCTCTGTTGTTTTATCACATGTATGACATATATGCAATCAGGAAGACTGTTATGTCAGACATGTGAAATAAATGATAGAGCAATTATTGTCATCTACTTAATTCAGAACCTAGCAACAGCATATTTCCTGTCTCAACAGGCCAGCCATTGAATGAAATCAACCAATCCAGTTCCAGCCAGTGCTCATGGTGAAAACACCTATACAGGAAAAGAGCTTAAACAAGATGAAGATATAGTTTGCAGAAACTGGCAAATAATGTTCAAATTATTTCTTCACTTGTAAATATCCATTCTACTGTGTAAATTGTTAAATCTCAACAGAAAAATCTTCCCTTAAACGATATAAGTAAGTTGTAAACCAGTAGATAAAACTCACAAAAAGTATTTTAGATCTAAAGAATAAAGGACTGTTAAAAATGAGTGCAAAAGGGGAAGAAAGGCAATATTTGACCTTTATAACAACGTCTATACTGCCAATTGGCATTATATGTGCTTGTGATTTATGCAAATTACTGATTGAACTAAAGGTAGGATGTAATGGTTTTAGTTGCGCATTTTTGTCATTCACTCATCTTTGACAGCATTCACGAGAAATCGTTTTTAGAGCAAAAGGTAAAATTTGAATGCTATTTTTGGTTCTTCACTGTATCCATCATATTGCGATAAAAAAAGGTGTTGCTATTGGAAATTTCTTAACTGTATCTGTAACCATGAGAACTCCACTCATTATTTACATTAACTCCTGAGCACATACCTTGAAATCTCAAGTGTCATTCCGATTCATAGAAAATTGCAGTCGCTAGAGGCGCTCATACATTTGGGTAAGTTATTTTATGACCACCTCCGCTATATGCCTAACATTTAAAAGTATCGATTCTTTCTGCCCAAACTGCAATGCAGTGAGCTTTTCTTACCTTGGGCAAGAGACTCCAATTTCTCTCCCCTTCAGCAGGTGTAAAGTCGTGGATGTTGCTCCAGTTGTTGTTGAATATACTAAGGCAGGCATTTTTGAACTGATCTGGAATCAAATGAAAAAAGTTCTGGGTTTACAGGGAACTTACGGTTGTTTCAATGAGTACAATAAGGAAAGAAATATACAAGCGTGAAGTGGTTGCCTTTTAAGGGGACACAGTATCCTGTGAACATTTTTTTGTTTTCACATTCACAACAAATTGTTTTAGTGTACCTCATTTCAATACATTAAATATACATTACAAGAGATAAAAATCATTTTTACATACAATCAAAAAATTCAAGTTTCATAAAACTATTTCAATATTTTAAAATTCCTATTCGGTCTGCAAATTTTAATTTTTTTTTCAAATATTTTTTTATTTTCCTTCCATGAAGTGTTCCCCACAATTTTGTGCATGGGGTTACATATGCCACTGTTATTTATATTTTTTTACAAATATTTTTGTAACAAACACTGAAAAAAAGCAATCGGTTGATTTCATTAATTTTTAAGAAAAAATAACTATTTCTCCAAATCCTTATTCCATGCAAACTTATCAAATATATCACAATAAATAACTACAAAAATTTCAAATATCTACTTCAATTAGAAAAAAAAAGCCCAATCATTTTAAATGCACTGTAGTCACGAAAAATACAAAAAAGCTCTTTAAATTTCAAATGGCTTTCGGTTTTGGTTCTTACATTCAATAGAAAAACTTTAATAACTCGCTAAATAATGCATTTACAGCTATAAAATTTTGCACACATATTCTTTAAAGTTGTATGATTAATAAGATAGTTAAAAAATCGACAATTTGGTCATTTTTAGGGTACTGTGTCCCTTTAAAAGTCTATTAATATCAAAAAAGTAAGTCTAAAAATACTTTTTCTTTTAAAATATTTTGTCACCAATCCAAACATGAATGTAGATTTAGGACTTCCATCACATGAAATTGTAAATCAGTATTCTTAGAAATTGCATGAATGAATTACAAATTGCATTAAATGAATAGTTATGGAGAAATTTGTTAAAATATGCACGAAGCAGACTAAGATCCAATGAGCCAAACCAAAGGATTCAACTGCCCGAGTATTGTTTTATCTTAATTACTATTAATCAGCTTTTCTTTTATGGCAAAGACTATATTTTTATTCTTCAGCTCTTTCCTTGATACTTTTCTGCTAAGAATGATTAAAGTAGTTAGTTGGAATGTTAGTAGTTACTTACAATTTTGAATAATGGTTGTAACAGCAAAGATGTCAAACTTAAGTTGAAAAAGTGTTATAAGTTTATTTGTGATGTCCTTTTCAGTACTTAACATTTCAGAGCTAAAAACATTAAAAATTATCCTTTACCATCCTGGGGTTACCAAACCTGAAACATGAAAATAAAGCACCAGATGGATATGCAAATTTGAATGTATGTGTTAAACTGTCAGATCTAGGTGCCCATCTCTGATCAAAAAGTGGACACTACCGTTCCTGGTTGTCTTCAACAAGAAAATGCATGCTATAGTTGTTGTATGGCCGATTCTCACTACCCTGTAAAAGTTCTACATTTTTGATACATGGAATTAGAATTGGAAGGTCTAAATTTTGCTGCAAAATTTCTGTCAGTACATCAGCTGAATGTTTCTGACAGTAAGCTCAGCTGAAGTAATTGTGAGCTACATACAATGCATACCTTCCAAAGGTCCATAGTTGTAACAAAAGCACCCAAAGCGTATGTCGTTGCACGACTCTATGATAGGTTGAGTAGCACAGGATAGAAAGATGTCGACAACTTTGCAGTCTCTGGCTCGAAACTGTTGGCAGACGATCAAGAAGCGGCATTCTGAGCAATCTCGTAAGAAAACGCTGAAACAAAACAAGAGTAAAAAACTAATTATATGACAGGGTATGCTTCAAACAAAATTGAAACCACTATATTTTCGCTAAGTGAATGTACTCCATGGTAAAAAAAAAAATTAAGTGCACTTCCATATTTAACTGATTATTGATTTCCGAGAACCAACATTTTTAAACGGTTGAATTATTGTTGCACTAATCAATTTAGTTATGCTAAAGAACTATTCAGTTGGCCAAAAAGTTTGTTTGGCCAACAAAAATGCAATGAAAACGCGCCATTTTTAAAACAAATTGTTACGGGAGATGGAAGTGGAAACTTTACGATAATGTGGTGGAAAGAGATTTGGGGTAAGAAAAATGAACCCTCAATAATAGCCCCAAATATCCAAAGAAAGTGATATTGCATATAGGGTGAGATTCGAATGGAGCTTGTATGAGCTCTTTCTGCAATAACCAAATAAATCACCCCAATTAGATCAATTTAAGGCAGCACTCCCCATAAGGTATCAGGAATTGGTTAATAATTTTCAATCACGATAAAAAATGCAAGTTTAATCCATTTTTGTGATGTGTTTAGTACTTATTTTTAACTATCGTTTTTTTGTGAGAAAATATTGCATTAATCAAATCATCTTTGAGGCAAATGAAAAGGAAAAACTATTTTGGCCAAAAGTCAGCCTTTCCAATTAAGTAAAAAGGGGTGGTTTGAAATCAATATTTATTGCAAGGTCAGTACACTGCTTGAAGATTTGTCTGGAAAACTGGTGGAATGGAAAAATAGCTGATTATACAGTTAAATAATAAATCAAAGAACAAATAGCTTTATAACTAAAGGGAGCTTTGGTTTCTTACCTTCCTTTTGTAGGTCCGATGAAGATATTGCAGCCATTACAATCGTCAACAGTGATGGTATTGATGTGGTCGTATATATAAATATTGCTATTCTAAAAACACAAGGGCACATCAGTTATGTTGTAGAAAGTTAAAACACAATTACAATAATAAAAAAATAAATATCCTCTTCAAGAAAGCTTGTAAAACAGGAAAATTGACTATTTATAGAATAAAAGTTATCATTGATGTTTTTACAAAAAAGTTTATAGCTATCAGAAAATTTTATATTTATATCTACTTTTTGTCTCTATCTATAATAATAAAACTACCTACTTAGAATAAAATTCTACAACAAATAAGAATATGTTATATAGTAACCATTTGTTATATTGAGTTTTAATTTATCACACATTCTCCATCACTCTTTTCCAATTGCCCTCAAAGTTTTAGTTTGAGAATATGAGAGGAAATTATGATCTTTCTTTACAATTGTGAGTTTAAAAGTCACTTCATTCCAGCAGTTACCCTAAATCGAATCGGTCAAAACATTTAGGCATCTTGATGAGAAAGAGTTTATCTTTTCAAAAATATTTAGTTTTTGTTTAAAAGGTTAAACCAGGGGTCGCCAAACTTCTTTGACAGTCGACCCCTCCAAGAGTTTCTTGACTTTTCAGCAATCCCTCTATTTTACTATTGCATAATTATAATAGGACAAGCAATAAAGTCGCTTATATCAGTTTTTAGACTGTTTATTTTATAGTTGCAGTGTATGTATAATATAGTATATAATATTATAATATCTTAACTTCAAAGGGATACGTTTTTGTTTTCAACATCCTTAACATTACATATTCGATAGAAGGAATCAATCTCTATTATAAAAGGAAGTGTTTGTGTGTGTGCAGTGTCCAGACGAATCTATAGTACTTACAGCCATGAAATTTGGCACACAGGTAGTTAGTTCTAAAGGGGACTAAATGCACCTCGAAGCCCGAATTTTAAAATTTAATCTAGAAATGTTTTAATATTTTGTGCTGCGCGCGTAGCCCCTCCTCCACTATGACATATCTACACAGACCGAACCTACAAAGATAGCTATCGCGCATGCTAACTTCTATCAATGTTTTGAAACTGGATCATATCCAACCTATTCAAAGAGATCTTGATTAAAACCCAGAAAATCACGCAAAACGTGATCGGACTCACCAAATTTGGACCTCAAATACAAAACAACAAAAAGAACATCCACAAAATTTTCAAGACTCGGAGCCCACGAAGAGGTCTGAAAAGATACATCAAAAGAAACACCAAAAGCCAGAAAATCAAGCCACAAATCTCCATGATAAAATCTTTGAAAAAAGGTGGATGATCATCAAACATGAGTACAAACTATTAAAAATTATATTCTTAAAGAGAAAAAAAATTACTTCCAAACAATAGTGGTTTTGATTTCACTGGCATTGTGATTCATTTAGATTGTTTGTCGGAATCAGTGAGGTGACATAACAAGACTTTCTAAAAGTATAGCAATATATTTAAAGATTCAATCACATTTTTATTTCAGTAGTGGTTTATTCATAACTTATTTTTGAATTTGTATAATTTCTGCAATTTTAATCTCATTTTTAATTCAGGCAAATAACTACATTATTTGGTTTAGCATTATATTTAAAGATGCCTCCCAGAAAAAAGAAACGTCTTCAAACAAAACAGCGAGAACAGAGAAAGAGAAACAAGACAAGATATATGTGTGTTTGTTTAAGTCTCGCTATGAGCATCAACAAGGCACAAGGATAATCGCTGAAAGTTGTAGGACTAGATCTCATTAAACCGTGTTTCTCCCACAGTCAACTATATGTGGGTTGTTCAAGAGTTGGAAAAGCCGAGAATCTTTACATCCTAGCTCCAAATGGAACATTCAACATAGTGTATCATGAAGCTCTCTAAGCAAGGATCAGTGAGGTGGAAGTAATGAGGCAACATGCCCGTGTCATGTCAGGTGATAGTTTTAAGTATGGTGGGACTCATACTTAAAACTATTGTTGATTTTTTTCAATGTTTTTAGTACCAGTGAGGACATAACAAGAACGATGTGACGGGCAATGCCGTGGGGATTCTGCTAGTAATATATAAAACCAAATTTTAATTTAGATAATAAAATAACAGTAATCATCCTAATATATATGAAAACAAGACATTAACTTAGTATACAATTTGCTAAACTTGTCTATGTGAAGGGTGTGCTTCGTGACTCTTGACAAGATGAGGAATGTTGGGTTCAAAATAAGTAAGTTTCATCCTTAAAGTGCCATGGAATTCTACATCTAGCTTATTCCTTTGTTTTGTTAAAATAGAATTACCATGGCTGAACCAGTTTCAACATTGTATGAGCTTGCAAATGCAAGCAAAAACGGGAGTACCACTTCAGAAAGTTTTGGATATTTTTCTATCGACCTCTGGAGTTGATATCGACCACTGGGTTAAACCATTGATTTTATATTTTCAACTTGCAGTTTACATAATTTTAATTAAAAATGCATAATTTCATGTATTTGTGCTTTGTTATTTCTAGTAAACATGTTTTTTCAATTTATGCTATATCGCTCTACTTGGTACATCACACTTTTCTTGTCTCTCAAGAAGCAAAATATATCAAGGTGTCACTTGTATTTTACAACTTTTTGTCTGGTAGGAACATTGTACTGATTGTTTCAAGGGAAACTAAAAAATCTTCAATTGCTTTGTCTTTTGTAACACTAAAAACATTTATAAGTTGCCTTACTGCCGTTTTTGCTATGCTAAGGAAAATTAGATTTGAATTTAGTGTTAAGTTAAACACACATAGAAGCAAGAGAGAACAAGCTTGATTGTATCCAATTTTATAAATAGGAACAACTGCAATTTAAATGTTGCTAATTCAAAATAATGGAAAATTATTTATTTTTTTAAATGCCTGCAAGCTGTAGTTTTTCATTTGCTTATGTTTAGTATTTTATTCTAGATGCAATGTAATAAATGCTCATCACAAAAAGTAGACAATATGAGGGTTGACTGATAAGGTAGGTAGTTAATTAACTTTTAGACTACGGCGTCCAAATTTCATTACCCGTTTCTCAGAACAGCAGATTTCTCTCAACTTCTTTCCCAGTACGGAACGGGCGAGAATCGTGAATGACTTTTACGAATGACCACCTAGCATGCTTTCCTTTAATAGGGTTTGGCTTGTCAGAGATATCATCGGCATGACATTCTGTGTTTCCGAAAGAGTTCACAGAATTATCCACAGGACAGGGCTTCAAACAAAAGGACCGACCCTCTTGAGGGCCAGTCACTGACAGCTCACAAATGGTTATCGATGTCAGCGATCACTTAAAAGGGGGACAAAAGTTTCGGTACAGCATCTGTACCGAGCTCTAGAGAGGAAAATCTCATGGTACGATTGTTGTACCGCCCGTAGTGTAAAGGTTAATGTCACACTGGAACACAATGGGCTATTTGGATACGGTCCAGGATCCATCCGGAAGGGAAAGTCCGAGGACAACGCCTTGTCATTTAGAACCACAGTCAGATGATGAGAACACCTGAGCTGGCATCCACTCTCCAAGCTTCCACACGATGCCAATGTGAGGACATGAGGCCCCAACAGATTTAACATGCACCAGCCCCCATGTACACGACGGTCTTTGACTGTATGATTGATAAGATCTTCTATTACATGGTATTGCTAGTAGTTGGGAATGAAAAAAACATTTGGGTGAGCATTAAGGTTATGAACATGAGCTAAGTTTCAAAATACTGTTGGACATCTTTGAGTAGTAGCGTTCCTCAGTCATGATTGCTACCTCCGAGTTATGTAAAAAGCAGGGATCAGTAATGGAATTTGATTCTAGATCAGTGGTCGCCAAAAGGGGTCGATATTGACCCCAGGTCTCGATGACATTGTTAGGAATCGATAGAAAAATATAAGATACCATTGTACGGATAATATTTAATTCGGTTAACTTGGATTAACTCCATCCCGTATGGCAATGCAATTAAAAATGAATATCAAATTCCATGTCGATTTAAGGCTGAAACTGACTCACTTTGAATCCAACAGTGCTCATCTTGTCGAGAGTAACGAAGCACACCCTTCACATTGACGTTAGTCAATTGTATACTAAGTTAATAAGTCTTATTTTCCCATATATAAGGAAGATCGTATTATTGTTAGCTAAATTAAATTTTATATTTTATTTATCCCTCCTATACAATATGTAATGTTAAGAAGGACGTCAAAAACAAAAAGTTAACCCATTGACGTTAAGTCAATATAATAATATATACTATATCATACATACAATAAACACTGTAGCTATAAAATAAACAATCTAAAAACTCACATAAACATCTTGCTTGTCCTATTATAATTACATAATAGTAAAACAGAGGAGGTCGATAAAAAGTCACGAAATCTTGAAGGGGTCAACTATGGAAGTTTGGCGACCCCTGCTGTAGATGGAGGTATGTCAGCAAAATTCAGACATATGAAAACAATTCATGATTGCAGTTGACAAATGATGTGAACAGTGGTAAGACCAAATTCATACTTGCTCCATATCCTTCTTACAGTTTGGATTCAGCCCAGTTCGACTTCTGGTTGTTCTCAAAATTGAAAACATTAAAATATCAACATTTTTCATCCGATGCCGAAGTTGTTGCGCTCAAATGGGCCAAAAATAAACTAAATTGTTTTCACGCTCAGAATGGAAAAGAGGAGAGCGCCTCGTGAAAATATGACTACGCTGAAAAAATAAGGTTGTATAATGTTTAAGATAAATAAACTTCCTTCATTGATACATTTAATTTTTTTTGTGGATACTTATTTCATAATTAGAGACCTTTCTTTTCAATAAACCACTCGTACAAACACTAATAAATAATTTTTTTGACAAAAGATAACACAACTCATTAATGAAGGGAAAACATGAACACATACTTCACAGCTCTGTATGATGAATTGCTGACCCTTCACAGAACCAGGTAGCCTGACAATAGTTTCGTCTTTAGCATTTTCAATAATGAAATCTTTAGGGTTCACCTCTTCTTTGTTCTCCCTGATAAAAATAGCAAAATGGTGTCAAAATTTAGTGAATGCAATGACCAAGATGGTAGTACATCGCGTCAACCCTAACCAACTATCAGATCTGCCAATATTATTTGACAGGCTATATGTAAAACAAGTAGAATTTTATGTGACTGTAAAGTGGTTGTTTTTTGTGTTTATGGTGCAAGGGCCATATTTGGCCATGCTGTGCCAGACATAAGACATACAATATCAAGTAAGACATACACACAAATGAAAGTTTTACTGACACAAAAGAGAGAAACAAAATCAAGGAAGGAATGCATCTGACAGGAATCAAACTTGCATCGCCTACAACTCGAAGGTTGCAAGAACAGTGGATATACCCACTGAGCCACGACTGTAAAGTGGACACGATCTGATTACCAAAGAGCTTAATGGCTAGAACACAGGTGCCGATCGAACACTTGGTTGCATTTAAATCAGCTGCTTTGTACCCATCTGTAAGCTGCAGTTTTTATGTTTGATTTATACAGCATCAAGTTTTAATCTGTGCTGACTTCTCTCCATTTGGGTTTAAAGTGGTCTTTGCAACAGTAATTGAAGGATGAATTGTCCATTCTTATCTAATTCTAAACATTATGAGCAAAAATGACAAAGTATAGATACAGCTTTAATAGATAGATGATTTTAATTAAGATGTTCAATGCTTGAACTCACCACCCATTACAGTAAATACTGAATGTAATATAATTTCTGCATCATTTGAAGTAAAATACAGTTTTACTGAAACAGAAGAGAGAAATATACCTAGGGAAGAAATGAACCTCTATTTCTGAAGGATACAATGAAAGCATTTATAAAATCTTATATCTGAAGCTTTTATTTATTAACCTTTATTTTAAATTTCTCAATAAGAATAAACTCATTTAGCTTTACAATGATATTTTCCCTTTTCCTGTACAGCAAAAAAGCTTTAATTTCTTTCAATGCATTCATTTCAAGCATTTTTTAATACCAAAAAAAATCTGGCAACGTTTAGAAACAATATTTTCCTCAAGAATAAAAATGAATGTTTGTTAACCTTTAGACTCTGGGCAGTACAACAGTCGTACAGTATTCGGATAGCGGAATAAAAGCGGCGTAGTGTAAAGGTTAATGGTTTAAATTAATTTTTTATTGACTGTCGAAAACATCGATCGCTGAAAGGTATTCTCTAAATACAACCCTCATCTTTTTAATACATTTGTTCTCTTACTTTTTAATCACTTCAATAAAAACCAGTTATGTGCATAAAAAAGATAAATTCTTGTTCATTCATTTAAAAATTACTTTAGAGTAATTTATGCAATACTCACAGATAGTTACTTCAATCTGAAGACCATACACACATTATTTATTGTTAATTAAATTGAGGAAATTTGATATTCTCCACAGCAGACAATATACAGTGGCTCCCAAAAGTGTTCGTACACCTACGAATTTCAATGAAATACTGCTCTATCCATTAATAAAAATTAATATTTCAGAATGGAAATTTTTTAATATCTCTAACTTGTTCTTAACAAAACTACATAAAATATTTCAAAAACATACCAAAACTTTTTTTGGATAATCAAAAAGAAACAAAAAAGTTACCTCACAAGTCTTTGTACACTTTAAAAAAATCCTACATATTAGTAAATATTGCAATATTTCGGTAAATTAGTACTTAGTAGGATATCCTATAGCATTCACAACACCTTTTAACATCTGGGAATATGGTTCACCAGTTTTTTTGTAATTTCTGCATCAATGTTCCTCCATTCTTCAATCATTACTGTTTTTAGTTTGCTTTTCGTATTAATGTCATGTCTACGTATTTTAACCTCCAGTTCTCTCCAAATATGTTCTATGGGGTTTAAATCCGGCGACTGAGGTAGTGTTTTCAGAACTTGTGGACAATTAAGACACAGGAGGCAAATGTTGAGAGCTGTGCGATTAGGATCTATATTTTGATAAAAAACAAAGTTGTTTCTAATACCCAAATTTTGGGCTGATAATTTTAAATTGCCTTTTAAAATATTTAAATAAAGAACATGATTCATTATGCCATCAATAAATACCAAATTACCTAGTCCTGATGCTGACATGCACCCCCACACACGGACATCTCCACTGCCATGCATTACTGCTCCAACTAAGTTCTTGGGATTAAGTTCCTCATTTTTTCTTCTCCATGCAATTGTACGCCCATCGGAATCAAACATGTTAAATTTGCTTTCATCTGCAAATAAGACATGATTCCTATGTTTCGGACTTATTTATCATTGATTTTGCGTAGGAAAGCCTAAGTTTTCTATTTTTCGTAATTACAAAACGTTTTCTTTGGGCAGAACACCCATTTAATCCAGCTGATCTGAGCACTCGTTGAACAGTTTCACATGAAATTGAAGTAGAAAATTTTTCAGTAAATTCTGTAGGAATTTTTACAGCACTCAAACGTGGATTTTTCACAAATTTTCTAACTATTAATCTCTGATCACGTTGAGTTAACTTTACTGGTCAATCTTTCCTTACCTTGTTTTTGATCCGATTTTCTTCTTTAGAGCGTTTTATCACATACTGCATCGTATAATGGGATACATTTACTGATATTCCGAACTGATTTACCACTACTATGATGAAAAATAATCAATTTTCGAATGCTGTTTGTTGTTTCCTTATGACTACAAGCCATTTTTAAATAATAAATAGAATATTACGAAGTAAGCAAGCAAAGATTAAAGCTAAATTTTTTAGATGTCACCACAATGCAAAAATAAAAAAGTGATAGACGATAATTTTATTTATGAATTTATCCGAAAATGTTTTGGTGTACAATCACTTTTGTGACGTGCTCTTTCTCTGCCTCCTTGCATTTTCATTTTTATAAAAAGAAAATGAGTCAATATTTTTTAAAGAATGTTAGGTTTTATTCAGAATCACATGGAGATATGAAAAAATATTGAACTTTATAATCGAATTCAATTCCAGGCTACAGCGCTTTTACTACAAATTTTTAAAGTGTACGAACACTTTTGGGAGCCACTGTAGATGTTGACTGAATTGTAAAAATAATCAATACTTACTCAAGCCATGCAAATTAACATTTTCTTACCAACTAAATAACCCATGCCATTTTACATAGAAATGTAAATTTTTGGTGAGGTTAAAAACCTTGTAATGGATGCACTTGCACTAGACATAGAATCAGATTTTTTAACAGTAAAACTTGTGTGATCTGCAGCTCTAATTGACGAGAAGTGCAGCACTTCCATTACTAGACTATGGGCTCGATCCTGGGGTAAAGCTTTGATTGGTGGTGGCAATGCTCTTGGTGCATTTTTGGCACACTTTTTTTGTATTGAGTTAAGGCAGGTGAAGGCAACCCATCTTTATTAGGATTATTCCTGTTTTATAGGAACCTCGGCAAGTGGAAAGTTTAAATTTTCATTTCTAATATTCTAGAATGTTCTTTTCATTTCCCTTAAATTGTTCTTTGATTTCATTGGTTCTTTAAAATTTTTGAAACATTCAGTTTGATTTTAGTCACAGTCCAGTGCAGTCGCATTGGGTTGCGTATTGTTTCTTGCTATTTTCTTTTGAAAATCATTACCTTTTTCTATTTCAACATTCTTTCGCGAAATTTGAAGTTTAATTTTTCGGGTAAGGCAACTTTAGGAAGTGGCTAATCATTTATTTTGCATACATTTATGTCAGGATAAGCAGTATTTTTTGGATTTCCTTAAGGAATCGGGATTAATTAAATCAGAATTATTGTGCAAAAAATTCAATGCTCCGATGAAGTTTTGTTCAAGAATTGTAAATTGTGCTACTTATTTTTCATTAAAAAGCATGTTTTTCTAAGTTTGCCCATTAATTAGTTTCCACTACAGCTTATTTTCTGTTAAAAAAGGATGATTATTTTTCTAAGAATTCCTTCATTCGTGACATAAAAGGCAAGCCAAAAAGCACCAAGAGCATTGCTACCAAACGAGGCGTATATCAAAGCTGTACAGATCCCAGTTATTGGTGTTAATTGCCAAAGTGGTACAGCTATATGTAACACCTCATCCGGTGTCAACAGTCCTTGGCGCACATTTAGTAGCGAAGGTAACCTATCTTTATTAGGTTTTTCCCGTTTTATGGGAAACCTTGGCAAGCGAAAAGTTCAAATTTCCATTTTGAATATTCCAGAATGTTCTTTTCATTTCCATTAAATTGCCCTTTGATTTCATTGGTTCTTTTAATTTTTTTTCCAATTCTTTTGTTTAATGTATGGAAGAATTCTAACGTTCAGTTTGATTTTAGTCATGGTCCAGTGCAGTTGCATCAGGTTGTATTGCTTCTTACTATTTTCTTTTAAAAATTGTTACCTTTTTCTATTTGAACATGCCTTCTGTATTTAGTGTTGTAGATAAGTTTCAGGATGTTTCCCGTTTGTTATTTTCGACAAAAGGTTCTAACTTTCCATTTAAAAATCTTGGATTTCTTTCCTTGGCGACATAAAAAGTGTTCCAAAATACACGCCAAGGGCCGTTGCCACCAGGTGAGGCACTGCATACAGCTGTACAGCCAAAGTTTGTGTCTTGCCAGCAATGGTAACCAGTGACATTTGACACTGGTGACACAAAACTGAAGTCATAGCAAGGCCACACTGTTAGGTAGAATTTTATCCACTCTTCAAAATTTATCATTTGAAAATAATTCATTAATGGAAGAATGATAAACAAACTTTTACCTTACCATGAATATCCTTTGGGACTTTTCTTGCTTTCAGTAGCTTTAACTTTAAAAGAACTAGATTTCGATTTGGCACACAAGCACCCCATCATATCTTTAGCACTGTCAAGCAAAAAATCAAAAACGTCCATCAGAACAACAACCATTCTCTACACGTCTTCAATTTAACATTGTAATATGTACATAAGACATCAACACGAAAAAAATATCAAATCTGAAAATTTTCCTCACTTTCAACAGAAAATGTTAAAATTTTAAACAATTCTGAACTTGCAACTGAATGGATAAAACTTTTTAATAGAATAGTGATGAACAAGACGAACAGCTGGTAAATCTATAGCTGGTACATTAAAAGCATCATGTAAGCTATAATAAAGAACATATTAATGTGTTCTACACATCACAACTGTGATCCATCATAAAAAAATCTCGACGCGTCATTATTGAGGAAATTCTGATTTCAGATTAATATTTCTAAAGGTACGCATAAAATGTAGATGCCGAAGGTGAAACACTCAGTATCGATAAATAGAAAAATTTGAATTTTGAAAGTAATTATTTTTTTAAAAAAAGTTCAAAACATCGATAAATTTACAGTGATCAGATGCTCTTTTTCACATTTCAAAGGCACACTTCGTCTTAAAATAAAAACAACACAAGAAGAGCAATTTGTTGAAGAGCAATCCGAAAGTACAAGTTTTGCTCATTTCACTTTACTTCACAGAATGCAAAAGTAGAAGTGCTCGGAGTTAAATTTCTAAGTCGCACTGGAGCAACACAAGATATGAACAATGGTCTGGAATCAATCCTGAAGGGAAAATTACGAGGACAAGATGTCGTAATTTTGAGCCACGGTCAGATAACGGAAACTAAAATTAAAATCTGTCCAAAATTTTATGAAAAATGCAGTTCTAACAAGTGCATGAAAGAGCTCGTTCTATCTTTAGAATTTTTTTCTAAGCATTTGCTTCATGTAGAAACACGAGAATATTTTGTTATTGTTATTGTTATTTCAATTAACGTCACACTGGAGCAACACAACGGGCTATTGGTGACGGTCCGGGATCAATCCCAAAGGGAAAGATCCGAGGACAACACCACGTAATTTTGAACCACGGTCAGATGACGAGGCAACACCTGAGCTGGCACCCCACTCTCCAAACTTCCACACCACGCCAACGTGAGGACATTTGAGGCCACGACAGATTTAACGTGCACCAGCCCCCTTTGTACACGACGGTGTTTGGCTGGATTCGAACTCGCAACCCTTCGGTTGCTAGTCCGTTACTCTTCCAACCGGGCCACCGCGGCCCCAAGAATATTTTGAAAATCATTAATGTGTGCCTAAATCATGTATTTTTAATACATAAAATACACATTTGTAAGTTTAAAATTGAATTTCCAAAATTTATGATTCAATTTCTACTTCATGGCAACTAGTTCAAAAAACCATTCGCCATGTTCGCGATAGTTTTTGTTTCGAGAGAGGGTTATTTATTTTGGTTTGTGGAAATAATCTTAATTCACCAAGCATAGTAAATTAGCTAGCTTTCTGGAAGTAGAATCTGCTTGTTACGATCACTTTGGCAATACTTTTCATTTCACTGAAACCATGGATTAGCATAGAAATAGTGCGAATAATGAACACATTGTGCGAAAACTCTGAATCAGCTCAAGAAAATATTTGCTTGGAATGGGCTGATGTAAACAAACAAATCCGAGATAGACCGTCTGATTCGGAAGAAACAACTATTTTTGATCCGGATTACGATTCAAAAATCAAGCCCGAAGTAGAACTCAAAGAAGATACTGACAATTTTGTTTACAAAGCAGATTTCAGCGGACATTTGCAACTTGTGAGCATAACTCATGGTATTTCTAACCATTCCAGCTCTGTAGAAAATGTGCAACAGGGTAATTAATAAATTTTGCTACTACTAAGTCATTTTGATTTTGTACATGTTTTAAAAGCGGTGTGAAAAATCGCTTACTTTCTTTTTGCGCTTAGATGCTTTAATTAAAATTTCCTTTCGAAAATCGCTAGGTTGTCCTAGGTAATAGAATTTTGGGTACAGCTGCAGTCTCTGCCGCGCGCGGTGGCAACGCGTTTTTTTTGGCGCCGTGTTTGGCGCACTTTTTATGTCGCCAAGGAAATCTTCCAACATCGAATATATACTGCATACGTACGGAAGAATTATGTAAATCTGAATTAAACATTTTGAGACTAGAAAAACACTGCAAATATTGATTAATTATATGGACTTTTGGCGTAGTTATAAGCGACTCATGCCGGTGAGGGTAACCCATTTTTTCTCCAATTTCCAACAGTGAATCTATACTGTACATATGGATGAAATGAATCAAAAAATGTACATAAGTAGAATATAAGTTATTTTAACAGATTGCAATGTAAATGAGGGTTTCCTGTTTAAACGGGGCTGCCAGTCGTGAACTGAACCCTCAGTCGCACCCCATTCGTTTTTTTTTAATGGAACGAAATTTCAAAGCAAACCATTATAGGAACCCTTGCGTTTTCCCATGCGATCTGCAAAGAAATCGCACATTCGCCATACTTACCTACCCCTCCTATTTTTTCTGATTGCGTTTCAACAAAATCAGAAATCACCTCGTTAACAAACTGCCGCCAATCGGCTAAAGTGTGGGATGCAAAAAAATACTCCTCCCCTATATCTTCCGTCTTTGTACCCCTTAAAATCTCATATGTCAAAAAAAAAAATCTCCTCCATCTTCAAATTACTCTTACGGAACCATGACCCGTGTCTAATAGATTTATAACTACGACAAGGCTTATCATCCCGACGATTTCGACAAATGTGTGTAACCATCACTAACAGCATTCCTAACTGAAAAAGTCATATCCCCGTTACATTTATCACATGAAACTTTAGATTTAATTAATCCCGTTTCCTTTAAAAAAAACTCTTTATCTCGACACAACTCGTAACAAAAAAAACGATTAGCTACTCCCTCAGTCCAGTAAGTTAGCCTACCACCAGAAAAAGAAAACTTTAAATTGCGAGAAAAATTCTCCTGAAACTTATCTACAATACTAAAAACAGAAGGCATCTTAAATAAGGAATTCTAGAAATAATAAAATAAAATAAACCGAAAAAATACAACCTGATGCAATATCCTGAAAAAAAAAGACCCGCTCTCCACCGTGTCCAAACTAAAAAGAACAACCAATGCTGGACAGAACTGGACGCCAGCAAGGTTGCCATAAAAACAGGTTAACCCTAACCAGGAGAAAATTCGAGAAAAAAATGGGTTACCATCACCCGGCATGAGTCGCTTATAACTACGCCAAGAGTCGTTGCCACCGCGCGCGGCAGAGACTACAGCTGTACCGAATTTTGAGAGCTCTTTATTTTTATTAAACTTAAAAAATACTTGCTAGTATTTGTTTAATTAGCGTCACTGGAGCAACACAACAGGCTATTGGTGACTGTCCGGGATCAATCCCAAAGGGAAAGATTCGAGGACAATATGTAATTTTGAATAACTGTCAGATGACCAGGCAACACCTGAACCTCTGGTTACTAGTCCGTTATTCTTCCAACCGGGCTACCTCGACCCGAAAACATTTGCTTAGCATTCCAAACAATATTTTTGTATTCCAAGATAGGATTGCAATTTACTGCATTCGAATTTTAAAATTATTCGGATCACTTCGTTTGTTAAGTTTCAACACAAATTTATACATATGTTTATTTTAATTCCAATGTAGATATGTTACCATCTGTAAAATTCATGACCAAAATCTAAGGTAGTAACTTCGATCCCTTACTTTGTAAGGTTTTATCAGTCTAGTATCAATCCTACAGATAAATATTTCCAAAATTATGTGATTTAATATGGTACTGAATTCAGAAAGTTTTCAGTTTTGGTTAAAAAATTCTCCAGACTATTTTGACTCAGTTACATCTTTATTTCATATTGATAAAAAATATTGATTATGTTTTTATAATTGATAAATATTACATTTTAACCTATATAATTGAATTTATATCAAGTGAACTCTGATATAAATGCCTCTTAAATGTAATAGAGTAAAATTATTTTGTTTTAGTTCTTATTTAGCAATGATTGTAAAATTTTACTGTAAAACTACAAATATGGAAAGTGAAGTTCGCTTGAAAACAATATGCTATGTGTATAATATGGCAGTATTTAGTGTATGTAACACTTGCAATGTATTTTGGTCAAATTTTTGTTTATGCAAACAGAAAATTGTGATCCTCAAATGCTGAACATTATCTGCGAAACTGAATAAACATCTAAAGCAAATTCTACCATCCTAGACAGAGTTCTTAAAGAAGTGAATTCTGCAATTTGAAACCATCTCCAAATCAACTGTTTACAAAATGGCTTAAGGCCACTATAATACAATTTTAGTGTATCCAAACTAATAAGTATGGTGTATTGTACAATTTTTTTATCGAAAGTAATCTCAATGGATATTTTCTTTTCAAAGCCAATTTTTATTGGAAAATACTTAGCTAAATGACATTTTTCTAAACCTACCTCAGTGATTATGTATCAATTTATTGTCACATTGAAATTCTGAAATATTTTTTACCTTGAGGGTATTTAGAATTTTAGGTATTGGTGGTACTTAGATCCCTGGAACTCAGGAAATGGTACTTAGGGAAAAGATTGGGAAAACTAATGTATCTAAAATTAAATTTATAATGCATACAAAAGGTATGCATCTCCACTAGCAAGGTAAAACAACTAAGAAATCTTACTAATACTATGAATCTATAATCAATTTCAATCCAGCATTCCGACAGCTAAATTCCCAAACTGAATCTAAACTAATGAATTTAAAACTAATCTTTCTTTCTGGTTGTGAAAAAGGTTAAAATGAAAAACATGGGTGTGATACATTGGCAATTAAAAAAGAATAATATGCAAGACTCTGATTTTGTTGACCTAAAAATGTGAAGAGATTTCGTTTTCTTCTCTGAAGATGTGAGTAAAAAACCTCCAGTCTATTCTTTTGGCTGTTGATGATTCACCTACTAACAGAAAAGCATATAAAGAAATTGTTTTACATTTAAAGTTAAGGTTTTTATTAATTTAAGTTAATTATGCGAATGAGATTACCACTAGAAGGTATCAACAAACTTTGATTATTACTGGGAATAAAATGAAATACCATGCTAAAAACTCGTAAAAATGACCAAAACTATGCTCTAAGAAAATTTCTAGAAATCGAATATAACCAAAAAAGTTGTCGATATCTGGAATCAGGAGATTGCAAATGAAATTTCTATCCATCTAACAAAAAGTTGACATTCAACAAAATCCATCCTCTCATAAGTCTTGAATTATTCCGTATTAAAGCAATTTTATTTCCATCATCTAAAACTCATCTGAAGTGCCTGGGGTCTTGGTAGCCCAGTTGGAAGTGTAACGCATTAGCAATTGGAGGGTTGTGAGTTTGAATCCAACCAAAGACCGTCGTGTACGAAGGGGGATGATGCACGTTCAATCTGTCGTGGCCTCAAATGTCCTCACGTTGATGTGGTGTTGAAGTTTGAAGAGCAGGGTGCCAGCTTACCTCGTCACCTACCTGAAGTGCTTAGAGATTAAGAAGCATTATTTATTTATTTTCACATTGTTGAACCATAGTGTATGCAAAATAATTGATTAATTTTGTTTCTATGTTTCAGGTAATGAGCTTACAAATCAATCTGTAGAATCCTATGCCCCTAATGAGCCTCAACATCAAAATTGCAATGAAGGTAAAAGCTCCACAATGCTGCACCTATATACTATATTGCCAAATATCAATTAATTTCCTGAATGTCACAAGAATTCCAAGTAATGAAGAAACCATGTAATATTGTTTTTTCTCACAACACATGACTGAAGAATATTAATTGGTTGAAAGATTCCTAAGTAGCATTGTATAGGGCATGAAGGCCAAAACTGGTTAGAAGTCATGCAGGGAAGACTAATGTGTGTGAAGACCCCTCAGAGGGTTAACTAATAAATTCAGGTTTTGTGAATAAATACATATATGTTTCTTTTCTGAATTTTGTAGGAAAGTTATGCAAGAATGGTGCATTAAAACTTTAGTCTTCTATTTTTGACAAGCGATTGATTTTTTATCATCATTATTATTACCATTAAAAATATCATATGCATAAAAAATTCATATTTTATCGTATTCAAAAAAAATCTTGTAATTACTATTATAATATCAAAGCTATTCTTGTGTAGAATTTGAAATGTACTGCACAAAAAAATCAGGGGTAGGCTGTACTCAGTATAGCCGCAAGTGTTTCACGTGAAATGTCTTTGGTGCCATGCAATAGTGAATGAAACACTACATCATGGAATAAAACATGTTTCAAGGGGCCCATATTACCCCTGGTTGTCAAGTGTTGGCTGCTTTCTTCATCTTCCATGCTCAAATCGATGACCTGCAGTGGCACAGAATGTGTAAATCCACTCGACGTGCTCGGTACAGCTCCATCATCGATGCTCGCCCCTTTACGCATGGTGACCTCCTCTTTGCACCGCTGCCGCCAGCATCTCACTCCCTCAGTCCATGATGTTTTCAACTTTTTTTAATCCATTTGAAGTCGTCTTTCATTTCGGACACTTTCTCTACAGGCTTTTAATCGCTGATTTGACATACATTTTGGCATTCTTAGACAGTTCGCACATTTTTGCAGTTTCTCACACACTAAATCGTCTATAACTTTTGAATCTTACACTCAATCTCAAATTCTGTGGTACCAAACGTTGGGGGGACCGTCGTGGCTCAGTGGGTATGCCCACTACGCTAGTAACCTTCGAGTTGTAGTCGGCACAGATTCAATTCCTGTCAGGTGTGTTTCTCTCTTCTGTGTCAGTAAAGCTTTCACTGAGTCAATTACTTGATATTGTATTGAAGCTGGTGCAGAATGGCCAAATGTAGCCCTTATGCCATAAAACCCACAAACCAACCAAACGTTAGAATTCGTGGATACAAATCAAATGCTGTCTCATGTGTCACTGCAAAGTCCATGCACTAACCAGCAAGCGGCGGTAACTGACTTTTGACTGTTAGAAACAGCCCCAATCTTCAATGACATTGTGCACATGGCAGGAGTCGGACTGGTTCCGTTATGTACTTTGATTTGTCTACTGTCTAATTGTATATTAAGTATTCCTGTTGACATTATACTTTCAGAGCTACAGCGATTTCAAGTGTTTCATTTGTTTCTTCGTCAGCACTCTGGCCCCTCAATAAAGACATTTCACTTCAAAATGTTTGAAATTCTGATTCTTCGAAGCAGTTGCATTCTTATTGATACAATTTCATTTCACAGATCCGTCAACCCAGTGGCCGAGCATGAAATCTGAGTTGCATTCATCCTGTGATGGCAGTCAACAGGTGGTCATATCGTGGCAGGATCAGTCCAACAATGATCCTGTATACAGGCATCTTAAAAGCATGTCCGATGGTTCTGTTAACGACAGCTGTTTCATCAAAGAAGAGCCTTCAGAAAACAGTCCTCACAATTGCTCCTACATACACTCACTACCCGAGATCTACGATTACTCATCTGATAGCACATGGGATCCTCAAACAGACAGTTCTAGTCAGGTTATTATGACAAAGATTTTATGTTCATGTTGTGGGCTGATTTGGTTAATGAGTGGGGAAATTATTGTAAAGAGACACGGATGATGGCTGTAGAACGCCATTACTCTTCCAGAGACATTAATAGTAGGAGCCAGTCTTAGTATTTAGTGTTCATTAATTTTTGCTGTGTTCCATTAAAACATTCAATGAGAATATATATAATTGCTTATATTTGGGGACTAGAACTAGAAACCCAATTGGATGGTATGGTAGGTATTTTAATTAACGTCGCAATGAAGAAACACAACGAGCTATTGGCGACAGTTCGGGATCAATCCCAAAGCCAAAGATCTGAGTACAGCACCACGTCATTTTGAACCACTGATAACGAGGTCACACCTGAGCTGGCACCCCACTCTCCAAACTTCCACACCATGCCAACGTGAGGACATTTGTGACCATGACTGATTTAACGTGCACTAGTGCCTTTTGTACACTATGGTCTTTGGTTGGATTTGAACTTGCAACCCTCTGGTTGCTAATCCTTTACTCTTCCAACCTGGCTACTGCTGCCCAAACCCGGTTAGAAGAGTAACAAATTAGCAATTGGTAAGTTGCAAGTTCCAAACTATGTCCAACCAAAGACCGCCATGTGCACGAAGGCTTGCACATGTTGAATCTGTCGTGGCCTCAAATGTCATCATGTTGCCGTTGTGGTGTGGAAGTTTAGAGAGTGGGGCACCAGCTCAGGTGGGGCAGTGATTCAAAATGATGTCGTGTTGTCCTTGGTTCTTTCCCTTTGGGATTGATCCTGGACCGTTGACAATAGCCCATTGTGTTGCTCCAGTGCGACATTAATTAATTACCATTACCATTCTGTAAATGTTGCATACTTGTTTACTTTTATCCAATCAACTACCACATTGTGTAATAACACTTTATAATCATTCATGCTCTTAGTGTAGCAAGATTTTCGAGTATTGCTTACATCCCATAGCACACTTAGTGACCACATCCATTGATTGAAAGCATCCATGGATTCTCTTTTAACTTTGAGATTGATTGTATTGTTCCTTTTATCAGAATAGAATCCTTTGCGGAGATTCTATTGATCGTTTCTTTAGAATATAATTTTTGAGTTTTATGGTGCAAAGTCTGACAGCAAGGAAAGTGTACCAAATGCAAGATTATGGACTACCCAATAAAAAACAGTTAAAATCCAAACATGGGTGAGGTGACTATAAACAGTATTTTAAAGTTCATGTATGAATGTTCAGCATAAATATGAAATAAAATTTTAACTTATTAAAGTAAGGAAAAGAATGAAATGTTTTCAATACAAACAATGACAGATGATAGTAAAAAACCTAAAATATTCAAGAAACTATGCAGTTTAAGAAGTATAACAAAAACTTTAAGTGGATTTTAAAAACCAATTCTAGAAAAGTTTTAAAACGATTTGAGAGTTTAGTAAAATGTGGATAGGGCACACATACAACAAGTTGTTCAGTCTAGTAAATGGTGTAATGAAATGGCCGAAGAAATTGCTTATTATATCAATTTGAAATAAAGTATGTATATAATGTAAATTTGATAAACTAATGTTAAAATCTGTATAAATATTGTGCTGTGAAAAACAACATTTTCTAAATGTTTTATTTTATTAGTGTGACAATCGATGTACTGTAGCTTTTTGTAGCACAAACAATCAAGCCTGTGAAAATATTATCAAACAAGCTTCAAGTTATCTTAAATGAAAGATAGTTGTGATTACATTTAGATATTACAACTATTTTTCGCAATTTATTTACTGGTGTCGAAACACACTGGCACATGATTTAGGTTTATGGAAGTGCCTGCCATTGTAGTGTAACAAAAAGTAACAATTTAATAAACATAATTTAATAAATGCAGAAAGACGCTTATCAATTATTTAGGATTTGTAGATACTGGCATATGCAAGGTGGTCCGAACACAATAACACACAATAATCAAACCACAAGATTCCTTCCCCTTGAAAAGTATTTTTCTACAAGAAATCATGCAGTATGATTATTATGTATTCAATTCTGAGCACCATGTGTACATATGACCTTATCATAGGAAGTAAAAGCCTTAGCATTCCTGCAAAACCATTACATACCAGTTTGGCTTAACTAATTTAAAACTGCATTCATTTCAAACTACTCATTGTGTTTAAATTAACACATTTTGAAAATGCAATAATTTAAAGATAAAATATTGTTTTCAGTATTTTTGTAGTATTCAGTATTGTTGCATTCATATTTTGTAACCATATTAACCCTTTCGGGCCTAATGGGCTGGCATATACGTCCCAGAGATTAGATTGGGTAAATAAATCCCACTTTTGAATGTGTTTTTACGTTTTCAGTGTTCTTAAGGAATTAGGGAATAAAAATATGACTAAAGAAATCTGGCAATACTTTCAGATTGCAAATGGCGGACTTATGTTTTTGAGCACGCCCATTCATTCTGATGAATTAGTGGCCGTGGTTCGGAAACAAAAAGATGGTACAAAATTAAACGTTAGTTGCCAAGAAGCCATTTCCCACTACAATATGTACATGAATGGAGTTGACCGCTGTGATGAAATGGCTACTTTTTATGGTCATGGCAGAAAATCAGACAAGTGGTGGGAAAATATTTTTTGAAAATTAGTTATGATTTCTGTTATGAATGCATGGATTACGAAGTGTGATGTGCAACATAGAACCACTATTATCATTCATGGTCCCCTTAGCTGAGCAACTAATAAATGTTGGAAG
Organism: Meta bourneti; assembly: GCA_933210815.1. Taxonomy (NCBI): domain Eukaryota; kingdom Metazoa; phylum Arthropoda; class Arachnida; order Araneae; family Tetragnathidae; genus Meta; species Meta bourneti. The sequence continues at coordinate 104,293,311 of OW119926.1, forward strand.
GGAGAAAGCAAACACAAAAAGAATGCGAAAGTACGGTCGTCCATCAAAAAGAGCAAAAACTACTAAATTAAACTACTTTTCAGAGTTAAATTTTAATCATACAAAAGTCGGGGCGAAAGGGTTGATTCATCTTAAAAAGTGGATAGGAAGATGAAATATACAAAATAACAATGTAATCTATATGAAAATAGTATATTTAGAAATTTCTGTTCTTTACTAAGAAAAGGAAAACTGTCGAAGTTTAGCATAACTCTAAATTGTATACAACCATAACTAAAACTCATTATAAATTGTCTCAGTGAATATCTATTCTAAGGCAAAATAGTCAATGCATTAGATATCATTTGAAATTCAGTGAAATATGTATACAAAAAAAATAAAGTTTCGACTGATGGTAACAATTAGAAAATCATAGGTTATTTTTGGAATGGGATCTATAAATAGATCCCATATTACCAATCATTTTGTGTATTAAATGTATTTAATTATATATTAATTAAAATGCACATAGATATGGGAGTGTAAGAGGGCTTTGAAGAATGCTGCAAAATTCTTTTTTGAGGGAAAACATTTAATTAAAAAAAATACTTCCAATTTTGCAGTTAACAAGAATATCCAGTAGTCTGACTCTGAGCGGCAACATGATTCTGACACAAGCAGAGAAGAAGCGCCTGTACCGCATGCGCATCAAGGAGGAGAACCCAGCCCTGTGGTCGACCCTCAAGAAGAGGGAAGCCGCTCGCAAAAGAGAGCAGAGGGAGAAGCGGCGGAATGTGATATTTGAAATGCAGAAGGCAATGGAGCAGGCAGCGCAACCAGATTCGCCAGACGGTGTCAACCACAGGATGTACTTGGAGGCATTGAAGGAAAGGTATTGCAACATTTCCTGTCTCTATTTAGACGTAAGACTAGTTACAGCACAATAAAATATTTAGAAATAAATAAATTTGAAGATTATTTACAAGTTAAGAAGAGTCATTGAAAAGTATGAGGGCACAGCTATTAACCATCGAATCTGCCGCAGAGCCAGGAGGCTCACCAATATCTGAGAGTCTGGTGGATAAGACTGCTTCTTTTGTGGTTTCGGTCTGCTCTGTTCTCATCTTTGGGGGGAGAGTCCATCTCAGTCTTGGAGTGTTCATCCCGGTGGTCTCAATACCACCTGCAATGGAGGGTGATGAGAAGCACAGCTGCCTGACCCTGAGGATAGATTGTAGGAATGCAAGACCTACCAGTACAGTATGTTCATTGTACGGAAAGGTACTTCCCTTTTGTAGCAGCAGCCTTGTCAAGAAAGGGGAATTGAAGAGAAACAAAACCAGTACATTCAAGCTTGAGTTCCTCGCTCCAGCAATACATGAACCAAAATGCCTCGAGAAAGAATATTCTTGATCCACTAAACCAGTGGTCGCCACAAAAAGGTCTATATCGATCCCCAGGGGTCGATATAACACATTTTTAGTGGTCGATTCAGGCTCAGGGGTCAATAGAAAAATATGACATCATTGTACAGGTAATATTTAATTTGATTAACTTGGATTACCTCCATCCTGTATGACAATTCAATCGAGAATGAGTATAGAATTTAAGGCTGATAATAAGGCTAAGGTAATTAAAATACCTACCTTTTATCAAAATGTGACAATGTTGTACAAACTCGATACAAAATTACTTAAACTTTAAATGTTGCTGCATTCCAGATATCCAGAGCTTTGGAGTCAACTAATGAATGCCCTCCCAGCAACCCAAATGAGGAACGATCAGTTGTATAGCGAGCGCAACACAAAGAGCAGGAGGAATGTGCCGAAACAAGCGAAGATGTACCGGGACGTCATCGAGGCGCAGAAGAAAAGACTATACCGACAGAGGATAAAAGAGGAGCGTCCGGAAATGTATGCGAGGCAGAAAGCCCGAGATGCGTATTCAAGAAGCATTCAGAGGCACCTACTGAAGAAGAGAGCACCAAAAAATGAATTTTGTGGGGAAAGGTATTTTTTTATCAATTACAATGTATATGAAGTTGTACATATGCAAGGTTTGACAATAAAGTTTCAGGACTGATGTTGGTACTGTTACTAATGACAGAAAATGTTTAACGTGTCAGAATAAAGCTATGATATTCCTCTTTTGCAGGACATGCGATGATTTGGTAAAGAGAGCATCTGTACCTTTCTAATCACCCTTCTTCCCATTGTCATGGATTCCCACATGGAACAAGGGCCTCTTTGGAAGAGCAACGAACTAGCAACCGGAGGGTTGCGAGTTAGAATCCAACACAAGACCATCATGTACAAAGGGGGCTGATGCACGTTAAATCTGCCATGGCCTCACATTGGCATGGTGTGGAAGTTTGGAGAATGAGGAACCAGCTCAGGTGTGACCTTGTCATCTGACCATGGTTCAAAATTACCTGGTGGCGTTCTCCGATCTTTCCCTTTGGGGGTTGATCCCGTACTGTCGCCAATCGCCCTTTGTGTTGCTCCAGTACGAAGTTAATTAAACACCTACCTACCCACATGGAATAAAGAGCGAACATCAAATTTTGCTGTAAGTTTGGGAAATCAGCAACAGAGACTTGGCAAAATGATCAGAACTGTGTACTGCAAGAATGCCCTCTCTCGTGGTCATGTTTGAATGGTACGCTCAATTTCGCAATGGACGTGAAGACATTTGTGATGACCCAAGAAGTAGACGCCCATCAACCCTTCATTCAGAAGAGACTGGTGTGTGTTCACGACCTTCTGCAGTCAGACCTTCACATGATGGAGGATGTGCGTATCATCAACCGATCTGTTAGAAATGATCCGGCAGATTGTGACAGAAGGTTTGGGAAAAAGGAAGATTTGCTCGAGGTTTGTGACTCACTCTTTGACTGAAGAGCAAAAAGCTCAGTCCAGTGCTGCAAAGAGTCGATTAAGGCAGTGGAGTCTGACCCTTCATTGCTGGATCACATCACAGGTGACGAAACCTGGTGCTTTTAATACGATCCATCAACACTTACAGCAAAACTTGATGTTCCCTCTTTGTTCCATATGGGAATCCATGACAATGGGAAGAAGGGTGACTTCTATGACCGGTGTTTAGGAGGTCACAGATGCTCTCTTTACCAGATCTTCACATGTTCTGCAAAAGAGGAATATCATAGCTTTAGTCTGACACGTTAAACATTTTTCTGTCATTAGCAGTAACATAGTACCAACATCAATCCTGGAACTTTATTGTCAAACTTTGTATATATGAAACGATACCTAAATCTAACCCCCTAAATACAATTCTCACACCACAATCCTTTAATGTTTCTCTTTTCACCTATGTCTTTGTCACCCGTTAGCCATATGGTTAATATATCTTGCCACACCTTTCGACTCCTGCCATCTCACTAGCCTTGACTTCCGATGGACCTGCTGCAAAAACCTCCTCTACCCCATTGTCCCTGGATGTTCCCTTTTCAGAGTCAAGAAGTCCACGAAGGATTTCATTCACAGCTTACGGCAAGAATTCTGGAATCTGAAAATCGACAACAAACTCAATTGATGTCAAATTGACTTGCCTCTGCTTTGGACGTACCAGATTTACTCATCGTCGTTTATTATTTGAAGTGTTCCTTTATGTCCTACTTGCTTTACACCTTTTACCGTTCATCACATTTTAGTAGTTTGCTCTGATTTTAATCATCATCGCAGATATATATTTAATTTCTCTATTTTAACTGCAGGATATGATAGGGGGAAACTCATGCCCGAACCTTTTTTTAAATACAATTGGGTTTTAAATGCTATTTAATATATTTTTATTCACATTATGAATTTTACATTTTAGTAATAAATTTCTTGTGCTTGATTCTCATAAACACTATTTTTTTAAATACATTATATATACACTGATTTTATCTTGTGCTTGGCACAGTTTGTCATTTTTGGACCTTGCGCCATAAAATCCAACAATCAATCAACCCATTAGCGAGTTCACAGTAAACTATTCATTCTTTCTTGAGCCCCTTTACTAAGGAACTCAGAGCCATCCCAAACACCCAACAACCTACATGTATTATAACGTTGCTACTTGTCTGTTATTGAATAAACTATTGTTATGGAATTTTCTGCCTCTCCATTTGTGAAACCAACACTACATTCAGTCTCAGTGGATCATTCTCTTCGGTTGCCTTATACCACTCTTGTCACAACTGGAGGCTTATACACATATATATGTATATACATCCCTCAAATGATCAGATATGTAATGCCCTGTTTTTCAAACCAAAATTTAACATTTTGAAAATTGATAAATTTTGGTATGAAAATATCAAGTGTCAAAATTTGCCTTGATATATTTCTTAACCTTTTGACTACGTCCGGGACAACAGTCATCCCATATTCAGGTAGCCGAATAAAAGCACCGTAGTGTAAAGGTTAATCCCTCCCTGCATTGATTTTTAATGTAATTCCAGAAACTCCACTATAAATTTCGCTCTCAGGGGTATATCTTGATATGTGTATGGGCATCACAGCCCCAAGATACCCGAGTGATCTGTCTTCCTTTCTCTTTTACCCTGGCCTACCCTTCTAGTTTTGCTCTTGTTTTCTTGTGTTTGGCACATCTTGGCCAAATATGGCCCTTATGAAACACCAAATCAACCAAGCACTATAAATTTCATACCTTGGTTCCTAACAAATTTATGCCAGTTCGAAACTCAGTTCAGCCAAAGACTATTGTATGCATGGGGGCTGGTGCATGTTAAATCTGTTGTGGCCTCTAATGTCCTCACGTTGGTGTGGTGTGGAAATTTGGCGAGTGGGGTGCCTGCTCAGGTGTTCTCGTCATCTCACCTTGGTTCGAAATGGCGAGGCATTGTCCTTGAATCTTTCGCTTCGGGGTTGATCCCAGATTGTTGCCAATAGCCCATTGCGTTGCTCCAGTGCGACATTAATTAACTCCCTACCCAACTTGTCTAAAGGTGGATCAAATAAATTCAACTTTTTTGATATTTTCAAAGGACAATTTCTTCATATTAGCCATCATCGTGAAAGAGATAAGCTTCGTAATCTGCTATTGAAATTCATTTTATGTATGGAATCTGGTGTTTCATCCTTTCAGTGAAATGAATGATCCGAATACAGATGGCAGTGCAGCCGATTCTCCTGTTTCCGAGGCCGACATCGCTTCCACCGACGCTCCTTCAAAGATTCCTAGTGCCGATGTTCCACCTGTTCCTGCCAAAAGTGTTCCTTCTCGAGTCTGTGATAACAGCCCCTCTGTGAGTGTGCATCTAACTCAAAAGTGTGTTTGAATTCTGTTTTTTTTTTTCAATTAAGACTGACATTTCGTATTTTGATGTAAACGAATGCAATTCGACATCGATTTTTTACTTTGGTATGATGGAAATTGTGTTTATTCTTGCACTATCACTTGTATGTGCTGCTGTAACTCCTTGTTATATCATGCCTTAATATATTGCTCGTATAACTGTTATATTTAAGTTTGCAAACAGCAGGGGAATCTGAATCTGTTCCAGCAGAATTGGGAAATTGAAGGTTTCAAGCATTTATTTTTTCCTTGCAGTGCTTTGACAATATGAAATTTTGTAGGGGCATCTTCAGACAGGGGGTCCTTCCTGGGTCAGATTCTGGGAGGAAGGTTAAAATTACCTGCAGCATATACAAAACACATCCTACAGCAGACCTTTTTGACTTGCGACAGCCTTTTTAGAATCAATTTCTGTGGCAGATCCCCTTAGGCCTACCCTATATTTTACAAGTTAATGGTGTAGGAGTAGTGTTCGGGAAGAGGGGATGGATAGTAAAGAGTTATTTAAACAATTGTGCAATGTCAATGCAACGAAATTATATTTTAAAAACTTTGAAATTTACCGTAATATCTCAATTTATTCTCAACTACCACCCATACGTGGTATAGTGTCAAAACTTGGTCATACATGCAAATTCTTCCAAAGTTCAATACATCAAATCTTTCTTATTTTGATTCTTTTTGTTTCTTATTTCATTTAATTTGTATTTATTTTATTTTCTTGGAGCAGCTGCAGAGCTTCACTGAGCACAGGTTGGGAACCACCGTTCCACAGTATTGTAGTTTTGCATAATTTTAAATATTAAAAGCATTTTTATTATATAATTTTTGCTTTTTCTTCTACCATTAAAAGTGGCACGAGTAGTGGAGTGTTGCCTTTACTCAACAGCCAGCACTCTTAATGACAATAAAAAGATTCTATTGGTCTTTTCCTTAGAATATAATCATTTGGACACATTCTATTGGCCCTTTTCTTAAAATAGAATCATTTGGAAAGATTCCTTTGGTCCTTTCTTTAGAACAGTGGCTCCCAACCTGTGCTCCATGGAGCCCTAAGGGCTCTGTGTGCCTTCCAAAGGGGCTCCAGGAAAATAAAATAAATAAAAATTAAATGAAATAAAGTAAAAACAAATCAAAATAAGAAAACTAGAAATTACATTCGGAATGGAAATATAATGTATTGAACTTTGGAAGAACTTTTATGTGTGGTCAGGTGTTGACACTATCATGTTTAGGTGAGAATAAATTGAGGTTTTATGGTAAATTTTAAAGTTTCCAAATATAATTTCATTGCATTGACATTGTGCAATTGTTTAAACATCTCTTTACTCTTTACCTGTAACACTACTCCTAAACACCATTAACTTGTAAAACATAGGGTAGGCCTAAGGGGCTCCGCCACGGAAATGGATTCTAAAAAGGGCGTCGCGAGTCAAAGATTGGGAACCTCTGCTTTGGAATATAATCCTTTGGAACAATTCTATTAATCCTTTCCTTGGAATAGAATCCTTTCTAAACATTCTAAAAGTCAGGAAGGTCAAAATTGGTTATGCAAGTAAGACTACAAGCTGTGAGGTGAAATAATAGCTACGAACCTCTTAGAGGGCTAAAGTCATGATATATCGAGGAGTTACTCTATTTATTTACATTCAAAATTCGTGAAGCAAATAAGAATCAAGTACTCCCAAATGCTGGCAACCCGTAGTTCAACTCGATACGTACACTTTTTATGTACGGTATGTATACTGACTCCGTATACGTTTGACCAATTCATTTTATTCTGCAGAAAAGTTGCTGCTCTTGTTTTGTACTGAGTTCCAAGTTTTGTTAAAAATATCTTCATTAGGAAAAAATGTTCAAAGTATAATAAACATATTTTTATTAAGGAAAATAAATGAATTAATAATTCTAATTGAGACCATTCTAATTTATCACTGATAGTTTTCTGTATTTTTCAATGTTATCACAGGACAACTCAATAGCAATTTATCGTTCTTATTGAATAAAATTGCCTTTTTTGTGTTATCTTTGTGTTGCTGGTTTTATTTTCACTTATGGAAAAAAATTATCACTTGTGCTTGTTGAGCAGAAAACTCAATCAATATATATGTTGCTGAATGATAGAAATGTACTTAAAATATTCATCACATTTCCATTACAGCATCTGTAAAGTTATCATTTTATCTCTAAATTACCATTTTCTTTGAATTAAAAAATGTCACTATGTGAAAAGTATTTTTTCAATAAATTAATTTTTGTAGTAGTGGCTAAGTAGCTCAAGACAATTATTGGTGTTAGTCTCAACTCCCAATTAACTATGATTGGCTCATCCGTTTCATGGATTATCCATGATCTTGCAATTGAAATATTTGCCTATGTGATGTCATAACCAGTGTCGCAAGTCACTTAAAATCAGTTAAGAACAATTATCCGCTAATTGGGGGGAACACTTCTGGCAGAAAACTGTTCCAGAACGTATAAGTTATACTATTCATCACCAACTGAGTTGATCACATTAATGATGGTGGTTTCCAGAAAAGATGAAACGAAAATAAATTTATATCACTGAATAGTTGGACTGGGACAGTTATGACCTGGGATTTGAGCATTTATTTGATGAATAGTAACAGTTTATTTACAGTAAATTAAAAACTAAGCAAGCTCTTTTTGGACTGCAAGCTCAACTGCAGTCCTGAATTCAATTTGCAAAAAATTTGCCCTAAAAAGTCCAGTGACTCATTTTAAGATTTGAACAATAAATTTCCAAAATCTAAAAGCTTGATTACGTAGAATAGTGTATTGAGCATGTATTTTGAAATCTGATCTACTTTTTCTTTGATATTTAAATCATAAGAATTATTTTAAAAGCAGTCTGACTTGAATCATGTTCAAAGCACTACCTTAATCAATTTTAGATTAAGCTTTAAAGAACCAGTGATTTTACAATGTTAAAATATTTTAGAATTTTAAAGTGCATTTCCATGTATAAACTCCAAAATTCGTACATAAAAATAGTTAAAAAATTTACTTTCCGAATAAACAGCACTAGCAGATGCGCCAAACTTTCTTTTTTGCTTCTATCTGTTGGTGGCAGTGTTACTCACATTTCCCACATTTAAATCGATTTATAATGAATATAGCATCCATATTCACACAAATGGATTTCATACATCTAAATGTAATAAAATTATCAAAAAATATAACTGTGTCATTTACTTTTACTGATGTATGTTAATTTTTATTTCCACAAAAAGCACATCTTAGTCATGCCTAATTTAATTCCAACCCATTCCCTTGTTTAAAGGGGGTTGCGGTAGCCCGATTGGAAGAGTACCGGATTAGCAACCAGAGGGTAGCCAGTTCGAATCCAACTAGTGTACAAGGGGGCCTGGTGCACATTCAATTTGTCATATTACCACCAGATGGTTATGCAAATCCGAATGTGTGTATTAAACCATGAGTTGTTGGGTGCGTCTCGGGGATGCCACTTCCAATCTAAGAGCAAACGATACTTTTTGTGGGCTGCCCCCCCCCCTTCAACAAGAAATCGCATTCTATAATTATTCTGCTATCCATTCTCACAATTTTTAAAAGCAAAAATTGAAAACTTTTAAAAATGTTGAAGGCAATAAAATATTAGCATTTGTTATCTGGCAACAGCATATCTGAGTTCAAACGTTAAGCTTTCTTTTTCATTACGAGTAACTGTATCCGCGTGTGATATCCTTCATGAATAAATCTCATATAGTTAATTGATTATTTCTACTTCTTTCCCGAGTTTTAAGATACTACAAAGATGTTACGAAAATAACAGCTAATAGCGATTTAAAAACTTAGAAAAGATCGTCAATGGCTGTTTCGGTGGAGCAAGATGTACATCAGGGCAGAAGTGATTGCATTAAACCACTTCTGACCCGATGATGTACATCTTGCTCCTCCATTGACGATCTTTCCTAAGTTTTTAAATCGTTCGTCGTCTTTTTTCAATTTTTCGACTAAGGTTTTCATCTGTTTATGTAACTCTGTATGTAGTGCTTATAAGATCCTGATGCAATTGATAAGACTCTAAATGAATAATTGCTTCCAGGAGGACGTTTACGTCTTCAAGGGCTCGCCCCCCTCCAGTCATAACAACATATCTGAACCCAGTGTGAGCAACCCCACTCATCAAGCCACCCAGAGCAGCATGCTGTGGCTGTGGAACGACCTCAGAGGGAGCTCCGAAGCCACCGCGCACGTTCCTTACTCACCGTGGAGGAAAGAGCCACATGTGCTGACGGAGGAGCAACGACTGCAGAAGATTCTGAGGGAACGCACCCACCTGAGGGAGAAAAGGAGGCAGTACAGGCTGAGCATGACCCCAGAGAAACGGACAGAGTTCTTGGAAGTGGAGCGGGAGCGTCTGAAAGCTTACCGCATGAGGAAGAAAGCCGAAGATGGTGCACAATTGAAGTCTTGTCAATTATGAAAGTACGAGGCCATTTTCGTCTGTGCCAGAGGCTTTCCGTTGCTGTCCTTCACACACGCCGGTGCCGCGGTTGGAAGAGTAACGAATGAACAACCAAGGTCCGTCTAGTACAAAGGGTGCACGTTCAGTCTGCCGTTGGCGTGGTGTGGAAATTTGGTGCCAGCTCAGGTGTTGCCTCGTGGTATTGGTCCAATAGCCCGCTGTGTTGGTCCAGTGTGACGTTAATTAAATACCTATGGGGGCCGTCGTGGCTAGCAACCTAGGTTCGATGCCTGTCAGGTGCATTCGTCTCTAAAAACAACCTTCCTAGATAATACTCTGGCATCCGGTTTTGGAGTTCAACGCCGGCAAATCTTGCAGGTTTGGTATGTAGGTAGGTTAATTAACGTCGCACTGAAGCAACACAACGGGCTATTGGTGACGGTAACCCTAAGGGAAAGTTCCGAGGACAATACCATGTCGTTTTGAATCACGGTCAGATGACGAGGTCGCAGCCCACTCCAAACTTCCACACCAATGGTTGACTCCCATTTTATAATGCATCCGGCACCAGTTTTGCCGGCTTGTGTGGAATGAGCAACGACCATGCAGGTGCGGCTGACCGGCAGTGCTCCTCCGATCTCTTCGTGTGCAGTGACGAAGCATTACATCATCTTATAATGAATTTTTACATGTATGTTACTTTAAATACTGTTATTTTACACGAATTATGTATTTGTTTTGTAGACAGTTTATTTTGTTGCTTGATTGAAGATTTTATTGAATGGGATTTGTTTATATGTGTGTACCAAAGGATATTTTGTTCACGTTTTAGATTAATTTAATTTATTGTTAAATGAAAGTTTCGAGCTATGCATTCGCACTAGATTCACCTTGTAGACACTCGATTTAATGACTCACTGCAGTATAATGACCCAGTATCAGTTAAGGGCTTGTCTCTATTTTTTATTATACTATCTATTAAGATGATGCAAAAGTTCGTCCCGGTTTTTTTTTATAAAAATTGAAAGCAAATTGTATTTACTAAAAATTACATTGACTCAATATAGAAGCCGCGTGCGTAAACAACTGAAAAGAGCAAACCGAACAATAATCCGTCACATGACCTCCGTTTCACCAGTTCTGATGTTGCATTTACGAACGATTCGGTTTTTGTCTCATTCGCCATGTCATTGGCAATTTGTTTTGATCAGTTCAATCTGAAAATGAGCCTAAACCATGAGTTGAGTGCATTCACATCTACCTTTTCGGTCACCAGCTTCTGAACTGAAAACCTAGCACAATCTCAGTTCGTTTTAAATGATTTGTTTTCTTTTCCAGTGACTCACGAAACGGCTTGATTTTCACACTAGAAAATCAGACTGTTCGGTTCGAATAACTCGTACAACCTGTGCGATTGATTCGCTTTTACGAACGAGTGTGTCGTTCTGTTCGATGATTTTCTCCATCTCCGGTAGCTACGCGCTCGTAGAAGTTGTGAGGTTTCTGGCCAAAGAACTGATCCAAGTGACGAAACTTATGGCACGTGGAATCGTCAACGGCATCCTCACCCTATACAAGACATCTTTAGCGCTTGCGAAGCATTCTTGCCTTTCCGGAAATAAAAAAAGCATATGTCGAAAATTGTTCTTACTTTCTGCCATTTTTAATGCTTAATAAAATTTAAAAAACAACCCAATAACAAGTATTTTTCCCAAAGTACTTGCAGGTTCGATTCCTGCCAGGTGTATGTCTCCCTTCTGTGTCAGTAAAGCTTTCACTGTGTGTCAATTATTTGATATTGTATTGTATGGCGCAGCATGGCCTGTGGCCCTTGCGCCATAAAACCAACCCAAGTACTAGCTGGAATTCCTTCTTTCAAACATCACAACTTTCCACGTGTGAAGTAGATAACACTTGGGTTTTGCGATGTAGTGCCATCGCGCGCCAGAAACTGGACGAACTTTTGCATCAACCCAATGTATAAGGATGCTTTTGATTTGTCACTCTGATCAATTTTTGATACACAACAGCTAATTAGACTGGGACCTCCGGATTAGGGTGGATTCCAAACCCACTACAAACATGCTTGCAGAGACCAGGATTGTTCTGTTGATTGGTTCTTGAAACAACCGACCCATAGCCTGTTGTCGCAATGCTATCCAAGCAACAGAACCTAGTTCACTTTGAAGTCGAATTAGAAGCTCTGTGATAAGAAGGAATCCTCATTAACCGAGGGTTATTGGTCCAGCTAACAGTAAAACATGACAACCATTTCATTCCGACTACATCTGAATGAGGTCTTGATGGATATGAACATCCATGATAGTGTGAAAAATTATTTTTAAAAATATTGAAGACATGCATGTATTTTTATTTAGAAGTAAGCAGAAAAATGTTGATGTTTTATTGATTCAAGGACGATTAACTTAAGTATTTATTGAATATTTGACTATTACATGTAAAAATTATAAACTTGTTTGATGAGTTGTTTTCTAAATAAAACTAAGATAATATCGAATGTTACAAAATACCTGATACGGTTTTTATGCATTATATAATCGCTTCTAATTCACATGTTATTCTCAAAGATGTTAATATTATACAGGCTATAATATTTTTATGTATATATAGTGTATAATAAAAGTATTTAATATATTTAAACAGTGTAAAAATAAAACAAATTGCAAAAGTGCCATTAAATCGCTGATTTTCCTAATAGCTAATTTCTGTGAAACTGAAAATATTCAGGCAATCGTTTTTGCTTCAAAATCTCATTGCTCATTCACTACTCAAAAATTATTATTTTTAATGTTTTTAAATTGCTCACTTGTTGAGAATTTTGGTACCTCCACAATGTTATTCTAGTTGAAAAAAGTTGATGATGGGAACTTCTCGCTCGTTTTTGAAGGTATTTTCACAAACCATACGCCATTTCGACCCTAATTAAGATAGAAACAAGCTGAAAATCGCTGTGTGTATGTGAAATAGTATATTAAGGATCCAAAGTTATTTTAAAAACAACCTAAAACTTTCGGAGTTAGAGCCATTGTAGTGTCATTAGAAAGTGGTCTTCCATGTTAAACGGGTCAAAACCATGGAAAAACCACTCTTCCCGATTTCTCCCGTTTAAAGTCCCGAATTGGTGTGCATAATATCTGCCAAATATATAACCTATATATAAAGCGATTTTAAAATCCACCGTCAACTTTTTCGGTTACAGCGAACGAAAGTTGCAAAATCGCGAAAATCGTCTCCATTCCGGCTGAAACGCTCGTTTTTTAAGTTTTTGCTCAAACCATGCGCCATTTCGACCCTAATTATGATAGAACAAACTATTAATATCTTTTAACTCAGAATTTGGAAATGTTTCATAAAGTTTGCCAAATGGCAATCCTTCACTAATTGGTTGCATTTCTGGTGTGAAATGATCTTATGCTCGCGCTGTTTACACATGCATAGTGATGGGAAGAATCGAGTACTTTTAAGTATCGATTAAGTATTCGAATACATATACAAAAACGATTAATCGATAGTAAGAATCAGAGAACTACGATATATGGTACTTATTTAAAAATAACCAATTATCGTGGCGTTCTTGGTACAGTGGTTAGAGCACTAAATATGAACGTACTGGTTCACGGTTCGAATCCGCTACGAGAGGAATTTGATAGAGTTGTTTAATGCAAGTGATAATTTTTGACAAGACAATCAAATTTATTATATTTTTTAAATATTTTGATCAAGCTGTGATTAATAAAGTAATTTATTTTTCACAAAACACAAATTTTTTTCTGAATTATATTTAATTGTTTTTCTTTTCAGAATTATTTATATAATTTTTAAAAAAAATTTAAGTATAACTACTATTATCAATATATTTGAACTAGAGAAATTGTATTTTGAAGAACACAACAAAAATTAATTCCATGTACAAATTGCTGAATTTTCTGGTCACGCATATACTTTCTGCAATTATAAATATGCATCAATTATTTTTTATCTTGATTTTAAAAATCATGATTTTTAAATTTTAGAAAATCAAATCTTTCCAATACGAAAACTATCATATTTTGAGTAAATCGTTAATAATCGCTTTTAACAGGGAACGTAGCCAGAATTTTATTTTTTAGGGAGCCCCGAAGATAAGAATGAAACTTTTTATACAAAACTCTTTAGACATTTAAAAAAGTTTATAAATGTAAAAATATTTTGTTTCTTTTGATATCAGGATCTTAAACTTCAAAATTATTTCTCTAAATTTATCATAAATAGTGACATCTCGATTGATCTAAGTACAAGAATGGTTCCGTAAATATTTACAAAATAAATTACATTAAATAATCAAATCTGGTTCCTGGAAATTTACTTTTTATTTTTGCAACCACTGTTTGGAATATGAAGATGTGAGAAGAGGTAGAGATTAAGCAGAAAAAAATATTCATAATCATTTTTTACTATCGTAATAAAGATTTTGTCATATTTTTACAGAGAATTTTAGTTATTGTCAGATATTTTTTAAAGAAAATAACAGCCATCTTAAGAATGAAATAACGTTATTTTACTTGAAGGAAAAGAAAAGCATATCAAGCATTATGTATCTTATTTGCAGATAAATTTTAGATGTCCGAAATAAAAAAGCTTGAAAATTAAATTAAATTAAAAAATTAAGTGTGAATAATTTAAAATTAAAAATATAGTTGAAAATAAAGTTAAAAAATTTCCTGCTTAATTTTCAAAAATAAAAGGCAAACCATTGTGTAATTTACTGATAATTAAGCCTGCCTCTTCGGAAAATTGCTTCCAGAAAATTTCAAATCCAATCCCTTAATCGATGGAATTTTTTGACACTTTATCACGTGCATTTTCAGAACATGTAAAATTGGAAAAAGCAAAATCAAGACAAGAAACAACACTAACGAGAACTGTTTCGTTTTACGAACGAGACCTCATTATAAAATAAGAGGCGAAATTTGCAAGTTAAACAATGCAAAGAATACGCTTAAATCTTAGTTATAAAAAACAAACAACCATCTTTTTCTCCATATATTTATTTATTACTGTTGCCAGATGCAGCTTGCTATTTATTGAGTAAATAATCATAACGAGTACGATTAAAAGTATAACGATTCGCAACACTCCCACCTTTTGTATTGATTTTAATCAAGACAAAACTTAATGAACTGATGAAAGTAGACCAAAAGGGGAAAATGTTTGCGAGAGAAAAACAACCTTAAAGTGATATTACAACAACTGGTATGAGAAACTACTATTACAGAATATTGCAGAGTAATACTTAAACTTAAATCTATAATATTGCTTAAAATTTACATTATTATAACTTAAAGTCTCTAAAGTAAAGTCAATAAAGTTTCTTTCTAGTCAAAGGTCTAGTCTCTGTGGCATCTTCACTTGACGACCACTTCGGGTACACTTTACTTCAGAAGTCTCTAGGGTATTGTCTCCAGAAACATCAGAAATCCGTGCTTCGGTGATGGGTGGTAAATCCTCGGACCGTATTTCTAAAGGATAGAGTCGTTGAATAGGCCGAATAAGAGTAGTATGAGCCAGTTTCAATCGAGCGACTCTTCGTTTTCCATCTTTGCCCGAGATCAACTCCTCGACCCGTGATAAGGGCCACTCTATTCTCTTAGAATTATCAGATCCCACAAGAACGATATCACCCGCCTTCAATTTGGAACGTTGTTTATCTTCAGGATTTTTCACCAACGCAGCTAGATATTCTCTTTGGAACCTCTTGCGGAAACTCTCACGAACCTTTTGAAGGTAGCACAGTCTCTTTCGTAAATGGTTGCTGTCAATCAGATCTAGATCAACTGTGTCACGATGTAATGGTGGACCAACTTCACGCAAAAAATGGGCAGGGGTCAAAGGCTTTGGCTCTTCAGGATCCTCAGATGTGTAGGTTAGAGGTCTTTGGTTGATGGTACTTTCGCAGTCAGCCAACACAGTAAGCATCTCTTCGTAGTTGAGACTAGCTTTGCCGATGTTCCTCTTCAAAAGATCCTTGAGAACTCTAATGAGACGCTCCCACCATCCACCGTACCAAGGTGCACTTGGAGGATTAAAATTCCACTTTATTTGTTGTGCTGCACAGTCTGCTTGAATAGCTTCCCAGTCCAAATTTTGAAGTGCTCTTGCGGTACCTAGAAAATTTGTTCCTTGGTCTGTATAAATAACACTGCATCTCCCTCTACGAGCGATGAATCTTCGCAAAGCTTGAATAAAGGCATCAGTTGACAAAGACGTTACCAACTCAAGGTGCACGGCACGATACACAGCACAGGTAAACAATATGATCCAAGCTTTGATACATCCTCGCAGAAAGACTGGGCCAGCTAAATCTGCACCGGCGACTTGAAAGGCAGCAACTCTCTGAATACGATCGGCTGGTAACGGCGCACACTCTGTTGTCGCATGTTTCACGGAATGCCTCTTACAGGGAATGCACTTAGAAATCACTTCCCTGATAATCCTCCGTCCTCTGGGGATCCAAAATCTATCTCTCAAATGTCCCAGTATGGTCTGTACACCAGCATGATTTAGGGTCTTATGTGTATACTCAATTAAACGTCGAGTTATTGGATGATCAGGTAGAACAATTGGGCATTGAAAGTCCTCGTTATCTTCACCAAATACAAGGCGAGTTCTGACCTTCAGTACACCTTCGTCTTCATAAAATTTCATTGAAGTTTTATACTTCTTCCTGTTCTCCTCTGACCACTCGCTCTGAATCATCTTTATTAGACATAGTTCAGCACTTTGAAACTCTTCACTGGTCACTGATCCTTCAATCTTCTCTTGAACTTTACGAGAGTTGACCCAGAAACGGAGAATCCACGCAACCATCCGTACTATCATTGAGTATTTCGAAAAATATAAGAATCTTTGACTTACAACTTCTTTCTGTACACTTGCTGCGCTCGTCACTATCTTCCTGCATTCTTCCAGCGCTTCCTCCGGACACGACAAGCTCGTTTCAGGCCATGACTCTTCATCTTCTCGTAACCACAAAGGGCCCTCCCACCATTTCTGTTTGAAAAGGTCGGACCAATTACAGGAACGAGATGGTAAATCTGCAGGGTTTAATTCTCCTGGTATATGTCTCCATGCGTTGATATCCGTCAGCTCTCTTATTTCCTTTACTCTATTCCCGACAAAGGTATTCCAAGGTTCTTGTTTCTTAATCCATGCTAACGCAACCATGGAGTCACTCCAAAAAAATGTCCTAAGAGGCAACTTCAGAGATTCTTGAATAGACTTATATAACCGAGCAGCGATGGCAGCTCCTAATAATTCCGCTCTGGGAATCGTTGGACGGTTCATTGGCATCACTCTGGATTTTGCAGCCACCAAATTTATGAAAACTTCTCCTTGGTCTTCACATCGCAAGAATGCACAACAAGCATAAGCAAACACCGATGCATCTGAAAAAATGTGTAAAGTTGCATCATCGAGTTTTCCTCTAAACATTCTTCTTGGAATAGAGCATTGTTCAATCAGACTAAGATGTCTTGCCCAACTATGAAACCTCACTTTAAGATCCTCAGGAAGTTCTTCGTCCCAACTCAATTTCTTTCTCCAAGCTTCTTGCAGAATTAATTTTGGAACCAGCATTGCAGGGCAAGAAAATCCTATTGGATCGTATACGCTGTTTACTATTGAAAGTAAGATTCTTTTAGTTGGTGATAGACTTAGGTCGACAGATGTTTTGGGGGAAACACATGACATTTCATCTGTCTCACAATTCCACTTAAGTCCTAATACTGACTGAATTGAATCTTCTGAACTACCTGTAGAAAACCAGCATCGTAAATCAAAGCATCCAGCGGTCATTATCTCATTTGCCTGTCTCTTCAGAATTTGAAACTGATCTTCATCTTTGACACTGGTAATCAGGTTATCCACGTAAAACCCATCTTCCAATTTGCTCCTTGTAAAAGCCATATCTTCACCTCTAAATTTTTCCTGGCCAAGGTGATGCAGTATTGTTGCATTCAGCAGGAAAGGAGATGTAGTTATCCCAAAAACGACGCGGCAGTGTCTATATTCGACGATAGTTGAGCATTCAGGATCCTTCCACCACAAGAATCGTAACACATCTCTGTCTACTGGATTTACACTTATCTGCAAGAATGCTTGTTTAATGTCTGCTGTTACTCCCTTGGCACCCCATCTGAATCTGTTTAGTAATGGATGAATTTGTTGTGTCAAACTTGGTCCTGTACTCAAACAATCATTTAATGAAGCACCACCCTTAGTCTTGAATGAACCATCAAACACAGGCCGTATTTTCGTTGTAGCGCTTGATAACTTAATTACCGGTCTGTGTGGTAAGTAGTAGGCTGAATTCTTCACCTCTGAAAACTCAGCCTCTTCAATAATTCCTTCCTTTTGCCAATTCAAGAAAACTTCGTTATACGCGTTGAATGTGCCTTCTTGCACTATACGCTTCGTAACAGAACGAAGTCTGGCTGCGGCTACTTCACGATTGTTGTACAAGGGAGGATGTCCAACCAACCAAGGCAGTGTAACTTCATAACGTTGTTCATCGTTAACTTTCAGGGTTTCTTGAAAATGGATCAACGTGTCTTCTTCCAGCAGCTTCTTCTCATATACTTCTGTTGGATCAGTTATGCCCAAAACGTCTAGATCCCAAATGTTACGCAATTCAAAGTTCTTCAAAGCCAACGATACCATACTAAAAACTTCTTTT
This sequence comes from Meta bourneti, assembly GCA_933210815.1. Lineage (NCBI taxonomy): Eukaryota > Metazoa > Arthropoda > Arachnida > Araneae > Tetragnathidae > Meta > Meta bourneti. Next base: position 104,311,799 of record OW119926.1, read on the forward strand.
TTCTTGCCAAGACCCAAGATGGTCCAACCAACTAAGGTTTCTACAGCTGAAATCCCCGACTTGAAAATCTCTACTCTTCCTGTTAAAATGCTACCAAGGATATCCGCTCCAAGTAGGACTCTTATAGGCAGCGCATTTCTACCTACGTCAGTTAGGACTATCCCCCGGGAAGAGAGTTCGGAAATAAGGTTTTCATCTTGAATTCTAGGCAATGACGTACAAATCTTTGGCTGATCGAGGAATGAAACTGGTATCGAACATTTTCCGTCTAAACCCTCTATATTTACTTCATATTTTCCATGTTTAACAGCAGGTGTTGTTCCTCCGCCAAATAAACCTTGTGACAATATTTCCGTACCTGAAGATTGGAGATTTAACTCTTTAACTAAACCAGTTTCAATATATGAACGGTGCGATCCATCATCCAATAAAGATCTTACACAAACCTCTTTGTCATTATTACGAAGTCTTAACATAACAGTCTTGAGATAAACTTCTCGTTGGGAAGACTGGGAAGAAAGCAGTGCTGTGGCCTTTTCTTCTTGCTCAAGATCTTTAGAAGGAGAACTTACGGATCCTCTGCTGAGATTTGGACACATTATCACATAATGTCGTTGATTGCACAGCAAACACCTTACTTTGCTTCTACAATCTCGGAAAAAATGTCCTTTTTTGAAACATAATAAACAACATTTTGCATGTTTAACCGCATTTTTCCTTTCTTCCAAACTTATTGCAGAAGCCTTTCGACAATCTTGACTATTGTGAGGCTTATGGCAAAACAAACAATCGGGCCTTCCAAACGATTTATCAGGAAGCGACGATATTAAAGCAGCTGCTGTTGGTTCGTCTTGTTGAAAAGGCTTATTTATTTCTCGTTTGCATTTCTGTCTTCCAAAACCATTTTCCGCCAAAATCCTATGTTCTTCACCTTCCACTTCATGAGATAAAAAGGCCAATAACGCTTCCAATAAATTTTCTTTTGTTACGTTTATCATATCTTCTTCGCCAATTTTGGCGTTTAATCTGTATCTGTCCCACGCCTTCAAAACATCAACGGGTAAACACGATTCAACCACCGGGTACAACATTGCTGCGTAATTTTTTGTAGTCACACCCAATGTTTCGAGTGATCTCAGATTTGAACCCAATTTGTCATAAAGTTCAGCAAGCCGGACATTTTGGCGATTCAGCACTAAAGCTAAAAGATCTCTAATATATACTTCAATTAATAAATCTGTCCTTCCAAAACGAGACTTCAAGTGGTCTATTACTTTCAAATAGTTTTCTTTGGAAGGTGGATAGCTCTCAACGATGTCTCTCGCTTTCGTATTTGGCTTAACAGACGCCAACAAATATTGAAATTTATCTTCCTCTTTCAAGCCATCATCCTTGTGTATGCGAGAAAACTGTCCCCAAAATGCTACCCAAGTTTTTGGAACAACCTCATATTCTTTCAAAATTATCTTAGGCAGCTTTAAATTCGCTCCAACTCGGGACTGAAAATTGCATGACTCGGCGACTAATTCTTTCTGAACATAAGAATCGTAAAATACTTTCACTTCAATAAATTTATCTCTATAAGATTCAGTTAAATCAAATTCTTCTTCAGAAATATCAGTTAACAGACTTATTTGAGAGTCCAAGTCAAACAACCTAGTCGATTTATCAACTATCTTATTATAAATAGTAAGAATTTCCTTACTTTCAATTTTCTCGGATTCTTCTAACTTCGCAAATTGATTGCAAGCTGTAGTAAAAGCACGACGTAGCTGTGTTCTTGCTTTCTTCAGATCTTCCAAGTTACTTGGAACATTTTTCTCCTCGGCCATTTTCATATGAAATTCCAAAGTAGGCTTAACTTTGAAGGAACACTAATCGTTGTATTCACAGTACAATATTTTCAAACGAAGTCGCAGAATTTCTTTTAATTCACGGACGCCATGTTTCGTTTTACGAACGAGACCTCATTATAAAATAAGAGGCGAAATTTGCAAGTTAAACAATGCAAAGAATACGCTTAAATCTTAGTTATAAAAAACAAACAACCATCTTTTTCTCCATATATTTATTTATTACTGTTGCCAGATGCAGCTTGCTATTTATTGAGTAAATAATCATAACGAGTACGATTAAAAGTATAACGATTCGCAACAAGAACCATGGATACACCATGCAATGAGTACTTTTGGCATCCGAATACCTAGGATGGGTACTCTTGTAACCGAATACTTTGGATCCGAATACTTTTGTAACCGAATACTTGTATCTGAATACTCTTGTATTCAAATACGGATCCGACTACTTTGGTAACCGAATACTTGTATCCAACTACTCTTGCATTCGAATAACTTGAATCCGAGTACTTTGGTATTCGAATACTTTGGAAAAGAATCGAGTACAACGATTACTTTTAAGTACACGAGTACTTTTGTATTCGAATACTCCCATCACTACACGTGCAGTTAAAATTTGAGATTTTTGCATGCTGCTGCGTTTAGGATATAAAATCGTATTGTGATTTATAAGTGCAAAATATAGATTCTCAAAAATTTTATGATGCATCGTTAGCTCAACTTGGAAAGAAGTCATGTCTGCACACGATTGGTTATAACTTAAATGCAGGCAAGCTGGAATTCTAAAATTTTATTTTTGATTTTTTAAATGATAAAAATAACATCTTCATGAAATTAGAAAATTAATTTGAAAACAGCATAACAAAATTTGTATTAGTTTTATCTTGACTAATTGTTTTCAATCATTCGAATTTAATTGCTTTCACCGAAATTCGTAATATGAATTTTTCTCATTTGTATTTTTTTCAATATTAAGTTGTGGGGATATATGTGGAATGTCTGTTTCCAAAATGCATAGGGGCCTGTAAATACCAATTATACATTTCATTTTTCAATTATATACTCAATTTTTGCTGTAGTTAAAGAGGGTGACCCAGCCAGTCCCTGATCACCTACCAATAATTGACCATTCTCATATTAATCATTTAAACAAGTAAGCTTGTTTATTCCACGTCAAATCAAAATAATATTATACGGCCCGTGGACTGCTAGAATAAATGGTAACTAATCTGAAATTCACTAATCTGTCTTTTTATTGATAAAAAATAAAAACAAAGGTCATGTCAAATCAAACAAAACGCATGTGTTCGATTTGACATGACCTTTGTTTTTAGACAAGCTTTGATTTTAAATTTGAAGTTAGATATTTCATGATGACTAAGTGTTTGGCAATTGTTTTGGGTACATTAAATATAAAAAATGAGCCTGTGTATCCAGTATTAGTTAAATAGTGGTAATCAACTAATATAAGAGGTAATTAATTACTGGATTACATTACATAAATAGTCAGGAAATTGAAGATGAAGTGAGAAAGGCGGAAAATAGGATAAAAATTGGAAGTGCAAGAGTGACAAGATAACTGCCAAATCAAAAATGAAGAGAAAATATATGTTAAGCAATCAGGATAAATGCAGTAGCAATGACATTTGTTGAAAGAAGAGTCTATAGTACCCCAATTTACACTAAACTTTCTTCTGTTAGTAGTCCTTCATTCTTGTTCATGTGCTACATCCTACTGAGTTCTATCTAGTCAGAGTGTGAACAATCAAAAGAATTGAGTTTATTTGAGAATTTGGGATTGACAATAATTGATTTGACAGAAGCCATGAAAAATAGTGTAGTATTTATTTGCAAAATATTAATATTTATAATGGTTTAGGAAATACAACAGCATATTTTTGAAATATTAAAATTATTCTTAGACCTTGTTGCTACTTCTATTCTTTAATTTGAATTCTATTTTATATGATTTAATTTTTAATTATATCAGTTTAATTAATTTTTAGAATTCTAATAATTAAATAAACTTTAATTTTCCTGTCTTTTCGTTACCCAACTTTTTTAAGAGTAAAAATTGCTAGTGGAAGTTTTGAAAATATTCTTCTTTCTACAAATACAGATGTAGCTGTGATGGTAGGATGACTTTATGAATGGTTTGATCTCTTACATAAACACTAAGATCTAAATAAGATTTTCCCATTCCAAATGAGGCATCTAGGATACAATGTTTTTGTAAATATAAAACCAAAAAAGTTGTCTGTATTCACTTAAATTTTCATGTTTACAGGCATACATTTGAGTATCATACTCAATGAATATTTTGCTTTGGCAAATATAAAGAGGTTCTTTCTATTTAAGCTTGATAAATTAATATTGATTTTCTCGAGGGGAGTTTATTAAATTATCTAGAAAGTGAAGAGCACCCAGTGCTTATTCGTAACATACTGAAAAGAAATGTCAAACAGTGCTGATTCCTTTATCAAAAATTGCAAATTCTCTCTTAAAATGTGTAAGTTATCCAATTTTTTCCATGGAAAGTATGTAAAAATTAAGAAAAACTTCGTTGCATGAATGAACTGGTCCGTATGTTCAAAACTTAGCTTCTGCTATTAAACAGATTTGTGAGCGACACTTGTTTTCAGTGACTAATATAAAAAATGACTTTGCTGTCAGTTGTCATTGTAATCCTAACTCTAACCCCAACTCCTAGGTGTTTAGATCACTTTAGTCCTCCAAACAAGAGCAAAATGTTTTCAATGTATAACCAAATGAGTTGTTTAAAAAAGCACCCACACCAAGCATGCCCAAACTTTGTATAAAATAACGTGCACCTTGTTTCATTTTCAAAATTACTATTAAACTTCTATAAAGAAAAAAAATGTAAAGTTTGATTTAAATCATGATTTGGTTAATAAAAATCACTTGATTTTAATAATATCAATATTTGTTTACTTATGAGAAATAATAGCAATATTTATTTACTTGTTTAGTGTTAGTACTAACCATTATCATGTTTACTTCTCTAATATATTGGATAGTTTGTTCATTTACTTAGACTACCATTATGTTTACTTACTTTAATGTTACTTGATAAAAATATACTAGTGAATTCTGAAATATTTTCACTAATTGTTCAATCTGAATCTATCAAATATTAAAAATTGTACAAAAGCTAATTTTAATTTCACCCTCACAAAATACCAAGTACAAAATATGCTTCAAGTGTAATTGCAAATTAGTTCTAGTGGAATTTTTTTAAATAATATGCACTAACTGATCAATTACTAACTGGTTCACCCTATTTGTAACTATTTTTATAATTCCTTTTTTCTTCAAATAATTTTGTTCTTTATTTCTATTCAATGAATTTTGACAACTTTAGTTTTAACACACAGTTACACTTTCAGCTGATTAGCAATCATGTTCATGATGCAGACATTAAAATCATGTATAGAGATGTAATTGAATCATTCTTGGTATAGCAATTATCTATGTGAGTGTTTATTATAACAAACTTAATATAACTAATTTTTTACAGTGACTGTTATCAATGATCTATGCGAAAAATTCTTGATGGCTCAATATCTGGATGAGAATCATCTACTTCGAAAAGGGATTAAATCTGGGAAACTATCATTTGTGTTCTAGTGAGATTCAAGATGAACGGACCTGCCTGAGGCTTATTTCTCCATTTCTTGATTTCATCACTTTTCACGCAAGAATTGTGAGCATGGAATGCATAACGAACAAAATATATAATAAATACTAACAAAATCTAATAATGATATATCTTTGATAGGTCAAATAAGTTGAAGGTAATAATTTGTGGCTTACAATAGTTCTTAACAGATATCAAAAGTATTCACAAATAATTATATTTTGTTTACTCAAATCACTAAAATTATGTTTATTTTTCATGTTGAATGTAAAAAGATACATTTTAATTGTCATTAAAATTTTTACATTTTCATGAATTTTATTTGAATTACATTTCATACTATTTTAAAAATCAACTTGCTTAGGGGCAACAATATGACAAAGCCGCTAAAGAGTGTACTATAATGTAAAATGAAGCAATTCGTTAAAGAGAGAGAGAATAATCTGCATTCATATAAATACAGAAAGATAACTTATTAAAAATTCATGTAGTAAAATATGGATAATATTGCACAAAATGAAATTTTATAGAATTTTTCAAAACTTAAGTCACTACTGAACATTTTGTTATGTTGCTTGTCATGTGCTGTGCCAATACCTCCAATTGAAATATGAAAAACATCTGTTTTGTGAAATCTTAAAAATGTTTATATGGAGTAGTGATACATAGTTCCGTATTTTGGTGTGCAAATGCTTGTGTTCTTAGGTAGCTCATTTATCAATGTCTCTCTTTTACAGTAGAAATAGATCACATCATTGTGTTTCTAAGTCTACTAAGCGAATCATTTTTACCATTATGGAAAGAGGGTGCACACCACGAAAGCAAAGGTTTGTTTCGAACTACTGAATGCAGGCAGGCTGTTTGAATAGATTTATTATTCACAAACATTTAAATGTATGCTTGTATTATTTGCATACATGTATACATCATCACTATCGTTACAATAGTTTGTATGTAAAGAAGCAAGTATTCATGAGGCTTAAAAGAAATGTTTTATTGAACATGATAACATTTTTGGTTTGTCTGCTATGTGTGACCTGCAGGATGCTAGATATGGGTATTTTTTTTATTAAAGATATCCGTAAAAAACCCTTATACTAGTAAGAAAATCTTTTGACATTCAACTTTTTTTCAATAACAACAATGTTGTTAAGACGAGTTTTTTCTGTACAATATTTTTTACATTTTTGTTTTCATAATGTTGCAACAAAGAATTACATCAATGATAAATTCATGTCAGACAATTTTAAAATGTTCATCTTCAAACTATCAATAATTTATATTGTTAATAAATAGCATTCTCTTAACAAGTATGCACTTTATGTTCAAGTATTAATAAAGATATGTTTGTTTAAGGAGGTTATTTGAATTCTTTACTAAAAAAGAATTTGCCAGATAAAATAAATTTTACTATGATGTATAAAGGAATTTATTGTATTGTATGAGCATCCAGCAATGTTTGATGCTTAGATTTTAACTATTTAATTCAGAATAAAGATTTTATCTTTAATGCTTGGATGTCTTGTTTCTATTTATCAGAGCACATTTTGCTTCTCATGATTTTCTAAATCTAAGGAATAAAACTATTTCTTAAGAACAATATATACATTGATTGAGGAAGGAAAATTTACTATTTTTAATATAGCTTGATGGAGCATGATTTGCTGTAAATTTTTATTTAAAATAAAGTATACTTAATAGGTCCTATTTATTCAGCTAACCTTTTTTATTTATATCTCATGTTTAATTTAGCATTAATTTGTATGTTTTTAAAACATTCAAAATGAACAATATACATTTATTAATTCTTACAGTATGTGTTTTGTATAAAAAACTACTTCTACAGGTAAGATATTTTAATGAATATTCATAATGCATCTTTTTTCTCTCCCTATACAAATAATGGTTTATAATTGTTATTATTTTAATAAATAAGAATGTACAAATAAGTAGACTTTTTTTAGCAATTTTGAAGATGCTTTAATACTTATTTCATTATTTTTATTCTAAAAGTAATTGAGCTAACCACATTTTAATTATCAGTGTTATACACATTAACGATATGAATATAAAGTTCGTTGCTGTGATGGAATTTGTAGGAGGAAATTTGTTCAAAAATTTGAATTCAAAATATATACCACCTTATTGAAAAATCAAAAGATTTTGCTTTCAAGCGATTATTTATCTGATTTACTCCATGTATTCTAATGACATTCTGTGAAACAAAGCAGCACATAAAAGTTTGCAATGTTAAGTCCTTAGAAATGATGCTGTATGTTTTTGAATCTCATTTTAATGTTGATCAGCTGTACAACAGTTTATATTTTTAATGAAAATAGTTTGTAGTGGAAGAAAAACCTCATAAATAATACAATTTTTGTTCCACAGAAATCATTTGCTGCTGTAATCAAATTTTTCTCAACCCTTTTTAACTTTCAAATGTATCAGATTCTGCATTTCTCATTCTGAACCCAGGAACCTCGGAAGTGCTTGGGAGGCTCAGGTACCCCCAGTATCTGTCGGAGAGGTGGAGATAATTCTTTACTTGCGCTTATGCCAGAAGGAAATAGAAATGCGCAATTTGATAAAAGAAATAGTTTTAAAAATTGAAGAAAAGTTCCTCAGCACTTTCAGAGAAAGAAGGTGTTTTGGGAAAGTGAGCTAGTTGCAGGTTGTGAAAGATCATAATTCTTTGTATTCGAATTTATTTTAAGTCAGATTTTAAAAAAATTTTAATCGGATTTTTATGATTTTTTAATTCGTTGTCCTTATATGTTTAAAACTTGTTAGACATGCAAATCAAGAGTAATTTTTAGTCATTATTGATTTATGTTAAATATTAATAAATATGAGGTTTAATAAGGAGACGTTAAATTTTATAAATCATGGTAATTAAATAAATTTTAATTTTCCAGCCTTTTACCCAACATGTTTCAAGTGGTAAGTTAAACTGTTAAGTTGAAATTATTCTTTCTACAAATGCAGAAATAGCTGTGGTGATTAGGTGTCCGTGGATTTACCCACTGCGTTAGAAACGGGCGAGGTTTAGGCGACGATTCGATTCTTCCCTGTGTGTATTTATCTTCTGTGTCAATAAAGCTTTACTTGTGTGTCTATTTACTTGGTGCAGCTTGGCCAAATGTGTCTCTTGCGTCATAAATACCAAACAACCGAGACGTTGCGCCATAAAACCCCCAAAATCCAACCCAAACAACCGACCTAACTGAGGCGGTTAGATAACTTTAAGAATGTTTTTTTTTTGTCTTCTACTCAAACATTAACATCTAAATGAGTTCCCCATTCCAAAAGGACATCTGGGGTACTATGCGTTCTCAAAAAGAAACCAAAAAAATTATCTGCTTTCACTTGAATTTTCGTAATTACAAGCTGATACTAGATAAATATTTTGCTTTTGGGAATATTAAGCGGTTATTTTTTTCAGATCAATTGATTTTCTTCAGGAGGGCGTATTTACTGAAGTAGTATAGGAAAATTGAGGAGTTTGGTCGAATTGGCATTCGCTAATTCTACGTGAATATGTCACTTAATCGACGTTTAGTTAACATTAAAATAAAAAAAGATTTCAACTCTGGAATAGTATTGATTTAGTGATGTTTCTAACGTTTATATTTAAGTCCAAAAACGTTTACTCGCTGTACCAACTTTGATATGTCGCATAGAATCAACCCTTGTTTCACTGTGAAATTTGGAAATATAGAATACTGTTATTTAGCCTTTTGTTCAACAGTAATTTGCTTAAATCTAGTCATTTTTCAAACTTTGAAATTTGGTTAGCCATTTACTCAACGTCGAAATTTGGATATTTAGCCATTTATTCAACTTTAGATATATTTCCAATGGTTAAATTTTGTTAAAACCATTCCTATGTAGTCCTTTGTTCAATGTTAAAGTATTTCGATTTTTTTCAACATTCAACTTTATTCCCACTTGGATCCCTCAGTGTTTGGGTTGAAAAAAGTTTTTAATGATTATATTAACTCAGTGTTGAAATTGTGTTGCATTAGGCATGTTTTAAACTTTGAAATTTGATCCATAAATTTAACATTAAATATTGTTAATATTAAATATTATTAATTTTTTTTAAAGATTGAAATTTATCTTGAGAAATGCCAATTTTAATTGCATGGTAGTATTGTTTGCTACATCTTAATTTTAGTGTTAAATAACTTATGTTCAAAAATATATTTACATTTAGCTATGAAATATTACATTTTAAGACAGTATAAATATAACTTATATTTTGCATCTTACACAACTGTAGCAGAACTCGTGCGAATAATTCGCACGGAATATTCTTTTTAATTGGTGTATTGACTAAAGTTTAATTTTGCACAACTTACATTTTGTAAGTTAACGAGTCTATTTAATGTGAAGAGCAAGCGAAACACCCACTGATAATAAAAATGTTGTTTTGCTACTTGATAACTGGCACGCCAAAATTAATGTTTCATTTTCTAATTTTAAAACGAATTATTTGTTTTGGGGAAAATATCGCATTGGTTCCTTTCTTGACGGTATGTGTATATCTCGACCAACTTCCCATAAAAGTCATTGATTCAATACATAATGATTTGTAGAATTCCGTTTCATAAAAATAAATCAAAACCTTTTTACATTAGACAGTAATGTCAAACTTTAAAAAGAGGGTAACACTAAAATAAAGTTATTTTAAAATAAAAAGGTTAATGTTAGAATAAGACGTATAACCGTACGCTGTGATTCAAAAATTTGTTTTAAAATTTTGACGTAGATTTCCATTATAAGGCAATTCAAATCAATAAAACTCGCATCTGTTTTTCAAATTAAATTAGATTGTATTGAAAGCTGTACGTAATAGTTAAGATATATCTTATTCTAAGTAGGCACGTACTGTTTCCATTTAGATACCGGATCTCTGAATTGACAAAAAGTTAATCGATTTAAAACTACGACACTTGGAGTGAAGCGAACATTTTTTAAAACAGTTGATCTTGGAATAATATCACGGTTGTTCATGAAACACTGTTTAACATCTCAAAATTAAAACTAAATGTTTGTGAACTTCTCAGTTAAAGAAGTAATAATCTGACTTCGAATTTTAAAACACACTCAACATTTATTGGACGAAAAACACTATATTTACAGAGAAATAGCAACTCATTAGGCAGCCTTTCATTTTCTTCGAACGTACATCTAAAAAAAGAACTACTACGGCTGTTACCAAAAAACAAAAAGGAAAATACACTGCTGCCAGGTTTACAAAAATACTACAGGAAAGTGAAAATATGGAGATACAATTACATGTGTGGAGTCACATAATCAAAATAAACATGGAGTTACACATTGAGAAAACACTGATACACAATAGTATTTAGGGAAGATGAGAGGAATTAATGAACAAGGGTTATAAAATGTTCTAACTAGGCCTTTTGAAAAGTTGAAAGTTTTGTTTTAAGTGAGAAGATCGAAGTTATTTACTTAATGAGTTGAAGCTATTTTTAGCAACTTCGCTATCTCAAGCATTCGTTGAAAACATTGTTTTTCTTTTTTGGTTGGTTGGTTGATTTGGGTTTTATGGCGCAAGATCCAAAAGAGGATAAGCTGCGCCAAACACAAGATATTAAAATTAGGAGATGGATTTATGATTTGAAACAAGAAACAACACCACATAGAAATGTAATGAACAAAACCAATTGATATGCATAAAAATTAAATATGAATGTAAAACCTCAACCATAAGAAATCTAAAATCGTATTTTAGATTACTACGATAACTAAGATGGGGTATCAAACTTTATAAAACTTGATGAAATAAAATTTAAGATCTTAATTAGATATGTGATAAAAATCCAGAACGATGAAGAAATCTAAAAAGCAATGGATGTGGAGGTTGACCCAACAGGTCTGATAAAACTGGTAATGAAGTTTTAAAAAATTGTCTATAAAGATGTCTAAGAAATGTATAAGAAGTTAAAATATGATAAATGGAGAGCGGATCTTGGCAATGCTGGCACGATGGAGCGATTTCCCCGACCAATAAAAATCTATGAGTGATTCGTGAATGGCCGATGCGACGACGTGTTAAAATGACGTCGAACCGTCGGAGATGGTAGTGACGGTAGGGATGAGATTGTCGGCTGGATGTTGTGGAGCTTGTTGTTGCTCTGCTCACTCCAATCTTCGCGCCATTGTTTGAGATATTAGCAGTAAGATTTTTTAAAAACTCAACTTTCACTTTTCTGAAAGCCGTCAAGGTGATCGCCAAGCATGTAGAAATAAATTATCAATAATTAAATCAGACTATTTTTCTAGTTAAGAAAAATTTCTATTGAAATTGAAAGCTGAATGTAGCTATAAAACTCGCACGAATATTAATTTTAAAATATAAAATAAATTCAAGGTATTAAGTATCGAAATAAATTTTTGCGTTTTTAAATGCTACCAAATTTTTGATGATGCAATAGTTTGTACCTTTATCTACATTCATAAAACCTCGATTTCAGCCCCTCGTAACTATGCCTTCTTACTAGTTTGACCACCGTTTTTCCCTAAAACGCTTGTTCCCTATAAAAATGTAATGCATTTTTTCACATGCAATTGTACTTTTTTGTATTGAGGCACAACTTCAAAACAAATCGAATCGTTCATAAATTCTATTTTATAGTGTGCACAGGAGTTTTTATGCATAAGTTACAACCATTCAGTTATTTATCAGTTTCAATTGTGCCTTCGCATTCATGTGCTTTTCCTTTTGCTCACTATTATTTTCTCATTTATAAACTTTTCAATTTCGGTTGAAACTACAAACCAGAGGCTTTTTCTGTGTATTGATGATGAATGTCCTTGTATGTAAGTGCGCTACCAACCTGCGAATCGATTCCTTCCAGCGTGTAATTTTCTCTTATGTGTAAATAAAAATATCCTTGTGTTCATTTATTTTGACTAATAGGGTCCTATAAATTAACCAACTGACAGGGAAAAAAATTCCGGTACTTTGTTTGCTACACACATAAAACCAGAAAATCCTCCTTAATTTTTCTTTCGCTCATGTGGTGTGTTTGTTAATTGATTAGTTTTTTAAATAAATGCCATTACATTTTTTATATTTACCATTCGATTCATTTTCACGTGCTCAGTGACAAGACCTACAAATATGAAACTTTGACAATGCAACGGTCAATTGTAAAATTAATAAAGTTTACAAGTTTTGTAAAAAATTGGAAGTAAAGACGTTTAGCTGCTTATTAACGCACGAGTACAGAAAATTCATTTTTCGTAAACAATCGGTCTGGAAGAAAGAGAACTATGTTATTTTTAATTAAAATTTAAGTCTGCACTTGACAGTCAATAGTCATAACAAACAATTTAAAACTGGATTTTCATTTGCAATTTCCTGTCCTTCATAAGAAGCGGTGAATCGCAATTGGTGATGTATCGTATCAGGATGGTGGAAGGACTCGAATGCGAAAAATCAGCTTTCTTGCCGTCAGCCAACTGCTAGTATTATCAAATTTGAAGATATCTGTAAGCAAATTATTTTATTAAAATTAGATAATAAAATCAATAATTATATACCATTAAGGCCATGATTTTGATGGAAATATTGCCCTGAAGAAAGCGGAAAAATTATCTTAAATACGTATAAAAAGAAAATTTTCAAGGAAAGTTCCTTAAAGTAGTATTCATGATTATACAAATAACTTCTTAATGTCTATAAAATTCATTATAAGTTGATGAGTCATCGTATAGCACACAATGTCCGCAGAATGATAAATCATACTAACTCTAAGAGAAAATGTGGCCTCTGTTCGAAATGTACATTCTATTCATGTTTTTTATTGACGAGGAAGTGTAGTAATTAGTTATACTTTAATGCTTCTGATTCGGTACTTTCATACTTAATGAGATATATTATGAGATTATAAACTAAATTCGCATCAAAATACTCTTAAAATAATAATATAATTAATGTTACAAGTCTTGTCTTTTTGAATTACGGTCGTAAATAAATTAAAATTAACCTTAAAATTCTAATGAAAGTTTTCGGAATCATCTTACGAATTTCATTTACGAGTTGGATTTTTTCATATCGCACTAAAAAATACAAATTTTCAGTAGAGAAATTCAAAGTATAATTACTTTGCGTCGAATCGTGTAGTAGAAATTTCAATTCAGAGGTGCGAGTTGTGGGACAAATGGTGTTATGAAGCCCCACGGAGATATCGTTGTTGCCTCACAACCCTGTTCGGCAAAATTTCCTTCATCTATTAGACGAGGGTGCGTTTATTTATGCAAAAGATAACAGCGTTTAGCTGAATTTCACGAGAAACCATTTCTTACAATTAGATAGGTAGGGCCTCACTCGGCTGGATAAAAATGCCCCTAATGTTTAAACATTTAATAAAGCTTCTTTCTTATCTCAGTGCAGAAACAAAATCAAATTACGCTGTCATTGAGTGTGCAAAAAAGTTTTTGGGCAATGGCAGATGGGTCCTTAAAAATGTCTTCATGTATGGCTCCAATGCAATTCAGGATGTGTGAGGCTGGCAATAAGCTGCACTTTGTGGGAAAATATTTCAAAGAATATAATCTTTTTCAAATAGCCAGATCGGAGACTGGCAAGCACAGAGAAAGGGGCCAATTGAAGGCAAGCAGCTCTCCTGGTGTTTGACTGAGTAATAAAAAGGTACTGGAGAGGATCTGCGCAATTGCTTTTGGACAGGTGGTCGTCCTCTGAGAGTGGGACTCTTGTGCCAGGTTGTTTATTTGATTCAGCTTTTGCCAATAAATCAGCTCTCTCATTGCACGGAATGCCAACATGTGATGGGATCCATTAAAATGTATTATAGAATTTTGATTGAAACTTAATAATAGAAGGGCTGTTTTTTCAAAGGAGGATCGTAACTGGTAGAGCATTTTTTAATTATTTAATAATGGACAACTACTAACCACCAAGTGGATAGCGCACCTCTAAAACACGCTCCTTTCACAGACCTTAAGCCATTGAAGCGCCCTCTTTTAAAGCAATGGACACTAATCGATTCAACTCTTCTACTTTACTAACTTTGCAGTACTTACATATACCAGGCTGAGGAGCTCTACAAAAGTTGTCGGTGGGAGAGAGATGAGCCTGCAGCTTCATGGTGGGGCTGACTTGACAGACGTTGCACTTGAGATCGCGGGGATTTAAAAACTCGGTCTTAGACGGAAAGTCGATGTGACTGAAAAATGAAGTTAAATTTTTTTTAAGTACTACAAATTGAGATGCGTTGCGCTGTTTATAGACTAGGTTGATCATAGATATTTACTACGTAATAGAATCCCCCTAGACCCGTCCTAGAATTGTTAGACGAAATTATTTGGAATTTTCTCTGAAGGTTTATTCATAGGATGTGATAACTGGTTTTATCAAGACGTTTGGTGCAGGATGGACAAATATGACTGAACAGACTCTGGAAACATCAAACTATAATAGAAGATTAAACACCAACCAAAGTGGTTCATGTGACATTACAACGGTAATGTAAAGTTTATTTTATGACATCTCCTATTGAATGTTCAATTAAGCGTTACATTTTGCTATGCTTAGTAAAATTGATTATGCAACCATAAAGCTGCTATTGTTTGATCTTTCCAAAAATTTTAAGGCTGGCAAATGTTCTATAGACGTATCATGCAATCTCTTATCGAACAGACATTTTACTTCTTAAAGTAAATAGAGCCGCGGTTGGAAGAGTAACGGATTAGCAACCGGAGGGTTGCGAGAAAGAATCCGAACAAAGACCGTAGTGTACAAAGGGGGCTGGTGCTCGTTCAATCTGCCGTGGCCTCAAATGTCCTCATGTTGGCGTGATGTGGAAGTTTGGAGAGTTGTGGGCCAGCTCAGGTGACGGGTGTGACCTCGTCATCTGACCGTGGTTCAAAATGACGTGGTGTTTTCCTCGGATCTTTCCTTTAGGGATTGATCCCGGACCGTCGCCAATATCCCGTTGTGTTGCTCCAGTGTGCCGCTAATTCAATACCTACCTATCTTAAAGTAACAATTGTTCCTGAAGGAGAATGCCTGTGTTGCAAAAGCTAACAAACCTCCAGAGAACGAAATTCCCGGTTCTAAAAAGTAAACTCGACGTACAGGGGCACATGTAGGTCCGGATAATTAATAATAATGAATGGTTAAGAGATGGTTAAGCCAGGATGTGTCTCACAGAAATGGGATTGAATGAGGATTTGTGATTATCCTGGCTTTATACTCACTCGGCGGGCCCAAACGCTCTGTAGAGCAGGGACGTCGAAATGGAGCCCCCTTCCGTGCGTATCTCGATCTTGAGGCGTGCCTTGGGCTCCCGGACCACAACGCAGTGGTTAAAGTAGGATCTGGCTTGAATCCACACGGCCTCTGTGGCTTCTTGCACCAAGGGCCTGTGGACCGAATAGTGCAATGCGTTCACGGGACCTCCGAATTTCATCTGCAAAGAGACGATGTCTGTAGATGCGATTTCCACAAAAATGGAGAACTCGTTTCGATAGGTACTCGCATTTCAGAAATTTTCAGTTATCTCTAAATCAAAATGGCGATAAAAATGTTTGTTTCTAAAAGTACAAACGAAATCCAGAATACGATCCACAAGAAAATTCTTCGAAAAAGGTGCGTCAAAGTAGTGAATAGGATTTTTAAGACAGGATCCTAAGTAATTGACGTCTTGTGGCCTATTTCATTATCTATTAACCCTGCCCTCATGGAATGGGAACACAGCATTTATTTCAATACCCTTTCTGTGAATAAGTCTGATGGAGAAGCATCTGTGCCAGAGAAGTGTCTAAGCCAAAAGTTTTTAAACGATGGCACCATTAGGCAAGGTGTTACAGTCACTTTTAACCTCTGAATCTCTTTTAAACTAAGAATCCAAATAGGAACAAAATGCTTCTTATAGTTTGGCAATTTAAAAATGGACCCCGAGTCATGAGATTTGTGTAGATGTCAAAATGGGTGTGCACTTTAACAAAGAAAGAAAACTCACGAATTGGGAGCACATGGAGTCTCCCTTGGAATCCACCCTCTTTCCACCAAGGAACACTGGAAGCACCTCGGAATCCATATATTGTAGCAGCAGTGCTGGAGTATCCTCTAGAAAAATGAAATCGTGTCAAATCTCTTTTTCAAGACATTCTCGACTCTATAGCTGCTTTTGTTAAGCACCGAAACGTGTGTCACAAGTTTTAGGATTTTGCTATGACACCAAACAAATAACCGAGGAATAGACATTGTGGTCAGAAGTCTCTCTATTGGACTGGAGTTTGGAAAAACTTCAACTGCAGCGGTATAGAGCTGAGGAGTTCCACAGAGAAGTTACGTTATGGTGTGACTCCTTTGCCGCATCTTTCTTCGTCTTCCCCCCTTTTGAAACCGCATATTTGAAGTTTTATATCATGTATAATTTTCACTCTTGTATTTTTAAACAGTTCCCTATCATTTAGCTTTTATTACTTATACTTATTTTCTACATGGCTTCATGTTGCTCACCTTTTCATCCAAGTCTGGTTGTTAGATACATACTATATTTTCATTGGATTTGGCCATTTTCGTTTCCCCATAATAGGAAGATATCTTTTCATAACCATACTCAAGAAAAATTGCAATGGACGCTCTGTGATTCGTGGATCATATTTCCTTTTGAGTTCATATCGTAGTTATAAGAAAGAAAAGATGTCCTTCATCAAAATCATGTCAATTTATGTCAGATTTTCCTAATAGTCCTAATAAATATTTGCACGTACTAATTGGATTTAATCAGACATAATATTTGTATCTAAAGGACACATATTTTGCATAAGGGGGTATATTAGCTACCATGAAGGAATAGAATTCTTCGTCCCACTTTCTATGCCTATTTTCCGAAATATCTGATGACATTTTCAGAATATTGTTCACGGAGACATTCTAAGACATATAAGTATTGCTTATTCATTGTAACCTTATGAACATTTTCTACAGAGAATGTACTTGCATCTCATGTTTATAGATAAGATAATATGAATATTAATATTAACAAAATTCATAATCTGTATTTAGCTTTTCTAATCAATATTTTTGCTAAAGTGAATACTATTTATGTTAGAGTGAAAGCTATTATTAAAATTATATAGACTTATTTAAAATCCATTATTGAAACACACTAATTATATTGATCTAATTTTACTTTATAACTGAACTCGAGAAAGCATTTCTCATTTTGTTTGGCATATAAGTAGTAGTGTCATTCGCTAAAGCAATGAAAAAGGTTATTTCAATCATTTGGAATGGGCTATTTACAAAATCAGTGGGAAAAGGTTTTTAATTTCTTTTAATTAAATTTGAAAGTATACAAACTTTTTATGACTTTGAAAATGTGTTGAATTACAGAATTAGCAGTACAGTTTCTCTTTATTTCAAAATTTGATTTAACCAATTGAATTCAAGCTCACCTTTAGAAGCTATTCTGAGTTTTTGGATGAACATGTCTCTGAAAATTGGACGGAAGAAGTTGTAAGATTGGTACACGTAAAAGGCGGCTGGAAAAAAGAAAAAAATACTCATCCTATGATTATCAAAGCATAGAATTCGTAAGTTAGTGGTTAATTAATTGCGAAGGGAATACTCTAATCGATTAAATGTTACGTGTTTATTTTCTATTCAAAGGTTATCTATAAAGAAAGGCAATTGTTAACAATTAAAAACAAAAATATCGCCAACAAAAGTAACTTTTCCCGCCTCAAAAATGTCATTTCTTTCTTCAATTCAAGGGATCGGCGAAGCTTAGGGATGGAACCTTCAGTTTTTAATTTTGAAACTAAATTCCTCTAGATTTTAGAAAGAAGTGTTTTTACTTAAGTAACTAGGATCTGTACTTACCATTGACGATGAGTAAATACTTCCATACTTCGGGATAATGATCTTGCACAATACGAAGCAAGTCGAAAGCCATCTCGATAACTATAAACAGAGACAAATCATACATTTACCAGATTTGCCGTGCTGCTGCGGCCACAATTGCAGACCCCTTTGGCAACGATTATTCATTGACTCAACACGGATTCCAATGTGGACGCAGTTTAGACTTTTCGAAACAAGTGTCAGGACAGCGATTGAATGTGCTCTGCTTCGAGCATTTCAATAATATGTTTCTTTTAGTGCTTGGTCTAAAAATATATCCAACTGTAATCGTATAATTCCATCCAAACACTTCGATACTTAGTAATTTACATCTGTGGACACTTTCAAGGCAGATCGTATCAAAAATGCAATTTGCAATAGAATTGTGGGGAATGCTTATTTAGTCCATTCACAAAAACTACGGTAGCACGGGAGAAGCAAGTCTGCACTCTTGCTAGGGCCAACCCGAGGCTGTGCTGATTTACCCGGCTAACATAGGAAGGTGGCTAAGTCGGACTGCTAGAGATGGAGGCCCCCACATCTTAGGATCAATAGGAAACACCCTCTACCCATGTCATGGACTTGTGCAAAAATACTTCATTAATTAAAAAGCAATTGCGCAGTACCTTTTCATCATCTGGCCATTTGGTGATATTCTTTGAAATCTTTTCCCATCTGTACAAAGTACAGCTTTATCACCAGCCTCACACATCCTCAATTGCATTGGAGCCATACATGAAGACATTTTTAAGGACCCATTTGCCCAAAAACGTTTTTTGTACAAACTCAATGACTTCGTGTAATTTTTTTTACACTGGGAAAATAAAGGAGAATACACGAAAAACAGAAAATACTACACTTCTTATCGACTGGGGGAAATGATCTGCCAGTGATATGGTCATCTGAAGAGTTTGTCAAATGCTAAAACAAAAGGAAGTGACTAGATTTAAATTGAAAAATTTCTCAGCCATACGTAAGTTATGTGTTCAGAGAAGCAGCAGTTAAAATTAGTGGAAAGACGGCACTAGACGGATACATCCGCAATTTCATTGCAAATTAAATTTTCGATATAATCTGCCTGTAAATTGTTCACTATCGAAGAATTGATTTGTGTTTACAAGAGCAACTTTTTTAGCGACATTAAAGTATGTATCCAAACCCTTGCTTATTTGTGATTGTTTCAAGGCCCGACCAGTTGGAAGAGTAACGCAATGAGCAACCGGAGGGTTGCGAGTTCGAATCCAACCAAAGACCATCGTGTACAATGCGGAATTGTATTTAGCCACCTGCAGACCCAGGATAAATCGAACGGAGTTATATATAGCCTATGTGACCCGCAGAATTCTACAGAATGAATGTCCAAACTTAGTATGAATTGGTTTGACATTGATCGTATAAATTCGTAATGTTTTACTATGAAGATTTCGAATTGTCTTTAGCCCCCTGTTGTGTATCGACGTTAAAACCAATTTCTATAAAAAATAATCTTATATTATCATAACAATTTACATTCCAATAATAAAACTACAGTTTAAGAATTTACAGACGGGATACATAAACGATATGATACTGAGCGATTTTCAGCGCAACCCCACCCATGTGTGATTGCACTATACTCTAAGATTCTAAAAAACTCCAAGATCATATTCAGAGGCGACTCTTGTAGATGTTAACTCTAACGTCATCTACACAGCCAGACCGGAAGAGAGCGCCCCCTATCAAGTGCTCTGTCCAGGATGACGGGACGTTACACCCCTCTGCACACCCAAGACAAATGGAACGGGGGATAATATGCAGCCTACGTTACCCACAGGGTTCCAAAGTATAAGTGTACCAAATTTGGTGTGGATTGGTCAAACGGTGTAGATTTGTATAAAGAACAGACAGATGCCAACTCTGTGTGCTTCATATGTATATAGATTTCTTTTAGTTAAATAAATATGTGATATTTTTATTTTGAAAAAGTGTCTCGCTTTGAGCCTTGTTATAATTACATGATTTTATTGGTCATTAACAGCCTGGAGTGCTATACGTCACATTACCGTGTGTTTTCAAATATTAATACATTTCCACCGTTATCAAAATGGTAGAATTACATGTACGTGTGCGTAAGGTAATTCTACCGTAATTCTACGTACATGTACGTGTGCGTTTTTCATATTAAAACATAATTAATAATTTAAGCTTATCGACGTTTTAAGTTGATTCACATTTTATAGGAATTAATACGTTTTTGTAACAAACTCTACAAAATTCTTTGAGAAATTTGCTATTGATTTAAACGATACACTTTCTCCTCTCCAAATACTACGATGGAAATGTCAAATACTCACCGGAAGTATGAAGAACATTTTTCAGCTCGAAACCTTCCATGTCAATCACGTACGTGACTTCGTTAATTTCCTTACCGAGCTATAAAATAAACAAAATGACACAAAATAAAAGTACAAAAAGCTCGTTTAAAACAGAGGGGTTGTGTTGCTCTAGTACGACATTAATTAATTACCATTAAAACAGAGGGAAGGAAAAACTATTCATCAAGGCAAATAAAGAGGGTGGGATTCGAAATAATTCCCATTTGAAAGCGTCCGTAAACACAAAGTTCTTCGAAATCTCTGTTTGGTGAAACTGTAACAGCTAAGTTTTGATTCATTTTTCATTTATTCCGATCGTTACGAAAGTTTCTTTCAATTATTTGGAAGACACCTGGAGCAACAAAAGATCAAAAGTTTTGAGGAATTGTGAAGAAAGTTGCTTTAAAACTTTTTGTGTCTATAACGTACCTCTTTGCCTGATTCTCTTGCTCGCTGGACATCTGGCTCTATCAAAAGGCTGCAGTAGAGTCCGATGTCGTAGCCGGACATGGAAAGAATGAAGCCTGTAAGAATGAATTAATATCGTGTGAAAACAACTTTTAAATAAGCGTCTATAGAGCGGTTGGTGGCTTATGGGGTGGCAAAATAAATCATAACCTATGGATCTTGTAGAAATGTCCAAAAGTCCTGCGTTTTTACACAGGATTGCTTTGAAAGTTACAATGTCGAGAGGTTCAATGCTAGAGTGTTTACCTTGGAGGTCCCCTCTTCCCAAAGCAACATAGGTGACAGGTGTCCCATCCTTGGCGTACCCGAGGTGGTTTACAAATTCGTACTTTTCAGCTACCTGAAAGTTGCGTACAAAACTGATTATATGCGCTCTGAGTACGATACTATGTATACTATGACATGAAGAGCATAGTTGAATAGAGCATACGAAAGGGGACAATGGAAAAGGACAGAAATTAGGACGGTATTCATCAATCTATATGAAATCTAATAAATTACTCTATATTGAATTCATAAAAAGATTTAGGGTTTGGTAATTTAAGAGGTTTCGTAACATAATTCTTCGCTGGTTTTTATGAAAAACTATTCCACAATGTCGTTGGTTCGATCTCTTGTTAAGTAATTAATTCCTTTTATTTCTACATTCACACTTGTTTTTCTCTAATTGAACTTTCGATCCAGGTGGGCAGCACTTTTAACACATTTCTGTCAATTAAGTAAGGGACCTCCTAAACAGGACGAGCTGCGTTCAAGGGGCCCTCGGCCATTTTAAATCGAATGACTGATAAGGAGCAAGAGGTCGAGCTTGCAGTTCGTTGAATCGATTGGGAAGGTTGTGTTATTTTCAACACCGACCGAAATGGAGCATATTGACTCCACTGTACAGCTCCTTTGAAGTGTTTTTAATTAGGAGTATGAATGAAATAGGGGGTTACCAAATGAAAACTTTCAAGAATAAATACTTTCTTTCCTGAGTTAGATGGTGGTGAGCCCTAGGAACTTTTTCGTATGAGCATTTAGAAATAATGCTGCTTCACTCATAATGCTATTTGTAAAAGAATTGCAAGAAACAAAAACTTTCTCTTCCTCTCTTGCTTATTTTGGTAGGTAGGTATTTTAATTAACATCTCACTGGTGCAACGCAACGGGCTATTGGCAACAGTCCGGGATCAACCCCCGAAGGGAAAGATCCGAGGATAACACCACGTCATTCTGAACCACGGTCAGATGACAAGGTAACACCTGAGCTGGCACCCCACGCTCCAAACTTCCACAACACGCCAACATGAGGACATTTGAGGCCACGACAGATTTGACGTGTGGCAGCTCCCTTTGTAAGTGAATTCAAATTAAGTATAACTACCGGGTGTCCATAACTTGGTTTAGAAACTCAATTGTATAACAGAAAAAAATTGATCTAATACAAAACTAAATTCCCATGCGCAATTACTGCCAAATGACATGAAAACAGCGACCGTAGACTTGTTATGGAGACTATAGCACACGTCTTGGGGACAGAAGACTTCGATTTGTGAAACGTATGTCCTGTGTTGAATATTCCACACGATGAATTATTATGACCTTGCATTTAGTTAATGGAGATCTCTCCAATGAATTACAGACGTGATGGTACTCAGTATTGTTTTGCTACTTTTAATATTTCCTGTGATGGAGATGTTTGTAAATAATTGATTATTTTTGTTCCTATCCCCTTCTGTGAAGACATTCCTTTCAAAGCGATGCTATTCGAATTCTGCATTACAAGCAAAAAAACAAAGGCCACGGAATGCCGACAACTCCTCGTCTATGATTTCACTGAAAAATCGGACTTCCTTCGTATTGGACCTTCCTTTTGTGAGACACATCCAGAGAATCCCGACAGAAAAGCTGTTGTTTCCTGCGTGCCTATTTATTTAGATGCATGTATTTGTGACAGAGCTTTTAATAATTCGAAAAGAGGACCAGAGATTATATTAAAGACATGTAGTGGTTATTTCTTAATTAAGTACTCTTAAGTACTCTTGCATATATACTACACACGTTGGCTAACTCATTAGAATTAACTAATAAGAATATTTGTATTCTGTAACGAGTGTTACTTAAAGTATATACGTACCTAGCCCTTGCGCCAAAAAAACTAAAGTTCTTCGCCGCTGAATTAATTATTGAAACCCTATGAATGATGAAAGAAATGACTAGTAAAAACAGAATACGTACTTCATGCTTTTTAGTTGTATACGTAAGTGTATCTAATTCATACACAGCTCTGCACCAAAGATTCTGAAAATGAGGTGACAAAAATTGATTCAGCATTCATATTAAAGCAAGCAAATAAAAATGTCAGCAGAAACCCATTAACTGACATTTTTTAAATGCGGTTTTTAATACGATGGTTGGTTGATTGGTTGGTTGGTTGATTTGGGTTTTATGGCGCAAGATCCAAAAGAGGTTTTTGATACGAAGGGATTTTTTCACGTTGTCGATTGTAATCGCTTGAAAATTATAAATTTTATTTTTGACTAAAACTAATAGTCTGTTTAACAAAACTCGGTTGTTGCTTTTGTCAGTTAATGAGTTTCTAGTAATAGTACACTTAGTTGAAAACTATTGTGATAATTTTGGTCCAGTCATGAAAATTGAGAGGTTTTCTACCACGTACTGTTTAAGGCTAGAATTAACTTTGAAATCTCGGTTTCGCAACTCCCTATTTGGTGTTACAATGAATACCTTCATCCATTTTCAATATTTTCCCATCTCATCGTAAGTCAACAGGGACTAACTGGCCTTGATGGGTATTCACATTTTTAGTTGTCAGTAGGGTCATTCCATGTGGTGAGGATCACCTGTTGCATCATAGTCATAAAAGTGAGGGAATTTCAAAATGGGTCAATTTTACAAAATGACGGACATCTTTGATTTGTCACTGTCTATAAATGGCCCTAACTTAGTTCAAATTTAGCAATTTTGGTACCAAATGGAAGCCATTTTTTTCCGGTATATACAATTTTAAATGGCCATTTCACATGAGTGGATTTTTTGTGAAAAATTCCCTTTTAAAAACTGTCGAATAAAAGGGCTGTAAAAATGAACTCTCATATTTTTCTCTGAAGATTTGTAGAAGTATAAACTAACACACGTACTTTAATCTGACAAAAATTCAGAGAGGGTGAAATATTTGGTTTCTGAATAAATCTATTTGAATGACTTCAAAACGCTGGTCATCTGACAGTGCAAAATTGACCATATCTTAAAAGCCAAAAATGTTTACTAATTCAAAGCAGACTCACATTAAACGTAAAAATATCAATACAACATCAAATTAGTCTTGTGTAATTCTTTATGTAATTTCCTTCAGGGCTTCACAGACCCGAAGTATTCTAGTCATCTTTTGTGGCCCATTGTTTTCCTTCTTTTCCTCCATTTTTACTTCAAGTTATGTCTTGCGTTTCGCGCAGCTTGGGCAAATATAGCGCCATAAAACCCCAAAACAACCAACTTATGTAATTTTTAATTTATTTTATCACATGGTGTCTTTAGAAAAGTGCACCATTCAAGAAAAAGTGTTTTTATATATACAAATTGCTTTTAAACAGTATTTTACAAAATGTAATGTGTTTTATGACATTTAATCGCAATATTTGTGTTAAAAAATTTACATTAGTACTTGGGTTCCATTGTCAATAAAATGATGCATATTTTCAATATTACATATTTTCACTGACAATTTTGTTGGAAAACTCATTGCTTAACGTGTGCATAATTTTGTTTTATAAAATCTCAAAGCCATTATTTAAAAAAGAGCAAAGTATGTGAATTGAGTCCATCGGAAAAACGAGCCGGCAACAGTTCAACCTTTTCTGGTGTATATTAAGGTAGGTATGTAGGTGTTTTAATTAACGTAACACTGGAGCAACACAACGGGCTATTGGTGACGGTCCGGGATCCCAAAGAAAAAGATCTGAGGACACTATCACGTCATTTTGAACCACGTCAGATGACGTCTAATATTCTTGAAAATGCGATTAGTGGTTGGTTGTTTCTAGGTTTTATGGCGCAATTTGGCCAAACTACACCAAACCCAAGACAACGAAAATGTGATTGACTCTGGTGTTTAAACGTTTGCATATTTCAGTTTAATTCTGAATAAATTAGATAAAATTTCCTTCAATATTCTAAAAGTTTCTATAAATGTTTTGCATAATTTATGCATTGTGGAAGTTAACGTGATAATGACTATATTTTAATTGACTGCTTCATATGAATTTTCGGAGAAACAGACGCCAATTTGATGGTTTCATTGTCTCTGACGACTGATCTCAAGGGAGAAATTTTTCTTTTGGGGCACAGTAAGTTAGAGTTAAAAGTCCTGGGATCCTAAAAATGAAATTTCCCATATGAATTTTGTTTTCCTCAAGTTTTATTTAAACATTTGGAAAAGTCACCCCAATTCAGAGAAACAGTGCTGGGGAAACCAATGTTTAACAAATCTGCTGTAGATCTATGAGATGTTCAACTCAAATTTTTGCTTTTTTTTAAATATCACTACTAGTCGCTCCAATCAAAATAAATTGCTTTCTAAAAATACGATTTTTAAAAAGCAATGTGTTATTCGAATTCTGTTATTCGAATCGTTTAATTAACAAAACAAATTCGTATCTACTTGGTCATTATAATTCAAAATTTTCTATTCCGTATGGTAAAATTTCCCGTATGGTAAAACCCAAGTTTTGACAATTGCAATTACTTTGCATTATGACGATGGGCCTTCGACCAATTTTGTACCTCTGGTGTAATAGTTCATCGAGCATTGTTAGAAGGTAAGTTCAAATAAAAGTATTTCATTCATTTCCAGTTTAGTAAAACCCGTTAGTTTTATTGTCGCTTTGCGGACAAATATTGCTTTATATGACGAAACAAAGAACTTGAATGTGTAACAGAATTATTTATTACTGAGTACTATTGCTCTTTAAGACAGCATTTTTACTTAGCGGTCTCCCAAGTATCATTGTAAAAAACTTGTCAAATAACACAGGTCTGCAAAATTTAACATACGAAAAGTTTTTGGATACTTTTGCACAAATTAACATGGAAAAGGGTTTTCCAAATGTTTCTTCACAGAAAACTGATTTCAAGTTATATATTCAATGTATTTGGGGGAAATTGAATACTACTCAATTATGATTTCTATATTCACTATATCATTCACAATATCATTGTTGCTTTTTTCATTCCTAAAAGGGAAACAGTATAAAATAAAATGTTATTTTTCTCCCTTGATTTTCTATATCGACTTTAAGTGGCACGAAATTTTGCCTACTGCTTGAGATCCGTCTGTCTGTCCAGCTAGGAAATATTCCTACCACGGTCACCAAGAACTCCCTCTTCTAATCTAGTATTTTAATAATCCAGCTCACCGATAGGTGTAGAGCTTTTCCCAGGAAAAGCTCTACACCTATCGGTGAGCTGGGAGGAAGAGGGTCCGGAATCTAGTATTTTTAGCCTGCTTAGTGTTCCCTCAATTACCAGCATTTTCGATCACTTGTTTTTAGGGATTTCATAGTAACTGACCGCTACCAAAGAATATCTTTACTGTGATAGTGATTCTAAACTGGTTGAATCTGATAGGTTGGAATTAGCTCCAGTGGAACGTTAATTAAAATACCTGATTGATTGGAAGGGGATAATCTTGGTTTTTGTAGTGGACACCTACAGCTGAGTCGTGACTTACGAGCCCCCTGGTTGAAAGTCCCAGAGAAACAAATGAGCTCCATCCCAAATCCCACACTGGTATACATCAATCCATCGAATCACCGATTAGGGCTACTAAATCACTGGTACTCAGTCGCAGCTTTCACCTGCTTTCACGAAACTCCAATACCAGTCGGAATCACCTATAGAGGTTAACTGACATTAACTGATATCATTTAGCCCTTAATCACTGCTACCGAATCATATTCTCAATCACTTCCAGTAATCACTGCTACCAAATCACTGTTATTTTGATAATTCAGTAACAGGTAAGAACTGTGATTCAAAAGTATCGATGATTGAGTAGTTCTGTGATTCGCTCAACATCCCCACTTGTTTTTCGGTTCTTAGCGTCGCTGGAGGCTTATGTCTGTTGCTGCTATAATCTCCTTGTTCAATACATCTATTTAAGTTACTACTCGTCTTGTCTGATTCTACAGGCCTTCAGTCGTCTACACTGATAATCATCCAACATTATTGTGCCCTCTTACTAACATCAATTTGCCTTTACATATCCTTAATATCTTTTCGCCTTGATCCTCACCTACTTGAATGAAATCGAAATCTCCGACCCCTTCGAACTCTGAATCAGATTTTTTAAGTTTTCAAACATTTGGTAGAGTACCATGCCAACGGCACAAATGTGAACTTTGGCGATTTTTCCCTAACTGCATTTTTTGAGTCACCATTTCATGTTTTACTAGGACAAAGCCACGAATCATCTTGATTCTTAGTGGAAATGTCGATTTTCATGAGAAAACCTTTGAGTCGTAACTCGATTTTCCCCAAAGCATCAAAACTTGGAACGTTTTTGTAGAAACGTCCATTTTGCAAATTGGTGCCTTTTGCGTGGTGGTAACGATATATTCCCTCCTTCAATTTCGCGGGGGTTGATCCCGAACCGTCGTCAATAGCTCCAGTGCGACGTTAATTAAATATCTACCTACCTTCAATTTTACGTCTTGTTAATAATTTCGACAAGGCGAACTGTTTCATTAGTCTACGCTTGATAAGAGGTGATAATAGCACTTTTACCGGATTAATCAAGCTCGGCTTCTTGGCTTGCCTGAGTGATCATTCCTTTTGAACCCAGTGTAAATTCTGTGCTTGGCTGTTCCACTCACTCATTGAGAAAACATGGATATGTCGTATTAAGAACCCATACGTTTTGCTTCATCTTTAGGAATCCCAAAACCTCTTACTAAATAATTTAGCTCTAAAATGCTGTGTCTCCTTACTTGAGTGGTCAGGAATTCAATTTCATAAATATTTTCTATGTCGCAAACAGGGAATCCAGATGATCGAAACATCAGCTCTATGAGGCAGAGTTCAAGGAAGAAAATTGTATTCTCACTCTTAGTTATAGCAGCAAAAATAATGGTCACCCTTTGGTTCCCTCCGAATCCTTAGGACACCAAAAGAAAGTGTTTCAACACAACCATTGCAGACTTTATGCAGCCCACTCATTTTCATGATCACACCAAAACAAATAAAGCCACAAACTCAGTTATGTTCTGCCTCTGGATAACAGACTTTCCATGGATGGACACGAGCTAATTTTGCTAGACCACATAAAAACACTACACCGATATCAAGTTCAAAATTTTGACTGTTATTTAAAAATAGGTAATGCAGGATGAAAAATAAATTCATTTACACAAGTCAATTACTTGGATGATACGAAAACGTTTCTAGAGAATAAAATTGATTGGAGGACTTTCTTGTTGGGACATACTGCTGCTCGACAGGTTCAACTTGCTGTAATGACTCATACTTGCACTTCGATACTAGTAATATCAACAAGCTTATCTATTCAAGTATTTACAATCTTTAAATTATGTAATTTACTGTTACGAAAACAGTCAAATATTATCTCATAATCTACATATTAAAATATATTTCTACATTAAATGAATGGTATAAAACTTCAAATAATATTTTCCTTACTGTGAAAAGTCCTAACGTGTACGAGAAAAATGGCCTACATTTTCGAATTCTGCATTCAGAATTACTTTAAAATCACAGAAAGAAACAAAAACAATTTTTCCATTGCAGGGGGACTTATAAAATATCACTTCAGATTACACAAACTAAAACGTAATTGAAAACCTCCAATTCAAGATTCTTAGCACCTAAACATCTGGGGTCTAATTGTAAGCCCTGGATTTTTAGTTTTAAAATCTAGGTTTGTAAATGGTTATTTTAGGTTTTTATAGGTTCTAACAAAAATATTACTTTAGATCGAAATCTCGTTAGGATTAATGCACATTTTTCGTTGATGACTGGAGCAAGACTATCAAATACTTGTTAACCAAATAAAAATTTGGATTCAACATCTGAAGCAATTTACAATTCTTTATTAGAACTGTGTGTATCAACAAATTAATTTCTGTCCATTTTTGGGACTGGGAAAAAATCATCCCTTTCAACCCTACCCTTTAGGTTAAATTACACACATCTAATTTAGCCCTCGTGTAATAAAAAGGGATCGTAGAGCGCGACAAATTAAACTTTATATAAACGAAAATAATTTTTTACATATTTTCGTGACATTGTACAATGCAATACGCTGATAAATTTTTACTGACTCTTCAATCTTCAGATAGTACTCGTTCAGTCCTGAAAAACACGTGCAGCGAAACATGTCGGGCAAATTTCATCTGAGAAATTTTTATTTCTGTCCACCTTAGATAAGAACTAAGTTCTCATTTATTCGGGCTACTTGCTGCGACTTCCTGAATAGCAACCAGTCCGGGCAGAAGGGTTTCTCACATCAAATAGCTTGTTTGCTGTTTTTGTATTAATAGTTGAATTGACGTCTTAAGCCTTTTTATGCCTCCTCTTCCGACTACAATAGATATTTAATATCCACATGGCATAATACCATGCGTGGTAATAATAGTAACCTGCCGAAAAATAACCACATGATTTTGACCCTTTTAAAATTATATCTTCCTGAATTTAGGATGTAGGCGCCTCAGCAAAGAGACTATGTAATTTGACGTGCAGTAGGATAAAATGCCTTAAGGCAGTTTTAGCGTATATCTGTCACAAGCAGTTTAGGCGTTCCACTCATGCAAAAAAAACCCTAAATTCAAGAAATTCACTTTTCACCTTGATCCATTTTGCTCACTTGCACCTTCTGATTTTTGAATTCAACCCTTTCAATGGTAAGATAGAAATTATAGGACTTATTTTACATAAACACGACGATTACTTGCACACAGCTTAGTGTTTACCTTTTACATTAATGTATTTTGTCTTTTCGGGGAAACCTAGTCCACAGCAAAGCTGAACGACCATAGCAATATGCTTTTGCATATGAAATTTTATAATTGGCAATTAGATTTTTAATTTTCTTTAGCCCAATTTTATTATTTTTAATTGTGAGATTTCATGTTGCAGATTTTGTTTTAGGGTCATTCCAACGGTTCAGTAATCAAAACTGCTCAAAAAGAAAATACATTGCTTCTTTGGTATTTTCGATGCATGCAATATCCGTGTAGGTAGGTATTTTAATTAACGCGCACTTGGAGCAACGCAACTTGATATTGATGGCGGTCCGGGATCAAACCCAAAGGGAGAGATTCGAGGACAACACCGCGTAATTTTGAATCGGGCAATATCCGTGATTAGCTGAGCCTAATCCTAGGATGTATTTACTTTCGTTCTCTTCATTCGATGAAGATTCCTTAAAATGTCTGAGTTTCAGTCATTTGACTTGTAAAAATTGAATTGCTAAATTTTATTTTTTTTAAATATCACATTAAGAGAAGCAGTTACAAATATTGTTCCATTTCACGAAAACGAGGTACACACCTGTAATGATCCTTTGCATATAATTCTGGAAGGTCAGATATTTTTAGAGAATGTATGTATTGTATTTTATTTAACTCTCACAATTTTCAATAAGATTTGCAAGAAAAGATAATTTGCTTTTCTGTTTCTGACGAATATATATATAATTTAGGTCGTATCTTAGATTTAATGTGAACCAGTGTGGCGAGTGCTGATGAAAGGAAATCAACCAACATGGAATTTATTCAAGCATTACCAAATAGAAAGTGAGCGTGCCTGGCGAGAGTTAAGAATAAGTTTCCGCTCGGCATATGAAATCGTGTGACGGCATACACACGAGCTGCTTGCAGCGTCGCTTCTCAATCAGGAGGGAGTGAATCACTATAGATTAATTATTGCCCTGAAGTTTACTTATTTTATTAAAAACTATTAAACTATTTTGAATGGCTGAAATGAAATAAAATTATTTAGTTGGGCGTTGCGTTTCTACTTCTTTCCACAAAAAATGGTAGACTTCGCGATGCCTAGTTTCTAATTTTAGTAATTGGCAAGACGTTAGTTCGTCAATAAATCAAAGCTAAATATAACCAAGTATTTTAAAATATAAAAAGTACGTTACTCGCTTCTCACATACTTGGCAAAAATAACTGCCGTCGGTAGCAAAATTCTTATCTCCTTGAATTCAGCTTTTAAACACTGCTTCTAGAACTTTTGGCATCTTTAATAGTTGTCTTCTAAATATTAGTTAAAAAATTCTCGTTTATATTGTTGACCAAGATTTAAAACTGGAATAGAAAATAGCATGATTTAAAACCCCAAATTAATTGCGAGCTGATTGACTGACTGAGATTTTGTTTTCACTGTAGTTGGCTTTTGTTTAGTTGTACTCTTTGTGTAGCAAGAATGTATCACGCTTGGGTTACCATCCTTTATTTCGTAGAAAAGCCGGACAATTTGTTCAACTGTATTTATGCTTTCGAAAACCAGCCTGTCCTTCAGTAATAACCCTGCTCTCCGGCAACACATAAATTAAACGGTTCATTTTTCAACCATCTAGCACACAACGCTGGTAAGGGAAATGGGTAGTAATTATTGAGGCTGTCCGTTGGTTTGGCTTTATTAAGCGGCAAACCCAAGACATTAATAAATTTCAAAATACTAATTTTTTAAAACGGCTTTTCCAAGATGTATAAGGAGCTCAATCGCATTATTTCCCTTGACTAGTTTATTCAGTGCCGCCATTGAAAATAGAATCAGATCTGATTGATTTTGAGACGATCATACTTTTCTTTATTTTACTATGAGTGTTGCTAACTTTGGCTTTATGCTTTGTCGCCGACCCCCTCACATCCCGCCGTCTAGGGCAGGTTCGAGTGGTGGTTCGGCCGCCCACGTAGGAAATACAGAACCCGCCCACAGGGAAACGCAGCCCTTGAGGCAGGTCGCTTTCTCGACCTACGTATAACCCGATGTTCCGGGCACCACAGCGCCAAAAAAAACCGTATGCAATTCGAACGCTACAGAGCGAACGAATAAACAAAAAATAAGTCATGATGAGAGGAAGAGTGGGACCCTCCTTTTTTGTACCCTCCACGTCATGCGTAGACACACAAGTGACCTACGACACACAACATCCGGAGAGCCACACACATCGGGACGCGGACCTCCCAGGGGTGCCCGAAGACCTGACCCCGAGAAGGGAGACCACTAGTACACCGCCCAACCGGACCAATGGCGTACCTTCTCGATACGTAGGGCTGCGGTGGAGGTATTCCCGCCCCCACACGGGGATAGCATAATGCTTGCAAAAATGTTACATGCTCGCTAACTAGAAACTAAACTCTCCTCCCTTACGGCACAAATAATACAGAATGCGCCATCGATTGAAGTCCAACAAAAAGCTTCGATAACTTCATTTTCATTCAATACAGCTCCCACTTTAATGGGCAAATTTGAATGGGTTCTTGTCTGATTCAATAAGAGACCTTAAATTTAGGTTGTCGTTTTCTGAGGACTACCCGATCCCACGAGTTCTTCCAAAAAGTGAAATATTTCTTTATTTGGGATGCCAAGTGTGGCACAAAGTTTGAGTAATTCGACTCATTAAGTTAACGTGTCAGTCAGGTTTTGTCTGAGGCTAGTACAGAAAAAGGGCCTCACAATCTCTGCCTACATCAGCTCCATCAAATAGTTTATCGTAAGCTATGCTCGGATGGGACAGCAATAAATCAAGTTCCACCACCAAATGATACAAAATTTGATCTATTTTCAACGAATTCTATAGGATTCGAGTCAATAAAGTCCTCCACATTATTTTCAGCTATATTATTCAAATACCGCCACCTTGTGAACTGCGCATTAAAGTCACTGACTCACAGAAAAGACTCAAAATCTGGATTATTTGAAAGATTATTCGATATCCGGATTTATGCATTTCTACTGTCTCTAGTTAATCGTCAGTTGTCATTGCTCGAGATGCTATCATCTTTGCTGTGAGAGGTAATGGTAATTAACATCGCACTGGAGCAACTCAACGAGTTTGTTGGCTTGTCAAGTTGTTCAAAAAATCAGAAGGCAATTTTATATAACAACCAACATATATTAAACATCAACGCTACCGGAATACAGAATGTTTTCTCCTCGAGGGAAAGAGCATGAGTAGTTCTGGCACGTTTACTATTTTTTAATCTGATTTACGATCTTCCGCTGATGCCACTCGAATTAAAAGTTCGTTGCAAACGATTAGCGGTTTGCTTATCAGCAGGGTTGCCAGGTAGCCACATTACTCCCCCACCAGTGAACAAGTTGAACGCTAGAATCGTCTGGATTTCTTGACAATACATCCAGAACGTGTTGTTAATTCTGGGAATCAAAAAAATTCTCCAGGTAAACGAATGTTTTCACCCTACACTAATTCAGCTTGTGTCGCTGTCTTTGAGAGTTGAATGTAAGCCAAGCAGAATTGTTGGTAGTGCACGAAACCATCTTTCATTACTGTGACACATGATTGTTGCTTTTTAGAGTGCGATGCCATCGTTCGACGAAACCGTTGGCTTGGGGATGGTATGCAGTTGTGAGTTTTCGTTTGAATCCCAAAAATTTAGACAATTCGTAGAAAAGCGCTGATTCGAATTGTGTGCCTTGGTCAGTGACTATAAAGGATGATGTTCCAAACCGTGAAATCCAATTAGTGAACAGAGCTGTTGCAACTGTTTCAGCTCGGATGTCTGTCACTGGGAAAGCTTCGGCTAACTCGAGTATTGGTCGATGAGTCACACAGTAGCGATATCCTGAAGCAGGGGGTAGAGGACCAATGATATCCAAGTGGAGTTCATCGAATCGCTTGCTTACAAGAGGGAACTTTCCGAATTCACTATGCACGTGTCGGGACACTAGCTGTTTTGGCAGCTTGAGCATCCGTGAGCCCACTCAGCTACATCTCGTCGCATATTTGGCCAAAAAACTTGTTTGAAAGTACTTTAATGGATGTTTTTATGCCTGGATGTGAATTTCCATGAAATGTATTAACAATTTTCCTGAAAGGTAGTGGAATATAGGGTCTTGCTCTAGATGTAGAAGTTTTGCACATGATGTTAGAGTGTTCCGACTACTGGAAATTCTTGAAATTTCAAATTTGGAGAATTCTATTCGATTAGTTTTGTCAATTCGTCGTCTTGTTTTTGATGTTCCGAAACAGCAGCATAATCAACTGCCTCTGGAATATACACTTCTTCGACTCTGGATCTGCTACGTTGTCCTGACCAGAAATGTGCTGGATGTCAGTTGTGAACTGACTAATCAAGTCGAGGTGACGTAACTGACGAGGTGAAGCTTTCTCTGGTGGTTGCCGGAATGCGTAGATCAGAGGTCTGATCTGTAAAAAGGGTAAAGATTCTTCCTTCCAGATGGTATCGGAAGTACTTCACTGCCCAATACTCTCCTAGCAGTTCTCTGTCGTAAGTGATATACCTTTTATGAGTTGGTGTTAAGCGGAGTGAGAAAAAGGCTATGGTTGTGCAGTGTCCTCGACGCGTTGTTGCAAGGAAGCTCCAATGGCGTTATCGGAAGCATCAACCATTACTGCTAAATCGGCGTTAGCACGGGGATGTGCGAGAGTTGCAGATTTAGCGAGTTGGTGCTTGCACATTTCAAAAGCGCACATAGTATTTTCATTCCAATCAATTTTTCGGTTCATTTTTCTCGCTTCCCAGGAGGTAGTCATTCAAAACAGTTTGATGGGTGGCAGCATGTGGTAGGAATCTTCTATAAAAATTAATCATTCCCAGGAACCTTCGAAGTTGCTTAACAGTAATAGGTCTTTCAAAATCCACGAAAGCTTGGATACGTTCTGTAGGCCGGATGCCGTTCACAGAAACATGATGACCCAAAAATCTTACTTTATTTTGTAAGACACATTTGGAAACTTTTAAAACAAGGCCGTAAACCGTCGAAATATTTCCTTGAGGTGAAGTAAGTGCTCCGAGATATTCTTGGAAGCCACAAGAATATAATCTATGTATATAAAACAGTATGGAAGATCTCGAAGAACGGAATGAAGAAATCTTTGAAATGTCTGAGCAGCATTTCGGAGTTCAAAATTCATAAAGGCCAAAAAGAGTACAAACTGCAGTCTTCTCAACGTCAGATGGTTCGACTGATATCTGATGATAGGCACTAATGAGATCTAATGTAGAAAATATTGTACATCCATCCAATTGATGTGAAAAGTCATGTAAGTGAGGTATAGGGTAGCGATCCGGTTGGGTAACAGCATTGAGAGCGCGGTAATCACCGCATGGTCTCCAAGAACTCTTTCTTAACCATATGGAGAGGACTGGACCAACAGCTACTTGATGGTATGCAAATACCTTTTTCCAGCATGAATGAAAATCCTTCTTTTGCGATCTTCAGCATTTCTGGTGTCAAACGTCTTACTTTGGTGGAAACTGGCGTACCTGTTATGATTTGGTGGGTGACGTTATGCTTCCTTTCTGTAATGTTAGAATTTTCGACTGTGATTTCTTTAAATTCTTCCAGTAGCTTCAAAATACCGGGATGGTACATAGAAGTGTCCAAAGACGTAAGGGACGACTGCGAACTCAGCATTGGTCTACCTGATGATTGCAGGGAGGTTAGAGGATCTAGAAGTCTGCTACACTTCAGGTCAACGAGTAATCTGAAATTCTTTAAAAAGTCCGCTCCGACGATTGGCTTCGACATATCAGCAATGATAAAAGACCAAAAGAATCTTCTGCGTAGACCTAAATCTAGCTTACGAATTTCGTTCCGTAAGTTCGAATTGGTGAGGAGTTTGCTGCATAGCTTAAACTCTATTTTCTAACGTTTTCCTGACTTTGTAGGTGAAAGAACTGAAACATTGCACCGGTATCCACGAGATAATGTCGATTACTTGAATTATCAAAGAGGATGAGGCGGTAGCTGCCCCTAAGGCGCTTGCCTCCTCTAGCGACTGGGCAATCAGTTTTCCGATGCCGGATCTCGTTCAGGAAAGCTGCAAGGTTTGTTACACTTCCGCGCGTTGGGTCGAATTTAAGATGGTACCAGCAAAGCCCTTTTTCGTTGGATCTGCGAGAACGATTACGACGTCCACGATCGGTACTATTTGATCTGCAAAAGTTTCGAAATTCCCGAGTTAGGCTTGCGATACTTGTTTCAAGTGCCTTCAAACGTGACTCATCGCCGGATTTTTTATTCACACTAGCGGTTGAAGATGGTTTCTCTAGTGATGAAATTTCAGAATCACTATAAATTGCCATTATTTTGTCCGCCATTTCTGCTAAGTTAGAGTCTTTACTCACAGAAAGTATGGCATGAACATGCTGTGGTAAACGTTGAAACCATAAAGTTTTAAGCATTTCGTCTGAAAAAGCTGGACCAGCAAGGCTTCTCATCTGCCTCAGCAAATCGGAGGGTCGGCGATCACTTATCTTTAAATCGCTTAAAGTTCTTTAAGTTTCAATTCTTCAGAATCGCATAACCTAAACAATAGAGCAGTTTTTAGAGTGTCGTACTTTCTTTCGTGAGGCGGGTTCGATAAAATATCCAAGACGTCTTCAGGTAAGGCAGAAACAACCGTGTTATATTTGGTTTGATCTTTCACTATTCCGGATATTCCAAATTGTGCTTCGATTTGAATAAACCAGTTTCGGTTTATTTTTCCAAAATAATGGAGCTTTCACAGCATCACGATTCACTTCAAGGGAGTCGATTGAGGCACTTTCGTTTTCGTTTTGATCGTCCGTGTCAGCCATTTATTCCAAATGATTAAAAGTTTAGGTAGCGTAAATAAATGCACTTGAAGGCGAAGAGAATACAGTTCACAAATGAAGGGATGATATAATATTCCGATCGCTAAGCAAAATGTTCGAAATTCTACACACTGGAATAAAAGGAATTCTTTTTAATCACGTCCGAATGAACCATTTGTTGGCTGGTCAAGTTCAGAAAATCAGAAGGCAATTTTATGTAACCAAAGTTTATTAAACATCAAAGCTACCGGAATACAGAACGTTTTCTCCTCGAGGGAAAGAGCATGAGTAGTTCTGGCATGTTTACTATTTTTTATTCTGATTTACGATCTTCCGCTGATGCCACTCGAATTAAAACTTCGTTGCAAACTATTAGCGGTTTGCTTATCAGCAGGGTTGCCAGATAGCCACAGGTTATTGGTGACGGTCCGGGATCAATCCCCAAGGGAAACATCCGAGCAAAAAAAACATGTAATTTTGAACCACGGTCAGATGACGAGGTCAACACCTGAGCAAGCACCCTACTATCCAAACTTCCACACCACGCCAACGTGCTAATACATTCCAATTTTGTACACTCAGTAAGAAACATCACGATATAAATATACGAGGGCTGTCTAAAAAGTATCCGACCTTTGGCCAGGAAAAATATATTACTTAAGTGACGAAATTGGGACCCTAATCCCCTTCAAAGTAGGCCCCTTGCGCCTTCACACACTTAGCCCACCGATCCTTCCACTGCCGAAAACACTCCTGGAAGGCTTCTTTTGGAATGGTGTTCATCTCCGTTGTCGCGTTCTGCATTATCTCTTCTCTACTCTCAAAACGGGATCCTTTCAACGGCATCTTTAATTTCAGAAACAACCAAAAGTCGCAAGGAGCCATATCTGGAGAGTAGGGAGGTTGGGAGACGACTGGAATTCCGTGTTTCGCCAAGAAAGTCTGGATCAGGTGTGACGAATGAGCCGGAGCATTGTCATGATGCAACTGCCAGTTTTTCGTCGTCCAGAGGTGTGGTCTTTTGCGCCGAACTGCATCTCTGAGTCGGCGTAGAACTTGTTGATAGTACTCTTTTGTCACTGTTTGTCCTTCCGGTGCGTATTCGTGATGCACAATTCCACAGATATCAAAGAACACAGTTAGCATCACCTTGATTTTGCTTCGCACCTGTCGCGCTTTTTTCGGCCTTGGAGACTCGGGATGCTTCCATTGCGACGACTGTGCTTTTGTTTCTGGGTCGTACCCGTATACCCATGACTCATCTCCAGTAATCACGGTGTTCAGAAACTGAGGATCAGTGTTGGTAGTGTCCAGAAGGTCCTGTGCAATCTCAAGACGGAGTTCTTTTTGTTGTGCCGACAGCAGCTTGGGCACAAATTTTGCAGCCACTCTGCGCATGTTCAAATCATCACGCAAAATTGCATGTGCGGAATCTTTACTGATCCCAACCTCTTCGGCAATCTCTCGTACGGTCAAACGACGATCTCCTTTTACCAGATTTTCCACCCTCTCAACAACAGCTGCGTTCCGAGCGGTTTGAGGCCTCCCAAGACGCTGATCACTCTCCACCGATGTGCGGTCATTTTTGAATCGGTTAAACCACTCCTTCACTTGTGTTACGCCCATAGCATCGTCTCCAAAAACTTGCTGAATTTTACGAATTGTTTCGCTTTGCGAATCGCCAAGCTTTTGACAAAATTTGATGCAGTATCTTTGCTCAACTCGTTCAGTCATCTTGAGAGAAATCAAAAATCCGACGAACACTTATAACAGCACCTTATTCAGCGGCCAGCAGGCAGCGACTGACACACTCGAACACGGAGAAAAAATTCAAGCATGCGCATTAAGTTGTCTTCTTCCACTGTGCACAGTGGCACCGCTCTAGCATCATTACCGTATGCAGGAAAATTCAAGGTCGGATACTTTTTAGACAAACCTCGTATGTTATAGCAACCAACAGTTGAAGAAAACAGTATACGACATATTTGAGGGTATTGATTTGGATTCAAATTAAATTGGACTCGACAAATTGAATTAAAAGTCTAGTGAGTACCTGGGGGTTCTTCTCACGGCAATAAAACGCGTGTGAGACCCATTATTGAGTATGGAAGTGAGATTCTTATTACAGTTTCTGAAATAATTAAGAAAAACCCGATGTTTTTCAAAATCTTTTCTTGCGATTGATAAGTGGAGGCACAAAATCAACACCAATATGGCTTCAATAAAGCTCCAGACTGGAACCTCTAAGTGATAGACGAGAGAAAGTGCACTGTTCCTTATAAAAAATATTTTGAGAACTCATCCAGCAACTTGAAACTCAAAAAACATTTCTTTGATGAGTGAAAGACTTGACCGTTTATTGTGCCCAAGAGCATGATAGAATCTAAAGCCAGTTGAGTGACATATAGACCTCGGATGGAACGTTTTCTCGGAATTAAAATGCTCTATCCATGCGAGATTCCCTGGGAAGACTTGACTGAAAACGCAACCGCACGAGTCGAACAACTCCAGGCTTCAATGTCCTGTGGGTAAATACTGCGATAACTCCGATGGAAAGATTGGTCCTGTAAACAATGTATTTTTCATCGACTCGTACAGCAATAATAGCTCATACCACCCCAAGTCACAATGTCTTGTGCATCAATTTAGAGAAAAACTGAGCCACCTCGGAAGTGTTAAAAATGTCACTGCTATATATGGCTACCTACAAAAATACACCCTATTAGTATTAGCGAGATCCTTTGCAAATTGGACTGCCTTGAAATTCCTGACAATAGGATTGCAAATACTGTAGGGCTCTATTGGGCTGCTCGTCGATTGACGGCCGGAGACGAGCATAGGATAACCAAAAACACTTGGGAAATGACTCATCACAATACTTTATTTGGACGGAAATACATTTAAAGCGGAAATTAATTTCTTTGTTAGTTTCCAAAGGTGCTTGTTTGCTTGCTAGCCACCTTTGACTGTTAGGCCATTGGGTGGTAGTAGAAACGGGAAGCGACCAGTAGAGACGGGAAGCTTCCTCAGTCCAAAGGTCGTTCTAGGTCATAAATTACCAATTATGTATTTTTAGGTGCTATAAAATTTGCATATTTGATTCAGACAAATTTCAAAAATGTGTTAACAGATATGACGTAGAGGGCATAGAACTAAATAGGTAAAAACCTAAGAATCCGGACTGAGTTATAAGTGGCAATTTAGTGCCTTCAACATTTTGGACTTTTCAAAATGTTGGATTGTCAAACATTTCATCACAGAAGTCCCGCGAATTAAATACATAAAGTATTTGAGTGATGGGAACAAAATAAATTGAAAAACTTTGTTATAAAAACGAGCATGGTGTAAAGCTGAGAGGCACTTTTTTACCTCTTGCTCATGAAGAAGGCACTTGTGACGGCCTTGGTGGCACCATAAACCTTAGGGCCACCAAACAAGCCTTCATACTAAGATACAATATTAAATACAGTTGGTTATGCAGCTTTACAAAAGAGTCCATTAAAAGAATACTTTTTAATAAAAAATTGAAGTTTCTAACAATCAATTTTAAAATGCAATAATATGAACAAGGATTAATTACTGTATTACACCAATAAACAAAAGTCAGGTTTCCCCGAGTTTAAGGCAACAACATTCGTTGCTACCATGGGATTGGAAAAATACCATTCAATTACTAACATTCTAAAATGAATAATACCTTTCATGTGTGTAATTAGTGGATTGGAAAGATTTTGGATTTTTGTGAGGAATATCATACAAAATTTGTTCATGCATCCTCATGGACCAAGTGCATCTTATATTTATGACCAGAGCCTTCAGACGCATGTTGAATTCCTTATGAATACATAATAAAAATCGTATCTTCCATAACTACAACAGGAATCATTTTGCTTCTGATGAAAATCAATTGAACTACAAGACAAATTGAAGAATGCAATGTATTCTGAACGAGTTGCCTCGCTCTTTGGAGGCGAGAGCTCTCACCATTTTAAACAATTTTAATTGTGAGTAATTTATGGATGAATTTCTATTTGCAGATGGAAAAAGAATAATTGCTTGCATTTTTGCACCGTAGATAGCAACCGTTTTGAAATACATGATACCATTCAAATAGCTTTCATTCAGAAACCAAATATTTAAATCTCTGAAATTTTGTCAGATTAAAATACATATGTTAGTTAATACTTCTGCAAAGTTTCAAAGAAAAATATGAGGGTTCATTTTACATAGCTCTTTTATTCAATCGTTTTTAAAAGTGATTTTTTCACTTAACATGTAAAAAATCCACTAAAATGTAAAAAGCCCATTGTTTCGTAGTTTATAAACACTACTGAAATAAATGACTTCCTTTTGGTATCAAAATTACTAAATTTATAGTAATAGCTCTCAAGTTAGGGCCATTTATAGCCAGTGTGGCAAATCGAAGGCCATTATTTTGTAAAATTGACCCATTTTAAAATTCCTGTATCTCACTTAATATTGGACAAAACGTTTAAACATTGGACATTTATGGGTTTCACTACCATATCTATCCATAGTAAAAATTTGAAGAAACAAATCCATGAGTATGGTTCAACAACTCTTTATCAAAATGGGTGTTTTCACATGGAATGAGCCACTAGTTTATTATCGAGTTGTCCATTCTATCGCATGACAACTGGCACCAGCATGTGAATATGTATTTAGAAATTAAAAAAAAATAAATGTACACCCAAAATCCGATGTTATGGTGTACTAGAGTGATGTTAACCAATGGGAGATGTTAACCAATGGGAGATGTTAACCAATGGGAGATGTTAACCAATGGGAGATGTTAACCAATGGGAGATGTTAACCAATGGGAGATGTTAACCAATGGGAGATGTAATGCCTACTCATCTGGCTCTGCTGAATGTA
This sequence comes from Meta bourneti, assembly GCA_933210815.1. NCBI lineage: Eukaryota > Metazoa > Arthropoda > Arachnida > Araneae > Tetragnathidae > Meta > Meta bourneti. The sequence goes on from OW119926.1 coordinate 104,353,759, forward strand.
CAAAGAGGCTGTTTAACTTTTGAACAAGTTATTTTTTTCATGCCATTTAATAATAAAAGGCTTGCATGTTTTAGCCTATTTTAAAGTAAAAACAGGTATGCCAAAATGGCTCGAAATGTAAGAACAGCATACTTAAAGTGATAACTTTTGATGCTCGCACTAAAAAAGCGAGTTTGCAAAAACTATTAGTGAAGAGTAAAATAAAAATTTCGATTGAAATCAATTGGTGTTAAGTCTTGGAGAAAGGCGATGCTTCATCATACTTGTTGAAATTTATTTAGATGTGCGGAGTTCCTTGTTTTCTAGCAAAAAATGCTATGCGAACCCAATTTTTAAAAACTTTCCACTCACCTCTCGAAACAGATGTTCACTTTTTTCGACGCAGAAATTTCCTGCTGAAAAGTATTAAAATTTAGTAAAGCCTTAAAATGCATTCAAAAATGAGTAAATCCATACAATGCGGAAAATGACCACTTACATTTTAGTTACTCAAATTTTGTTAAGGGGAAGATACTTTTACTAATAGAATATTTTATAATGAATTGGAGAATTTAACTAAGTCAAAAATTACTGTCTTTTATAGGTATTTTAAGGTTCGCCTATATATCCTTTAATTAATGAAATAATGCCATAATCTAAATCATTTCAAGGGATATTTTTAAATTTCTGGCGATTATGTTAAATCTGCTCCTATCACATTTTCATATGGGCTCAGAGTTGTTCCAATAACAATTGGTTCAGTTAACAAAATGAAGTGGTTATCAATGACAATCGTACCTAACATTTGATGCAAGCTCTAATTATGCATGTCATTCAACGTTCTATAGGATGAAGTAAACTGATGGATATCACAATGATGTAACTGATTCAACAACGATGATGACTGAAAGGGCCGATTTCTAATCAATAAATAAGCAACACTCTTTCGTCATGGATTATCGCACGCATGTAATGGTAATTTTAAGACTACCATTTCAAGTTCGACAGAAATAGCGTTACAGATTAAAGTGGAGCAATAATCTCAAATAAAATAACTCCACTCACCCCGTAAAAATTTCATAAGAATAGTGTCAGTATGTTCAGGAGTTAACACATCACACAGAGTCTTTTTGAACTGGAAAGAAAAAAAGAAATAAAATAAAAATAAAGATCCAGGATTCACTCTATACGAAAATCTTGAATTTTACCTGTCGCAGAATATTCTCTTTCGTGTCCGGTTTTTCTCTCTGAGTATCGTCCATTACTGTAAAATGATCTGAAAATAATACAAAATGCATGCGGAAATGTTTTATAATATTCCCCAAATTCATTTCTACGGTATTTGTAATGAGAAATATATTGTCATTGTAATTTGCTTTAAAGATATCTAACGCAAGTCATTGTCAGAAATATTATATTCTTCTACAATGGGACGTTTTAAAATGTGTCTTGCAGCAATACATAAAATGACCTAATTAAGACAAAAGAGCTTTATTTACCTCTTTCTTCAGGGTTTTGTTTCATAAGTAAATCAAAACTTAAGAATAAAGGATACAATTGAACTCATTTCACTACTTGACTGTGATTCTATTTCTATTCAAAGTGAACATTTTTAAGTCTATTCTATCCATTACTAAGAATGAAACATAACTTAAATATCTGGAAAAATTTGGCCATAGCTCTTTATATCTAAAATGATTTTTGTAAGAAGTTATTTTCATTCAGCAAATGTAGCAAAATTTTTGTCCTTCATTCTTTGTGATAAAAGCACGTTTGCTTTACCTACGGAATTCAATAGACTCAATACCTCATGAGAAAAGCTTTTAATACTCTGCTTTCAATATACTTGCTGTTTGAATTGAATAGAACTCTCATCAATCCTTGTTTTGAAATCTATTAAAAATTGTACTTGTGAAAGTAATTGGTTGTTATACCAATAAGTTGCTGCAAAGATTTTAACTCACTTTAAAAATCAGTTTTAGACATCTGAATTTCCTAATCAAGTGAGGTCACCATTTTGATCTAGTTTTATTATTCTTATAGCGGTGTAGTTCCCATTTGATTTTAGAAAATAACTTCGGTTACTAAAAAAACAAATTTCTATATGAATATTGACCAACAAATATGTAGTTAATTTTGGCGGATTGCTTGAAAGAGGATTCAAAAACTATAAATTTAAATATATGAAAACCAAAATTTAAAATATTTTTGGAATCACGGTTCCGTTTAAAACTTTGAAAGTTAATGAACAATCAAACCATTGTAAAAATAAATTATTGGAATATTTCGAATAATTTTAAACTAATAAATAATACATCGTTACATTCACCATTTGTTAAAATCATGAAAAATGATGGCTTCTTTTAGATTAACAAAGGGAGTTTGGGAGTCAAATCTTTTGATTTGGATAATATTGGATTTGTATCTTAGGAAATGATCTCTTTTTTGATTTGGTTCGATTCGAAAAAATTTTTGTTTAATCTTTTTCACCATGATTTGGTTCTTTTTAAAAAATTGAGCTCCGCTGTAGATTTATTAAATGAACTGTAATTATGAGTTTTTTCTTTTATTTCCGGAAATGAATTTGCTTTCTTTCCGAAAACAGAGATTGTAAAACTTAAGAATTAAGTCGTATTCATTTTCTATTACTAATTCAATTTCATTTTGCTAATAAACACGAGGAAATTGACGACAATAATAATACGACGACGATTCTTCAACGTCTTATTAATTTCTTAACATTTCTATTTTTTAAAACTATCAAACAACATTTTGTACAGTTCTATCTTGAGTTAATTTCTCTGAGAAAACTTTTCTACTTAATGTGTCATTTAAAATCTCATTCTATATAAGTTCCATATAGAATGAGAGATTTCAATCAATTAAAATTATCATGCAACTAAGTAAACTCTATTTCAACCGTTTGCACTAATAGCTAAAATATTTTAAACTTTTGCAATATAGTCATTGAACGGCCTATTAACCTTTTATTTAAAATGAATACATATAAATATCTTATGAACCCTCCTAGTGGAAAATTGCCCCGTAGTAGAAAACTGCTGTCACGAGTTCTGGCAATTTGGACATTCATTAGCCCTTGGAATGATAGGGCAGTCTTGTCTCGACGAATCAGCAGTAAAATTGGCCAGACCTTGATGGATGTCGTCGAAACCATTTGGAGGGTTAATTCTATTCAATATAAATATTTTGACTCTTTTGACGTTTAATGCTGTTTTTTTATCGACGACCAAACTTTTTAATTGGAGCAACACAACGAGCTATTGGTGACGATCCGGATCAAACCCGAAGGGAAAGATTCGTGGGCAACACTGAGTCATTTTGAAACATGGTCAGATGACCTGAGCTGGCAGCCCACTCTACAAATTTCCACACCACGCCAGAGGGAGGACATTTGAGGCCACGAAAGTTTGAACATGCACAAGCCTCCTCATGTACACGACGGTCTTTGATTGGACTCGCCACCCTCCGGTTGCTAATCCGACCGGGCTACCAGGACCGAACTAGGAAGGTTTTACGTGGCACCGGAGCAACACACAGGGCTGTTGGAGACGAGGGTCATGAACTAGGGATCACGATAAAGAGGGTGTTTCAGTTTTTCGAATATAATGAATGAGAAATATAATGAACAAAGAAGCTTTTATTGTTTTGGTAGATTCGAAGTTAATAACACAATTCCATTCGTTTATTAAGTCAACATTTTGAATTAAAATGTTATTTTGATATCTTATTTCTAATAGCGATTTTCTAATTTCTCATTCTGAGATTAATCGTAAAGGCTTAAGGAAGGATGAGTCTTAACTAGACTATTCAGAGTATTAAGGGTTTTGACCTAAGTTATGAAAGTTAAAATAATGTTTAATTACATTTTTTCTTACCCCTGAGAAGGGAAGAGGAACAGAGAGAATCAATTCCTTTTAATTTCCCAGTTAAAAACCATTTAAATAAAACAAGTAAGGTTTAAAAAATTTTAAAGGCGCAAAGGAAAAGTACTAATTGATTTGTTGATGTGCCTTACGAGAGAAATATTGTTTTTCAACTCAAAGCTCTCTGGTCCTCGGCTCAACAGGCTCTGGGTTCGAATCCTGATCATGGAATAGATGTTCGTAGTGATTCAAAATCGACTTTAAGCCTTATGTACCCTATCCAATTAGCATTCGTGTGTCTAAAATGACCGTGACATACCAACTAACACAGAGGTGTACAATTAATACAAGATGATTATGAATGTCTAAAACGAGATTTTTTTAAACTGATTTTTAATTAATATGAAACATGATTGTAGCTGACAATTGTGATTCCGGCACCCTTCCACAGAAAAGTTAAGAAATTTTTTTAAATTTCAGGCAGGGTATGCCGATTTAAACCAAGTGCTTTTTTATTAAAAAAATCATTGATTTAAATTTAATTTTCCTTTCTGTATAAAGTTTATTAATATTGAAAAATAACTGAACAGGATGCATGTTATTTTATTCAAATAAGTAGTCTGTTTATAAAAAAAATGAAGACACTTAGTCACAATGAAAAAGTTTTTCTGCAGTATCACAAAGCTTTTCAAATTTGCACCTAAATTTTTGTAATTGGGAATTTTAATGTTTTCATTTTGTTTTGTGTTATATGTTGGTTAATTTTTACTTAAATTGAATTGGGAAATTTTATGCCTTGATCCCTAGGAATTCTTTACACTGCTAGCATAACTATTCTGTATTCATGGAATTGAAATTCTGAATGTAAAATTTAATTCGCCCATCTAATATTGAGTATGTTAACAAAATAGATTATGGATTGAAGCGGAAAGCAATTTTAATGATTATAATGATATTTTTTATTGCAAGCTCAAAATTCCACTCAATTCATTGGTATGTACTGGTACTCCACTCAATTGGTATGCTATTACATTTATTCTATACTTTGCAGAGAAAAGCTCTATTTTCTTGTATGTTAAGTATAAAACCTTTTGTATGCTTGTAAGATAACTTTGAAATACTTATCAATGCTGAGAGAAAATTTGAAAAATAGGCATATTTAATTTCAATTTATGTATATTGTCATGTCGTCTCAATTTTTACTATTTACTTACAAATAATATTTTTTTACAAATAAGTACTTTTTTGTTAGCTAAATATTAATGAGAAGTAGACATGTTTTTAAATTAATTGTTGCAAGTTCCTTTTATTTTCTATTGATGACATGATTTTTTCTCAATAACAAGTTTTTAACCAATTAATTATTTGATATTAAATAATAAATAAATTAAATAATGAATAAAGTAATTCTACAGATTTTAGTATATGATAAATATTTTATATTAATACAAGATGATTATGAATGTCTAAAACGAGATTTTTTAAAACTGATTTTTAATTAATATGAAACATTATTGTAGCTGACAATTGTGATTCCGGCACCCTTCCACAGAAAAGTTAAGAATTTGTTTTTTATTTTCAGGCAGGTATGCCGATTTCAACCAAGTGAGGCAAACAAACAGCCAAGCAAACAAAAACTGAAAATTGTCTGCTTTTTTGATTAATTTTGTACAGAAATTTATAGTATGATGCTATTAGGCAACCTTATTTATCTAGGTCCAAAAAATTTCCGGTTCTGGATGAATATCAAACTAATCTAAACCGCTCGAGAACCAGATGCTTATGTTGTGCTGTTCTATTTACTCTATCATTTGTTAACTTTGCTAATTCCTGCATCGCGTTTTAATCTTTCAGAATTTTACCCTGCTTCCTAATACATTAATGTTATTCATCATATATATTACTGTTTAATATAAATCAAAACGATCTAGAAATTACACTGATTTTCGTGTCCTCAACAAGTTTAAACTTGTACAGGACAATTAAAACCATAAAAATCCGATTAAAAAATCTGATTTAATTTAAATAAATCCGATTTTTATGATTTTTTCATGTCGTGTTTTTAGCGATTGTCAATCATCTCAGTATCGGATCGGCCCAGGAAATGCAAAAGCCTTCGTCTTTGAAATATTAAAAGTCAAACTTATCACGACTCTCGAAAGCAGAACTATAATAGAGCTCACTGAAGGATAAAGTAAAATTTGTGTTTCAGGATTTGCGGATTTAAGAAATTTGGCTAAATCTCTTACCGAAACTCCGGCTCAATGAAATGTTTTAAAATCGTGTTATTATACTTGTTCAATCTCTAGGCATCCTATCAAATAATTTTCTTTCTAAAATCCTGTTCGATCAGTGTTAGTAATTCAAGATTCCTTGAAATTTTTGCAAAATCCACAATCAAGCATATGAAAAAATACTAAATGAGCAAGAGATGAAAAAAAAAACTTGGAAAAGTACTAATAAAACACGAGCAATCGTCGTTGCACAGAAACAAAACAACGAAACGAGTTTTACAAACGCTTAACTGTCGGTTCCCTTATTTACATTTAAAGTTACTTCGAGTGAAGGAGCACTAAACTGAACTTAACATCAGAAAATAGAAAAAAAAGTTTTTATAACTAACGAACGAATAATTTACTAATAGTAGTGGTATTAGTTATTTGGAGAGCTTGTGATTAACACTTTTCCCGGTACCAATCTAAAATATATAATCTAGTCGCAGTCAATTTCATAATTATTTATCCGAATATAAAAATATGTCGTATTGATGAGGGTCGATGTTATTCAACTGCTTTTGTGAATGTTGGGAGAAATGTAATAGCATAAATATTTCATCCTAATAAATACTTGAAAGAATGTGTGGGGTTAATTTGTATAACTTTCCAACTTATAAAAATTATATTCATATGGATTTTGTAAAAATTGTTGTAAGCACAAAGGATAGAAAAAGGATGTAGTAAAAATAACAGTCAAGGTCTTAAACTCACTCAATTCGTAGTTGGGATATAATATAAAGATTTGTGTGTTCAATTGAAATATATCATATCCTCCAAATAATAAAACTGGAATGTTTCTAGACTTAGAAATTTCGATTCACATCTTTGGATATTTATGGATATGTTTTTAAACTGGATTTTTTCGTCCATTTCATGTGAACACAACTCTCCCTTTGTCCCAAAATAATTTTTGTTTTGAATATTAATAGTTTTTCTTCAATTTTGAAGTGAGCTGAGGACAATATTTGTCAACGTTAGAAGGCAACCGAAAAATGCCACTCAATCGTCTTTTTTGTAAACAAAGGTTAGTAAAAGGAACTTTCTAAAAGTGCACCTATTAGCATTTAAAGTTCGAAAACATTCACTATTGCCAACACATGTTTGGAAATAAATCATTGCCTTATGATAAAAAAATTAGAACGTGCCTTTCAAGTAATATTAATTGTAATCCTGAAATTATATTAAAAAATTCAAACACTATCTTAATACAGAGGTTGTTCGGGCATTTTTTGAACGATTTTAATGGACTGAAGCTCAATTTTTTACATGAAATTTTGTGTTTAAATGTTCCATTTGATAGCTCTTATTGTTAACTATCTTTCTACAACTTAATTTCCATGATAATAATGACTTTTGTAGTACCGACAGTGGTATTTTGTCCCATTCTTGTTCCACTGTTTTCTAGTCCTTGAATGGTTTTCGGTCGACGTTTCGATAATGCCCTTTTTAAAAGTCCATGGGTGAAACATCTGGAGATTTAGCAGGAATATCAGTAAAGGGATGATACCAGTTTCTTGTTCCATTTTTTCCAAGAATTTAATAGTCGATTTAGATGTGTGGCTGATTGCTTTACCCTGATGCAGTTCTACTGATTGTTGGTACTGTGGGTAAAGATATGGTATTTCTCTTTTTTGAATATTGGGGATAAAATACAGTCTTGATAATATGTGGGAGTTGATTTTTACATTTTTTCTCCTCTTTTTACTTTTAATTTTCCATTATATGCAAAACCGGTAACAATCATAAATCTCTTAGAGAAAGTTCTCACGTTCACTTTGCTATAGTCCTTTGACTTGGTGGATTCTCTTTTAAAATTAAAGATCTTACCTTACAAATATTCTCAGAAAATTTTTCTTTTTTGGATACTTTTTGGAAGTATTTTTCCACTTTTACGTTATTTCCTTTCTTAATAATATTACTTATCGTACCTTTTAGATATCGAAAAACAATGATTTTACAGCATTTTTAAATAATTGAATAAGCATAATTCTCTTCGGAAAGAGAGGAAACATAGCCTTCCATCCATTGCTTATTTAAAAGCGCCATTTTGAAAGTAAACAAAACTCTGAGTTAGCAGACGATAAGTTATACTTTAACTATCTAACTGCTGTGAAAATAAAATTCTTTCGTAGCATAGAATTTTTTTACAGCTCATCAAAATCGTTCAAAAAATGTGCGAACAGCCTCTGTATGTAATATATAACCATGTTAGAAAAGTAAACCTATTAAATTTTTTCCACCAAATCGAAATGTTGGACAGAAATTAGTAACACCAAATAACAATAAAAGGGAATGTAGAGAAGGGGAAGATGGAAGTTTTTGAAAATAAAGTTCTGTTTGTTTGGAGATATATGCTCTATAGAATATTTATCGAGGATGGTTTGAAACATGAATCGATGACAAAATGGCTTTCCTTGCTTGCGTAAGAAAGACGCAGTAAATACATCTGCTGTTGCGTTTGAGGAGCTATTGAATTCAAAAATTTTTCCATGTGCGAGACGGAAAGCGTCTTAGGACATGAATGAAACTGTATCTCGACTGTCAGAAAGAATGACAGTCTCTCTCTAGATCCCAGTGAAACTAAATCGTCTATTTGTTGACACGTTATTGAAATGTCCGATAAAGAGTGACTAAATTATAAAAATACTACATTTTCTACTGTTATTTTATTCCGACTCGAAATCAAAAGGCACGTGTGTGCAGGAGAAAACAGAATAAGAAATCCTACCGATGATTCATTGCATTCGCTTCTGTAAAGAATTTATGAAACACATTTAAGTATACTTATGCATTTCAAATCGTGTCTTATTTATGAATGCACAAGTGAGCATTTAAGGTACATGGATACCGTTTGACCGGTAGCACTTCATGATCCGATATTTATTTTATCCCTGAAACACGAGCTTCAGCTCAATGTAACATCGCTACAAGGCCATCTTATAAGGTTAAAACCTATCACCGAAAATTAAAAATTGCCGGTCGTATTCATGAGAAGTGAATAAAAAAGAAAAATGCTAAGGGAAATAACGTCGAACCCTAAACGATGGTCATGTGCCCGATAGAGATATTTCATGGGCGTTGAGTCTATTTTCTCGTGCTTTCCCTTCATAACAAACCCAACTGGCCTTTTGCCAAAATATTTTTGCAGAATTTTCAGTAATTAGAATGATACAAACGAGATTATATTACGCCTATATTTTAAACTGATTTGAAACCTATGGCGACAGATCAAATTGAAACTTTTAAAATTGAGTTCAGTTTAGATCAAGTCTTCATCCTGACTGTGTACCAGCCTGCGATGTTATAAGGAGAAAAATAACCGATAATACTGATCCCTTTCGTAAATCATCGCATATTTTGAATAACAATCTCTCAAAACGAGAATTTTCTCTCGTCGTGTAATATTTAAGAAACGGTGAGACAATCTAGTATCGCCATTGACAGTAGGGAACTGACAAGATGGCCGTTCTGAAAATGTTTCGTTTCGATAACATTTGTTTCCATTTTCTGCGTGAGAACCATGAACTTCAAGGCTCATTTATTTCTTTCCTTGTTTGCTGACAAAATGGCGTCGGTTAAAGCTTTCTTTTCTTGAGTTTGTGCAATTCTTGTGTGTTTCAATCACACTTTTCTCCACTCGAACATTTATCTAAGCTCGTTTATTCTAAGTATCCATCTGGCGGAGGGAAGTGGTTGAGGATATAGATGTTTCTGGACTGTTCTAGGAATATTCTATAATTTGATATTCTGATGGGTGGTGAGATACCACTCCTCAAAAGTACTAATTTTTTGCCAAAATACATTCAAAATAAAGGGTCACGTCTTTATCCATAAAGTTCTAAAACAATTTTAAAAAATGGTGAAATAGTGCCCTTTTCAAAGGCAAAATAATTTACTTCCAAAACAGAAAAAATTTGTCACTGCAAAAGACAATATTTGTAGATAGAATGAATAACTAAAGGCTTTCTTGAAGGCATGGTCATTATTTGTTACCCGGGGGAATATTCGACCGGGAAATAAAGATATACTTAAATCGTTGCTCCGAAAAGTTTCATCAGAACAATGTACTCGCCAAATAAGGTTCTTCTCTTCTGTCATGAATGTGAATGTAAACGTGTTGCGCTACGTGAAGCACTGTTCCCAAGCACTTTCTCTGACAAAATTTTTTAAATTTGTTTATGCTTCAATTTTAATTTTACTACAAACAGTTAAAACTATTTTAGAGAAATTCAATAATATAATATATTGACTATTTTAAAACTTGCAATTAGATTAACTCCAAAGTTTGACATTTGACATATTCATTTACAAAATGTGTTCAGAATTTCCATACAAGATATATTAATGGAAGCGCATAATTTTAAAAGGTCTTAGCAATTTGAACTACACTTTTATATGTAGAAAAATGGAAAATTGCCACCAACATAATTTTCTATATGTAAGGAAACAGTTTGAATTGTGCAATCTGGTCTATAAAACTAATTGCTGTATTCTTTGGGAAACCAACAGCTTCAAAACATCCCATCGTAAATGTCTGTCCTTTCTATAATTTTCTAGACAATAATGTTCCTATTAAAAAAATCAAAACAATGGGTTTTATACAACCCTGCTGTCAGCACTATAATTATACGATGTAATTTGCCATTTCATGACTCAAATGCGTCGGTATTTTGTGCCCAACTGTTTTTAAAAAAATGTTTTATATTTTCATTGCTTATAATCAGTGTTTAGAGTGATCTGAAGTGCTATTATAAGACGAGTCAAAACTCAATATTTTACGCATTTTATAAATACAAAAACGCTGTTGTGCAAAGTTGAACAAAATAATTTACACAAATTTCAGGGGAAAGAAATCGCAATTTCAGAGAGGAAATAATTTATTTTTCAAACACGCTTAGCAAAGAGTGCTTTTTTAGAATAAAATCATCATGCGTGAGAAAAACGTCACAACTCAAAACAACAATAATTTCTTTGAAACTTGAATATCCGCAGAAATAAAAACAGAAAATGTGATATAAAGATATGAAGCAAATATCAAATTGAGAAGTTAAATATACCGAGAAATGTTTAAATATTTTAGCTCTAGCGTAATTTGTTTTCTCTTGGTGTTTTTTTAATAGTGGCCTTATTTTTAGAAGATGGGATGAAAGTTTGAAATAAACTTTTCTTGAAGGGAAAACGCTAGGAATATTTGAGATTTGGTACAGAATCAACAGACAAGTGAGGACACTTTTCAAACTATTTGTGTAATCTTCAAAATTTCTTGAAAATTGAAACTGCATATTCAACTCCCCTTTGTTTTCAAATGTACCTGACCTCCCATTCTCTGATGTTTCATTATAGCTATTTTTGATTGACCGGGTTTGAATGATTTTATGCAACCATGGAGTACAAGGGCTCCATGGTTGCATAATTTACAACGGGTACTATATGCACGACGCTTAAAAGGAACCAATTCCTGGTGAAAACCTGTCAACTATTCGAATAAATACGATAAAGGAAATGCGCTACGTTTTATTTTGCTTTAAACTATTCCTTTCCAAATACACTGGTCTCTTGTTACATCACTACGATGCAGTTAGTAAGACTTATTCAAATTTATATCATTACTTAAGTATGGTTGCTTTTTTTCCTTGATTATGCTCCACACTTCGAATACCTAAATAATGAAAAATTCGTACCTACACATAGCATGAATATAGTTTAAGAATCTACAAATCTAAGAGTACCTATTTCATTCAGTCTCTTTAATACATTTAATATAAAATCATAATCAAATGGGTTTTTATGTATACAGATATAATTTTATTGTTTACACATAAACTCTAAAGCTTTTCTCCAGTGATATGATGGCTGGGACTTGTGGCTTAAACTGGATTCCTAACATCTACTAACGTAAATGACCAGAAACTGGTTTATTTACAACTCTTCATTCGTCTTGTCTATACAGTGGACATGAGTCAAATGCTTTATTTTTAAAAGTTGCGTGGTCTTAATAAGGTTGCATATGTTGCCATATCGTCGGCGTTCAAGCAAAAGTCACTAAGTCCAAAACTATAGTTTTGAGATATAGTCAATTTAAACTTTTGAGTCGTTATGAAAATAGTAAAAATTAATTTACAGATTTCTAACTCCTACAGTAGGTTTACTAATGTTTAGATAACTGTCGAGCATTCATTGGAGATGACACTATGGTATACGTATATCTCCACATCGGAATATTTGGACTTTGTGATTTTTGCTTGAACGCCGCAGATTATGATAATTGGCCATGTTTCGAAATTACATTCCTTTGTATAGCACAATTGAGTAGATTGTTTCTTATTTGCTGCTGCTTCTTTAGAGATCACCCTCAGGGGGATATCTCTTTTAGGGGCATATCTCTTTTAGGGGCTTCACGGACCAGTCATCTTTCCATGGGGTTTACTGTCTTTACTAAACACGGGGTAGCTCTCCCGGCATACAGCCAATTGAAACTCATGCTCTACTCCTTTTCCTGTTTATAATATTTTAATTGGCTGTCCTGTTTTTAATCATCGAATTTTTTAAAAGTATACAATTTTGAATCTGGGAGATTGAATTGGAGAAAATCCCCATTCAAACTTTTCCTCATTTTTACGTTCATTTGGTGTTTTAAATCTCATCTAATTTTTTCCAAATTCAAAATGACTCAAATATATTTTTCAAATTTTTTTATAATTCAATCCTTTAAATTTCACACTTTCAAAATTTTATACACATAAATTTCAGTTTCATTAGTTATGCAGCAGATGATAATGGTCTTGTTTTTATCATCTGACTATTTAAATATTTTTATTTTCAATTACACATTTTACATGTTTTAAATCTACCTTTTGTCTTGGACTATTAATTTTTAAATATTTTATATTTTATTGGGTTATATTCTGTCTTGTGTTTGGCGCAGCTTGTCCGCTTTTGGACCTTGTGCCATAAAACCCAAACATCCAATCCCGGCAAACACCCAAGTGATACTTTTCTACTTTTATTCCACTATTCTTATCCTAAATCCCTCTTTTCCCTTTCACGATACTTTTTACTCGGCGTTACAACCAATCTTTAGAGCACAAACAACCAATCCTTAGAGATGAAATTTTTTACCTCACTGTAAGATATAAGATATTGTATAGACTAGAATGGTTCTTTCCCCTGGGCCTTGAAAAGGACCATAAATATAACAATGGAAATAAAGTAAAACTCATCTATTTATACGTTCAATTTAAATATTTTATTTCCTTTATAAAATAGAATTAAAACAAACGCGGAGACGACTTCATGTTATAGGGTAAGAGTATCTTTTCATTCGAACCGAAATGCCAGGGGAATTAATTATACACTCTAATGAGCGTCAGTTCCACTTCAAGTTGTTAACACAGTGACAAATTGTTGAAAGAGTTTATTTTATCGCACCCTTAGAAAAGGCTCAAAAAAGGCATGTTAGATTAACGAACCAACGTTGAATGTATTTACCCTTCCATTTATAAAACGGTGTATTTGTTATTATTTTTAATTATTTATTATTTAAATAATCAATTAAAAATAGCTTTCCGTGTTTTACGCTTCTTTTTTCTTAAAATTCAGAATATTTCTGGCGAACAAACGTATTTTTAACATTGTGACTACAAAATAAATCTATAGCTCTATTTTGTTGCACTGACCCATTTGGCAGGTAGGTAGGTGTTTCAATAAACGTCGCACTGGAGTAACACAACGGCTCAAGGGATCACTCCTCAAGGGACACGCAACGTAATTTTGAATCATTGTCAGATGGAGAGATAACACCTGAGCTAGCACCTCACTCTCCAAACTTCCGCCAATGTGAGGATATTGGAGGCAACGACAGATTTTGCATGAACAAGCCCCCTTTTCAACACAATGGTCTTTGGTTGGACCATTTGATGGGATTTCCGTTCATTGGTTGGCACCCCGTATAACTCGAAACAAATTTGCCCTGCGATTCGATCACATTTTTTTCATCGGTCTTTCATTAGCACAGAGTTTTTTTATCTAGGCTTTATTTAGACTTATGCGATTTTCTGAACTGTTACCGAAGTGCAGTACCACACTTTGAAATAACCTTCCTGTTGATGGATTTTGGCGTATTTACGTATCCTATGTGAAGTATTCTATTTTTGCACAAGTCCATGACATGGGCAGAGCGCGTTTATTATTGATCCTAAGATCTTGAATCCATCTCTGTAGCAGTCCAATGTAGCCACCCTTCCTATGTTAGCCGGGTAAAGCAACACAACCTTCGCGCCTTGTGTGGTCCTACTAGGAGTACAGACTCCCGACGTATTTCGACTGTGTTTCCCGTTGCACCCTCTCACCACGATGAAGCACATTGAATAGGACTTTGAGAGAGGCCGGAATGGTAATTGGATGGCCAGAAATCCTTTCACACCTGTATAACGTGTAGCTTGTTAACACATCCTGAATTGCGTTGGAGCCATACATGAAGACATTTCTAAGGACCCATCAGCCCAAAAACGTTTTTTGCAGACTCAAATGACTTAAGGTAATCTTTTCTTACGCTGGGATAAGAAAGAACGCATCCTACATACAGGAGTTTAACTCTTTTATCTTGACAAAAGTGAGCACAAATTCCTACAAACGCATCCCTCTGTAATTTGAAAGCGCTTTGAGGTTCTCCCAGTTGAATCTTAGATTGCTTAAATTCCAAATAAATGTCATTCACTCACCTCAAGTGCAGCAGCTGGCGGAGTTTCTTCGTATGTCAACCACCCTCCAACAAAACCGCGATATTTAACTATTCGTAGCGTGTAACCTCTTCGCAACGCCCATGAACCCTTTGAAGGTCGGTGCGTGTTTTTATTGTTACCTCGCCGTTTTCCGGCTGAAGTGTTTATTACACAATGTGGTGTGCGAGGAGGAAAATTGCCTTTTCAAAGCAATCGATTCCGAGAGTTACAGAATCGATCCGGTGTCGTTTTGCACATTGAGATTTTCCAGAGGTTCTTTTAAGTAAATTGTGCATTTGTCCTGTATTTTGGGTGCAAGAATTGACGAGGTAATTCTGGTTTTGACACGTCGCTTTGCCATACTTTTCATTTTTGCCTGCTCCTACGTTCGAGGAAAGGCACGAGAAATAATTTCGTTACGAGGAAGTTATATTGAAACGAGCATTTAGTTGGTGGGATAGATTTAAAGAATTGAATTCATCCAGCATTGTTTACGAGCATTTCTTTTTATCCTTCCAATTTGAAAGAAGTTTATTAAATTTTAATCACTGAGTCGATAGCTTTCTCAATAGCCTAGGGTCCACCGCGAGCAGCGGGGAAGATGAAGGTGGAGCAGTTTCGATTCCCGTAACTTACCTTGGGTGTATTTCTCCATCGGTATCAGTAAAACTTTCCTTGTGGGGCCATTTACGTGACAGTTGCATGGCCAGATCTGGTCCTAAGAAATCCACCATCTAAATAGGACACAAAACTATCTATACCTCGGTATTTTAATTAACGTCACACTAGAGGAAACGCAAAGGGCTATTGGCAACGGTCTAGGATCAAACCCGAAGGGAAAGATCCGAGGACAGCACCACGTAATTTTGAACCACGGTCAGATGATGAGGTTACACCTGAGCTGTGTGTGTGGAACCCCAAGCGTCCACGCCACCATGAGGACATTGGAGGTCACGACAGTTTTAAAGTACACCAGCCCCTTTGTATACGACGGTCTTTGGTTGGATTCGAACTCGCAACCCTCCAGTTGCTAATCAATTACTATTCCAACCGGGCTACCGCGGCCCTCTATCTACCTAGGGTTGCCAGTACCTGAGATTCAATCGAGATGAAAATTCAGATCCGAATATGAGGGCGTTGAACATCTCTCAATCAGATAGCACCTTCCTGTATAGTGCTGTACTCGGACGATTGTATATATTACTGTATTGGGACTATTCTATATATTGCTGTACATTATATTGATTTGAAATGTGATATGACCTTTCTGAACATCTCAAGTTGAAGGAACATTCCCTTGATTTTATTTATTACTAGCAAAATTGCCCGACCTCACTCGGGCTGAATTGGTTAACTGTATATTGAAAGTGACCAAAAAGTAATCACTTTCCTCTTCCGCAGAAAAATGCCAAATCATTCAAGTATGAGTAAAATAATGTTTTAACGCCTTTTCGATATTTTTATAATTTCTACAACCTACTTTGGACACAAATTTTATACATTTAAATCCATCCATGCAATACATTTCATATATATCGCACCCCTGCTGAAGGTACAAAGTGACGAAAGGTGACCAACACTAAGGTAACTACTACAAAAGACGATTTTGAGGGAGGATTAGGAATTCCCTTAAGTTCTATTGCTATAAATTTGCTCAACTCAATTCGTAAAATTGACGAATCTACTGCGAATGCTCTCTCACATAATTTACGTGCCAATATATTTTTATTTGTGGCACTCTTTTCAAACTTCGCTAACATTAAGGGAAAGATGGCTAATTTAATAAGTTATCAATCACTAAGTTTGTTTTAAAAGCGAACACGTTTTTCTTAATAATTCCGTTTCGTGGTACGTGCAATAATAAAAGAACTTGTTTTAAAATTTAATATCTTCAGTTGTGGTGAAGCAAAGGTAACCTATTACCACTTTTTGAAATGGTAAATCAATTTGACAGCTTTTCTTCTAACGGAAATCATTGTTTTAAACAAAAAGGCAGGGATAAGATACAGATATAAATTCATGATTCTTTTTTTATCTCTTGAACTCGTACAGTTGCCACAACTTACAACTAAAAATTAGATATAATTTAGAAATACGAAATTAATTCCGTGTGAAAAAAATATCACTGCACGTGACAAACGGACACGAGTTTCCGTTTTGTTGCAAAAAATATCATCTGTCCCAAATGTTCGGAAATACACTGCTGGCCACCCAAATTGCAACACCAAGAAAGACAAGAGATATCACAACACAATTTATTTTGTAGATAACATGTTGACCAAGTATCAAATGATTAAATTTATAGACTTCTGTGAAGTGTGGTTCCTGCCAAAATCAGTAGCCAGAGTAGCCGCCATTGTTGGAGATCACCGCTGCCACACGCCTCGGCATTGATTCAAAGAGACTTTGGATGTGTTCTTGGGGTACAGCAGACCAAGCAGCTTCCACACGTTGCCAAAGTTGATCTGGTGTGGCAGCTGGGGATGTATTCTGGGTCAATCGTTGAGCAACCATGGACCACATGTTTTCTATCGGCGAAAGATCCGGAGAGCGAGCTGGCCAGGGAAGTAATTCAATCTGGCGATTGACGAAGAACCCTTGGACAATGCGTGCCACGTGTGGTCGCGCATTATCCTGTTGAAATATGGCTGTGGGCAAGCCCTGAAGGTAAGGAAGGACAACTGGCTCCAACACCTCGGAGATGTAGCGCTGGCTGTTTAAAGTACCGGCAATGCGTACTAGAGGAGTGCGAGAGTGATATCCAATACCGCCCCATACCATAATACCCGGTGCAGGACCAGTGTGGCGGTGCATAACGCAGCTGTTCAGCATCCTCTCTCCACGGTGTCTCCAGACTCGAATCCGACCATCGTGGTGTTGCAGACAGAAACGTGACTCGTCAGTAAAGACAATTGCATTCCATTCTGCCGTCCACATCCTTCTTTCATCGCACCATTGGCGGCGGAAACGTCTGTGGTTCTGCGTCAAGGGTAGACGAAGCAATGGACGTCTTGCGGACAGACCACTCTGCTGTAAACGGCGTCGAATGGTACGCGCAGACACTGGATGATGCGGTACACACTGAATGTGCTGTGCTATGGTTCGTGATGTGGCTGAGCGATCCGTCACTGCCATACGCACAATATGCCTGTCATCACGTGAAGTGGTGCACTGAGGTGGATGCGATCGAACACGTCGGTCCGTCGTACCCTCCTGCATCCAACGATCACATATCCGCATTACAGTTGTTTGGTTTCGTCCAACACGACTACCGATTTCCCTGAAAGATAATCCACAATCTCGGTAGGCCACTATCCTTCCTCTGTCGAACTCGGATACTTGATCAAAAGATGATCGCTGTTTTCTACGAGGCATAATGGATCGTTTTTTTGAAAAAACCACAAGAAAAACACAATTGCCGTACTTGAAATCGTCGAAATCTCCAAGCCTTAAATAGCGCTTTGAAGTGGCGCCACAGGCGCGCGTGATGTGCGTCTGCGCTGAAATTCTAATCATTTGCATATCTCACCTCCGCTAATGCATGTTGTAAATTTCATATTATTTGCATGCTTCCTTCAGGGTGTTGCATTTACGGTGGCCAGCAGTGTAGTTTATATTTTGCAAAGAAAATAAATAAGGCTCAAAATGAAAAAGCATTTGAATTTCAAGTCTGTAAAAATAGTTATTTTAAAAAATTTATTTTTCAGCAGTACTGGTAAAACAATTTAAGTAACTACAATGCTCAATATGCATTCCAGCTTCTCCAAAACTACGAAATTAGGGTTGATTTAAGTAGAGTTACTCAGATGTTTTAACATGAAACTTGCTTAAATACGTGAGCAAAGGAATTTAAAAGAATGCATTCCCTGCACTAACATATGGTTTATGAAATTTAAGACATTGCATTGAAATGTTTTGAATAAATCTTATGTGATACTTGTACAAACACAAAATCAAACATAGAACCGGAAGACGAACAAACAGACTTACGTAACCAAGTTCAGTCACTAAATGAATGTAAGAACTCACAGTATGATAAGTTTCATGAAAATATATTCAACCGTTTGGACATAGCACGGGCACACACATACAGACAGACACCAAACTCTCAAGAGACGGATTTTGCATCAGAAGTGTCCAAAACGGATAGAAAACTTGAAATGGGTCGAAAATATTCAATATATAAACAGACACTCCATTCTTATTTATAAAGAATACATTTTGATACACGAGTCCGGCGTACTAATGCCGATTTCAAGATGTCTCTATAAACCAGCGACACAAAATGAAAAAACAGTAAGAATAGAATACATTTACTTCAAGGTACTTCTAAAAATGCTCTTTTCGGTGCAGTCGAACAAAAAAGTCCTTCCTTATCAAGATAAATAAACCACTTGTTGGAGTCAGCCAGGTGAAAACGATTCAAGTAGGCTTGACTTACAATGTGGTCTATTCTGGCTTTAGCAGAAAAAGTGGAAAGTACTCTAGGGATAGTTTTCAAGTAATGGAGGTCATTAGTTTCATTCTCTGGAATTGAAAAAGATGTCGATTCATTCCATTCCAAGGTGGTCTCTCCTGACTCAGTACAATCTCTCCTGACTCAGTGTCTGGACTCGTCACTGAACATGACATTGCCCTACTGTTGTCGACTCCCCTGCCGATGTTACAAACTCCCATGTAAACACGCGCATTTCTGTGCAGACGGCAGGGGGATGCAAGCTGCTGGTCATCTGGCATAGACCAACGTGTCTGAGTCTCATGTAAACAGTTTGTCTCGAAACTATGACTCCTGTGAAGGCTTGCAGGGCTGAACCTAGTTGTCTGGCAGAACAGTTAATTTGACGTCGCGTCACGCAGTTATCGCAAAATATCGGTCTTGCCGAGCGGTTGTTATCCTTGGCCGACCTGGCTGTGACCCCTGAGGCAGTTCCGAGATCTGTTGCCGGACAACTGCCGGATACTGCTTCCCCTGGTTGGGCTCCAAGGTGGGCGGGGGCGCGCCTGGATGAATATCTTTTATCATATTATGGATCCTAAAACTTTACCTTGCCCCGACGGAGGCTTTGATCCGTCAAACACCATTTACAAAGTAAATGAAAATTATGTTAGCGAACCATGTATAGAAACGGTTACGCCTGTCATTTCTGAACCAAAAAAATCAGTTCCTAAATTTCTTATTATACACAACGAATCCGGTAAATTAACAAAAATGTCACCATTTCTAATCGAAAAATACATTAAAAATGCAGCTGATGAAGTAAAAAATGTTAAAAAATTGAAATCTGGAGACCTATTGATAGAATCCAAATCAGAAATACAATCAATAAAACTATTAAACATTAAAAACTTTGGGGACGTCGATATTCAAGTCTTTCCGCACAAAACCCTTAACTATACCCGAGGAGTTATCTCATCCCAAGAACTCGCAATGGTGTCCGACGAAGAATTTGTCGCTGAACTAAAAGACCAAAAAGTTATAGCAGCCAAAAGAATCATGATGAGGCGAGATACTAATTTCATTCCATCAAGAAATGTTGTTCTGACCTTCGATTCTCCTGTTATGCCAACAAAAATAAAAGCCGGTTACTTGTGCTGCGACGTGAGGCCTTTCATTCCAAGCCCACTGCGATGCTTTTTATGCCAGAGATTTGGACATGCTAAAACAGCATGTCGAGCATCAGCAACCATCTGTGCACGTTGCGCAAAGCCCGGTCACGACAGTTCCTCATGCTCTGAAACCGAACATTGCATCAATTGCCAGGGTGATCACGCTGCATATTCCAAGACTTGCCCACGCTGGATAGAAGAAAAAGAAATTCAAACATTAAGAGTTACCAAAAACCTATCTTTTCCCGAAGCTAGAAAATTGATAGAATCTCGTACACCTCGTCCTAACACCTCATATGCATCCGTCATTAAAACTAGCAAAACAATAAGCACCCAAACATATAATTCAGATTTTACATCTAATAAAGTAAATGCAGAAACGCAAATAAACTCTACTCCTTATAAATATCAATCAACCAAATCAAATCAATCCCATAGCGTAAGCCCAAAATCAATTGACAAAGCTACAAGTAAACCCTCAAACCTGCCGCAACAGAGAACCACACCAGCAACAAAAATCTTCAAGCCGAACCCAACAACGTCAATAGAAAAAAACAAAAAAAAGCAAAGTAAGAAAGACAAACCTACTTCCCGGAACTCTAAAGATCCCTCAAAATTACCTGATACCGAAATAGATTTACACCCTTCCACGGACTCAGACATGGAGTTTGGAGAGGACAGTATTGATGAGAACGCTGCATTTTTTAGGAAAGGTTCTAGATTTTATAAAAAACCTTCCAAATAAAACCACCCAACCTTCGTTTCAGAAGAGATTGAAAAGGGCTCTAAATTTTTAAAGAATAAAATGACTATTAATTTCCTAACTTGGAACTGTCATGGTTTTCGTACGCATATCGACGATATCAAATCTTTAATAAATAATTTTAACCCTGTTTGCCTAGCCCTTCAAGAAACATACTTAACGCCTAATAACACAATGAATGTTAAAAATTATAATTTAATAAGAAATGATTACATCCACGGTGCACGCGCTTCGGGCGGCGTGGCTATAATGACCTTGCAGAATTTCCCATCCAGAAGAATTTCATTAAATACGAGCATTCAAGCAATAGCCATACAACTTCATATTAAATTTTTAATAACAATCTGCTGCATATATCTACCCCCAAATGAAAGCGTTAGTCAGCAGGAACTAAATAATTTAATAACTCAACTTCCGTCTCCATACTTCATCATAGGGGATTTTAACGGACACAACCCTCTTTGGGAAAGTAATGATTTTAACACAAAAGGACAACAAATTGAAAAATTGATGGATGATCATTGTCTCTGCCTTTTAAATGATTCCAGTCATACATACTTCCATACTCCGACCCAAACCTTTCACACCCTGGACCTTGCAATATGCTCCCTTACTTTGCTTTCATTTTGGGACTTTAAAATTGACAATGATCTGCACAATAGCGATCACTTTCCAATCGTATTAACATATAACTGCAATGATGTTTTACTACCCAGACGACCTGTGCGATATATATTTGAGAAAGCGGATTGGACTCGATATCAGATGGAATCAAACATTTCTGACAACATGGTTAAGATGCCTAACATAAATGACGCCGTTGAAATGATAACGAACACCTTGATTAAAGCGGCAGATGTGGCCATCCCCAAAACATCGGGTAAAATGCCTATATTATGGAAGCCCTGGTGGAATGAAGCATGCTCTCAAGCCTATAAATTGCAAAAAAAAGCATGGAACACATTCAGACGTTATCCCACCACTCCGAATTTGATAGTTTTCAAGCGGGCTAAAGCAGAAGCTCGAAAATTAAGGAGACAGCGACAAAAAGAATCCTGGCAAGAATACGTAAATTCAATTGAATGTCGAATATCATCAAAACAGCTATGGGGAAAAATTCGAAAAATTACCGGCAAATATCATAATCCAAATATATCATTTTTACTTCAAAATGGACAAGTCGTTTCAGACGTTAAGACAATTGCTGATACCTTGGGAGAATCTTTTTCTAAGGTATCTCATGAGAGCTCTTACCCCCAAGATTTTATTAATTATAAGCGACGTGAAGAACGCAAGACGTTAAACTTTCAATCATCCGCTCATAAAACTTACAATCGTAATTTTACCACATTCGAACTGAAAAATGCATTAAGAAAATCACTTCACCGACTTCACCGGGCCCTGATCATATTCATCTAGACATGTTGATCCATCTCAATGAAGATTCATTACAAAATGTTTTACTTCTTTATAATAGAATTTGGACAGAGCAAGATTTTCCGACAACCTGGCATAGAGCTATTATTATTCCAATACCGAAACCTGGGAAGGATCCTCAAGACTCTAATAACTATCGACCCATTGCCTTGACAAGCTGTATCTGCAAAGTCATGGAAAGAATGGTGAATGCTCGGTTGATACATGTCCTTGAGTCTGAAAAACATCTATCGGAGTTTCAAAGCGGATTCCGTTTTGGACGAAGCACCTACGACAATGCCTTAATGCTGGAATCCTCTATCAGAGATGCATTCGTCACAAAGAAGCATTTGGTAGCTGTCTTCTTCGATATGGAGAAAGCTTATGATAGGACATGGCGATATGGCATAATGCGAGACTTATACGAGATGGGCTTTGTGGGAAATCTCCCACTATTTATTCAAAACTTTTTATTGACAAGGACCTTTAGCGTTCGCATTAATAATATTTTATCAGATGACTTTTCACAGGACGAGGGTGTTCCCCAAGGAAGCGTTCTAAGCGTGATACTTTTTATAATTAAAATCAAAGGTATTATTAAACAACTTCCTCCATATGTGCACGGAACGCTTTTTGTAGACGATTTCCAAATATTCTGTTCTAGAATCAATGTACCTTTTATTGAAAGACAACTCCAAACGGCTATTAGAATTGTAAGTAAGTGGGCAAACGAAAATGGTTTTGTTTTTTCTTCGCAAAAGACTGTATGTGTACATTTTACTTGAAGACGCGGACTTTTTCCTGATCCAGAACTTTTACTAGACGGAACTGTTATTCCAGTAGTTCCAGAAATAAAATTTTTGGGTATTATTTTTGACTCGAAGTTATCTTTTCGATCTCATATCAAAGTATTGAAACGAAAATGCAACCAATCATTGAATATTTTAAAGGTTTTATGTAACACAACTTGGGGAGCTGATTTTATTTCTATTTTAAAAATTTACAAAGCTGTTGTCCGATCGAAACTCGATTATGGGAGTGTAATATATGGATCTTCTGCTAAGTCTGTTCTTCAAGCCCTGGATACTATTCATCACCAAGGCCTCCGATTATCCCTCGGAGCTTTTCGCACTTCGCCAGTCCAGAGTTTATATATAATGACAGGCGAGCCGGATTTAAGACATCGACGTGAGAAACTTACCCTAAAATACTATTTTAAGATTAAAGCCAACCCTTCTCACCCATTACATTATAGAGTAACTAACCCTAAATTTGGAAGTCATTACTCATTAAAACCTTCATTCATACCATCACTTGGTTTTAGAGTCCGTACCATAATGAATTCATTAAATGTTGACAATCTGGGAATATTTCCTAGAGAAAACGAACCTCCACCTTGGAATGATAAAAATCTACTTACCATCAATGACTTTTCACATTTTAACAAATCATCAACCCCCGATACCATTTATTTACAATTATTCCATTCCCATAGAAACAAATATTCATCTTTTAAAACAGTTTTTACTGACGGATCTAAGAACGGGACAAATGTTGGAGCCGCGGCCGTTTTTGAAAATACAACCATTGCTAGAAAATTGCATGGGTGCTGCAGTGTCTTCACTTCAGAGATCTACGCAATAATTTTAGCCTTAAAAACGATTTCTATACACACTAATAAAAACTGGATCTTGTATACCGACTCTAAAAGTAGTATCGAATCCCTATTAAACTATACACATAAAAGTCATTCCTTGGTTTTAAAACAATGAATTTGCTCCTAACATTAACAGAAAATGATTTTCAGATATTCTTTTGTTGGATTCCTGGGCATGTGGGAATCCGGGGCAATGAGAAAGCGGATTTGGCAGCCAAAAACGCAACATTGATTATAAACTCCAATGTCCCGATTCACGACATTAATAGTGTTTTAACCCAAGTCATAAATTCATCCTGGCAATCCGCTTGGGATTTGGAAAACCATAACAAACTTCATGATATTCAACCATCTATAAAGGGATTCAGCAAAACAAACTTAAATAGAAGTCATCATGTAAAACTGACAAGGCTCCGAATCGGACATTCCTTTTTTACCCACAGACATTTACTGCTGGGAGAACCAGCTCCTTTATGCTCATCATGCAATAGTATTTTTTCCATAACACATATTGACGGAATGCCTGAATTTTAATCATCATAGACTAAACCGATTTGGTATCTCCCCTATTACCTTAACAGACTTGTTGATGGAACCACATCATAAAAACTTATTTTTATTCCTTACTGACATTGGTTTCGTAAACTTTATTTAAATTTCATAATCGACTGCAACACACACAACTGCACTGAATTTTATTACGTAGCTTTCTGACTCGTTCTAACTAAATACCAGTTATGAACTAGTTATTGTTTGGCACAGCATGGCCAAATCTGGCCCTTGTGCCATAAAAAACCAACCAACCAACCAACCTTGGCCGACCTGGTACTGGTCGTCGGGTAACATCTCCTGTGGTTTGAAACCTCTGGCACACTCTGGAAATCACACACTAATGAACATTCAGAATTCGTGACGCTTCGGTTTGGGATCGACCGGATTCCAGCATTCCAATAATTCGTCCCTTTACAAGCATGTCCAGTTGGCATCTTTGTGACATGTTTCGTCCTTATTGATTGTTAATAATGCTCCAAACCACGGAAATTGCTAAATTTTTGTCAAAACTGGCCATTTAACTCCTAGGCCGTTTTATACTCGTTCCGACGTACGCCGGAGCTTTGCACGTGTCGACGTCGACTGAACTGTTTTTCATATGTACAATGCTTTACCTTCGTCCCACGATTCTCCACAAGTGATTTTGAACCATTATATCCATATTTACCCCGATTTTTCGCGTTTTACGAATTATGCTGAACTTTTGGACATGAGTGTATAACTTGGACCAATTTTGTAGTCACATGCTAATAGTGAAATAATACATTAGATTAAAACAAATTAATCCTTTTTCACAGTATAGCTATCGAAAAGGTATTGAATTAATGTTGCTAAAATCATATAAAGGCGTCAAATTGTTTGAAATCACATTTTACTTTGAGTCTCCCCACCTGAGTTCGGGCTATATTTTCCTGATCTCAATTCTGCCAAGAATGCGATTTGTTATTCCTGAGCTCAAAAACATTTCATTTTCGAGAACTTCTTAAATCACGCACTTATTTTGGATTGGGCCCCTAAATACGTTAAATGTGCATTTCTTTTAATAACTTTTTCACGCCTATGTTTCAGCAGCGAAACTTCTACAAACTTGATAAGTCCTTTTCAATGTACCAATGCAAATTAAGATCAGGCTCAAAAGTATTATAGCGCCGTGGTTCCCTTTCTCCTCTCTAACGTGAATGTGGGTGAGGCTGACAAGTTTATGACCTCTAGGAGGTGGTAAAGGAATGTCCCCTCGTCTTGAACTGTCGTTAACAAGGTACGGGAGGAGAGGCGAAGCTGAGTTCTGGCCCCTCAACAAGAGATAACCGTTGAATTTTTGGACGGACGCAGAACTGGTCTGCTCCGATGAAACCGCAGGACTGAAACCACTTTGTTTTTTACTCATTTAGCCTCGAAATTGCCTTAAATTGTTAATTCTATTAAATTAATGTGCTGTTTGTTCAAAAGCTGTTTTCAATTGCCTGAATCACTCACCACTCAAATATATCTCACGACGTTACAGTATTTTTTGTTACAAATACCGTAAATCTATATAAATAAGAATGGAGTGTCTGTTTGTACATTGAATATTTTAGACCCATTTCAAGTTTTCTATCCGTTTTGGGCCCTTCTGATGCAAAATCCGTCTCTTGCGCGTTTGGTGTCTGTCTGTCCATCAGTCTTGTCTGTATGTGTGTGCCCGTGCTACGTCCCAACGGTTGAATACCCATTTTCATGAAACTTCGCATACTGTGAGTTCTTACATTCATTTAGTGACTGAAATTGGTTGCGTTAGTCTGTCTGTCCGTCTCTCCCAATCTATGTCTGATTTTGTGACTGTTCACAAGTATCACATAAAATTTATCCAAGATATTTTAACGTAATGTTCTAAATTTTATAAATTGTATTTTAGTTTAGTGAATACGTTACTTCACATTTCTTTGCTTAGATATTTAGACAAGTTCCACGCCAAAACATCTGAGTAAGTATACTTAAATCAACCATATGTCAGTGTTTGAAAAATCAATTATTTTTCCAAAAACTATTAGCCCCCAGGGGCATACCTCCTTTAGGTTTGTACGGGCTTCACAACCCCGGGGTACCCGAGTGATCTCCCCTTTTTTTCATTCTTCTCCTCCCCTCCCCTTCTGCTTTTTGCTTTTTCTTCCTCCCTCGTTGTGGTTGCCTCTTCGGAGGTGAGGGCTCCCCTTGAGAAGCTTTTCGTCACTCTGTTACCTTCAGCTCCTTCTTGGGGATTATATCACCTGCGTGTTTGCCGTGCGTGGAGTCCCGTGTCCCTGGAAAAGGGGATCCTGGCAGTTGAGGGACGATATACTGTCCCAACACACTACTTTGGCCCCAGCTTCAGGTAAACAGGAGGTGTACATTGGTCCCGTGTGCATCAATCGGCTGGTCGATTGGACTTCGTCGTCGGCTAGGGATCAAGCGATCGGTCACCTACTGAGCAACACGTTAAGGGTGGTGGCTGCCACAGGGGTGATTGAAAGCGTATAGGCCCTGTTAGCACTGGTGCAGACTGCATCCCCTTGTTGGACTCGGTGGTGGGTGGTGCTGCAGGCCCCGAATATCTTTAAAAAAATATGAATGATAATTCTTCCGTTTCTTCTCCCTCTCGAAGGGAGCAACAAAGTCCGCCTTTATCCAATGTCCGTTTCTTTCTCGTAAAATTAATACACAAGGATGAACAAAATGTAGACCTTTCTTTTTCAAAAACCTCCCCTTTTCTTATAAATAAAACTATTCAATCTTTTATAGGCACAGTAAAATCAATCAAAAAACTGCGTTCCGGTGACCTTTTAATTGAAACTTCCAATAACACTCAGTCGAACCTCTTAAATAATGCTACAAGTCTTGGCACATTTTCCGTTTCTGTTTCCCCGCATAGAACTTTAAACTTCTCTAGGGGAGTTATCTCTGAACCTGACCTTCTGAATACATCTGAAGAGGAGATTCTGGAGAACCTACGTGACGAACACGTCTGTGGCGTGCGACGAATAACCATCAGGTCGAGGCGAGATGATAAAATCTTGCCAACTAAACATCTCATTCTTACTTTCGACCAGCCGTCACTGCCTTCCCGAATCAAAGCAGGATACCTTAGTTGCCCAGTCCGTCCGTTCATTCCGAATCCCCAGCGCTGTTTCAACTGCCAGGGGTTCGGACACTCTAAATTCTCTTGCCGGAGCCCCACAAAATGTGCTCGTTGTGGAGAAGTGGGCCACGAGACGGACGGATGCACAAAATCACCTCATTGTATCAATTGCGGTGGAGATCATCCTGCTTTCTCCAGATCTTGCCCCAAATGGGAATTTGAGAAGGAGGTTCAAACTGTGAAAACATTGCAAAACCTTTCATTTCCTGAAGCTCGCAGGCTTGTGGAATCCCGAACTCCCAAGTCTGGCGCTTCATATGCCAAAATAACTGCCAAAACGTACAATACAATAGCCACACAAACTGATTCCCCTTTTGAAACTAATATCTCACCAGTAAACTTTTCAATAATTCCGCAAACTTCTGTAAATAAAACTCAATCAATATCTAAAACTGTAAGCACATCAACCCCTCGTCCGTCCTCCAGTAGACCCGATTCCCGTCCACAGATAACCAAACCATCTATTAGGAAAATTAAAACCATAAAAAAACCGAAAACCGATTACAATTCCAAAACACCCAGATTTTTACATAAAAATAAAATACCAATAAAAATACTTCGGCGTGCAGCCGAAGATATAGAATTAAATCTTCATGCGTCGGACCTGTCTGAGGACGACGAAAACTATGAAATGAAAACACCTCCAGGGCAAAATAAGAAATCTGCGCCTCCTATCAATCAATGATAGGATCTTTTATATCATGGAACTGTCGTGGCTTTCGAAATAAGTTGGATGACGTAAAAACCCTGATTGCAGAGTACCATCCCGCCTGTGTCGCACTTCAGGAGACATACCTGAAGTCGTCTGACACGGCGAAGATCCGTCGTTATACTTGTAATAGGAGAGATGGCAGTAATGATGGAAGAGCATCGGGTGGTGTTGCTCTCTTCACCTCCCTTGAATATCCATCTTTAGGCCTCTCACTAAACACCCCTTTGCAAGCTGTTGCGGTTAGAGTACAAGTACGACGGATGATTACCATCTGTACGCTATATTTACCACCAAATCATTCCATCCAACAACAGAGCCTTGAGAACTTGGTCGATCAACTGCCGCCGCCGTTCATTATACTCGGTGACTTTAATGCCCATAGTGTACTTTGGGGAAGTAGGGATACCAATTCCCGTGGGCGACAGATAGAACAGCTGATCACAGATCGCTGTCTCTGTCTGCTCAATAACGGTGAGGTTACCTACTTCCACGAGCCATCTAGATCCTTCCATGCAATCGATCTCGCCATCTGCTCCCCTTCAATTCTTCCCTTACTGTCCTTTTTTGTCGGTAGTGACCTGCGCAATAGTGATCATTTCCCAATATTCGTTACTCATATTAGTGGAAATGATCCTGTTCGCCGCCCGTCACGATATATCTATGAAGCAGCCGACTGGCCTAATTTTACATCTCGAGCCACTATATTAGACCAGATGGTAGAAGGCAGCATAGATGAGGCGATAACAAGAGTCACCGATATTATAATTAAAGCTGCTGATACAGCAATCCCCAAGAAATCTCCCTCCTTTCATAAACATCGTAAACCATGGTGGACTCCCGAATGCACTGCAGCGACTAAGATCCAAAGGAAGGCGTGGGGTATTTTCCGCCGATACCCCACAACTGAAAATCTTCTCACCTTCAAACGTGCGAAAGCTAACGCTCGCCGAGTGCGACGTCAAAGCCAAAGGGAATCTTGGATAAGGTATGTTTCAGGCATAACACCTGCCACTTCCTCCAAACAATTATGGGATCGAGTACGGAAAGCGATGGGATTATATTCCGAACACTCCATCACGTTCGTTGAAGAAAATGGACAACACGTGTCAGAGGCTGTCGAGATAGCCAACGCCATTGCGCGTGCTTTCTCTACAGCCTCCAGTACTACCAATTATTCGGACACATTTCAACGCGCAAAACATCGCGCAGAATCCCATCGTCTAAATTTCCACTCTCGCACCGAACTCGCCTATAACTGTCGATTTACAGAAAGGGAATTGATGAGATGCCTTAAAGGGACCAGAATGACAGCACCTGGCCCTGATGGCGTCTCTTACATCATGATGCAACACATTTCCCGTCAATCCCTTCTTAACATCTTACAACTTTTTAATCGTATATGGGAGGAACATATCTTCCCTTTGGCTTGGACACGTGCCATAGTTATACCCTTTCCAAAACCTGGAAAAGATCCCACCAATCCGTATAACTATCGCCCAATAGCACTCACTAGCTGCATGTGCAAACTTTTTGAAAGGATGGTGAATTCTCGTCTCACTTACATCTTGGAGACAACTCAGGCTCTTTCACCATTTCAAAGCGGTTTCAGGGTTGGCCGCTCAACGGTAGACAACATCTTATCACTCGAAACTCAAGCTCGCCGTGCATTTCTGCGTCGAAACCATCTTGTCTCTATTTTTTTCGACATGGAGAAGGCGTATGATCGCACTTGGCGATACGGAATCCTCCGTGATTTACATTCTCTTGGGTTTCGAGGTCATCTACCAGTATTCATTCAAAAATTTCTAGCCACTCGACAGTTTCAAGTCCGTATCGGCTCTGCGCTTTCGGATATTTTCATTCAAGAAGAGGGCGTTCCTCAAGGTAGTGTCCTCAGCGTTACTCTATTTTCAATAAAAATAAATAACATATTAAACCAACTGCCTCCAACTGTCCAGGGTAATTTGTACGTGGATGACTTGAGCATTCATTGCCAAGGTAAAGACATGCGGTACATTGAGCGACAACTTCAGTCAGCTGTCCATCGCTTAACGCGGTGGAGTGACGAAAACGGTTTCAGCTTCTCCACTCAAAAGACATCTTGTGTTCATTTCTGCCGACGTCGGAACCTACATCCTGACCCAGAGATCTTCCTGGGTGGTATTAGGATTGCAGTGGAGGACAGAGTACGATTTCTAGGTATCATTTTCGACCAAATACTTACCTTCCTCCCTCACGTCGTGCAACTGCGGATGTCTTGCGAGAAAAAGCTCAATCTCTTAAAAGTACTCTCAAAAACATCTTGGGGAGCAGAACGGTCCTCCATGTTAAATATCTATCGAGCTTTAATTCGTTCCAGACTAGACTATGGATGTGCAGTTTATGGCTCTGCCCGTCAGTCTGTGTTACGAAAGCTCGATACTGTGCATCACACTGCACTAAGGATCTGTTCCGGAGCATTTCGCACTTCACCCGTCAAAAGCCTGTATGTGATTTGCCACGAACCATCTTTGGCTTCTACACATCTTTTGTTGTCGTTACGACAGTACTATCGAGTCTTAGAACATCCGGACCATCCACTGCAAAATTCACTCCTGGATAATTATCTTGATCGCCTATTTTCGAATCGACCCTCTTGTATTGCAACTTTCGGGCTACGCATGAGAAATACCCTAAGGAATACGCCCCTTCACTCATTTGATGTAGCTGAGAGACCTATTTTCACCATCTCACCCTGGAAATCTCATGCAATATCATTCTTAAATTTATTTCCAGGTTTAGAGAGATCTAATACCAGCTCAATCATTTATAAACAACTTTTTCTCGCTCACCGTCATAATTTTTCAAATCACACAGCAGTATATACTGACGGTTCAAAATCACTCGATTATGCCGGCTGTGCTTTTATTTGCGAATCCGTCACTTTTAATTTCTCATTACCATCTTTTATTTCTGTTTTTACCACTGAATTTTTAGCTCTTTACAAAGCACTGAAATATGTTTGCAGTCTCAGTACTGGCAATTTTATATTTTACACGGACTCTAAAAGTGTTTTGGAATCCTTGAATTCGGATTCTCCAAGACACCCTTTGGCTCATGATATTTTAAAACTTCATAACAGGCTTGTCCGTCGTGGCTTCGGTATCATTTTTTGTTGGATACCGGGACACGTCGGTATTATCGGCAATGAACTGGCCGATGATGCAGCGAAAACTGCAGTGATTCCACTTGATATTCGTATTCCATACGATGATCTACGTCAATTTGTACGGGACATCGTATGGAACGAATGGCGCGAAGACTGGAGTGAGCAGAACAACAACAAGCTCCACAACATCCATCCGACAATCTCACCCCTACCGTCACTACCATCTCGACGGTTCGACGTCATTCTAACTCGTCTTCGCATCGGCCATTCACGAATCACTCATAGATTTTTATTGGTCGGGGAAACCACTCCATCGTGCCAGCATTGCCAAGATCCGCTCTCCATTTGTCATATTTTAACTTCTTGTACATTTCTTAGACATCTTTATAGACAATTTTTTAAAACTTCATTACCACTTTTATCAGACCTTTTGGGTCAACCTCCCCATCCATTGCATTTTAGATTTCTTCATGGTTCTGGATTTTTACCACATATCTAAGATTTTAAATTTAATTTCATCAAGTTTTATAGAACTGAGATGGGGATACCCCATCTTAGTTCTCTCTAAAAAAATATATATATATACGATTTTACAGGCTGAGGTTTTATATTCTTAATTAATTTTTATGTATTTCAATTGGTTTTATTCATTACATTTCCATATGGTGGATTTGTGACTTGAAAGTGGTGACTACATCTCCTAATTTTAATATCTTGTGTTTGGCGCAGCTTATCCTCTTTTGGATCTTGCGCCATAAAACCCAAATCAACCAATCAACCAACCAAAAACTATTTTTACGGAATTTAAATTCTAATACTTTATTTATTTTGAGCCTTATTTTCTCTTTACGAAATATAAAAAATTCTGAATATTTGAGACAGACGATAAAGAGAATGAAACATAAATAAAATATGCAGAGCAAGACCTTTAAAAATAGGACTGGTAGCTAATATGGAGCATTAGTATTTTTTTAATACTTCGCTTTTTTAAATTTGAGTCAGTTATATTCCACAAGAATCTATTTTGTAGTGAAAAAACAGATACATTTATTACTTTTGCTTCGAAGGTTTTTTCAAATCTGTTTTAAGAAGTACACTGCTGGCCACCGTAAATGCAACACCATCAAGGAAGCATGCAAATAATATGAAATTTACAACATGCATTAGCGGAGGTGAGATATGCAAATGATTAGAATTTCAGCGCAGACGCACATCACGCGCGCCTGTGGCGCCACTTCAAAGCGCTATTTAAGGCTTGGAGATTTCGACGATTTCAAGTACGGCAATTGTGTTTTTCTTGTGGTTTTTCAAAAAAGCGATCAATTATGCCTCGTAGAAAACAGCGATCATCTTTTGATCAAGTATCCGAGTTCGACAGAGGAAGGATAGTGGCCTACCGAGATTGTGGATTATCTTTCAGGGAAATCGGTAGTCGTGTTGGACGAAACCAAACAACTGTAATGCGGATATGTGATCGTTGAATGCAGGAGGGTACGACGGACCGACGTGTTCGATCGCATCCACCTCAGTGCACCACTTCACGTGATGACAGGCATATTGTGCGTATGGCAGTGACGGATCGCTCAGCCACATCACGAACCATAGCACAGCACATTCAGTGTGTACCGCATCATCCAGTGTCTGCGCGTACCATTCGACGCCGTTTACAGCAGAGTGGTCTGTCCGCAAGACGTCCATTGCTTCGTCTACCCTTGACGCAGAACCACAGACGTTTCCGCCGCCAATGGTGCGATGAAAGAAGGATGTGGACGGCAGAATGGAATGAAATTGTCTTTACTGACGAGTCACGCTTCTGTCTGCAACACCACGATGGTCGGATTCGAGTCTGGAGACACCGTGGAGAGAGGATGCTGAACAGCTGCGTTATGCACCGCCACACTGGTCCTGCACCGGGTATTATGGTATGGGGCGGTATTGGATATCACTCTCGCACTCCTCTAGTACGCATTGCCGGTACTTTAAACAGCCAGCGCTACATCTCCGAGGTGTTGGAGCCAGTTGTCCTTCCTTACCTTCAGGGCTTACCCACAGCCATATTTCAACAGGATAATGCGCGACCACACGTGGCACGCATTGTCCAAGGGTTCTTCGTCAATCGCCAGATTGAATTGCTTCCCTGGCCAGCTCGCTCTCCGGATCTTTCGCCGATAGAAAACATGTGGTCCATGGTTGCTCAACGATTGACCCAGAATACATCCCCAGATGCCACACCAGATCAACTGTGGCAACGTGTGGAAGCTGCTTGGTCTGCTGTACCCCAAGAACACATCCAAAGTCTCTTTGAATCAATGCCGAGGCGTGTGGCAGCGGTGATCTCCAACAATGGCGGCTACTCTGGCTACTGATTTTGGCAGGAACCACACTTCACAGAAGTCTATAAATTTAATCATTTGATACTTGGTTAACATGTTATCTACAAAATAAATTTTGTTGTGATATCTCTTGTCTTTCTTGGTGTTGCAATTTGGGTGGCCAGCAGTGTATTTCTGGATTTTCATTGTTTTTCGTTCAATAACTGTAATCAAGATAAATAATGGTTTAATTAGTTTTAAAGACATTTTTAATCATTGTATAATTTTGGGAAACACTTTTGCTTTTAAATGATATACAAGGCATTTCTATGCATGATCTGAACTATTCTATGCATTCAGGGTAACATTGGCACACTCTAGAGACTTTTTCTTACTAAAAATTTAAATTCTACACAAATGTAAAATGTTAAATAGGTCATTTATTTCCATTTGTGAAGTTGTTTACCTTTATTAGAGTGTAGTAGTTGTTACATGTGACGAATAGGAATTACAATTTATTAACGAAAGTGGAAATTACTTAACGAATTCAACCCGAGTAACGCCTGGTAATTCTGCTATTAGTTAATAAGATCGGACATGTTTACTAAAAGTTGGTAATTTCCCCATTTTTTGGACTCGCCCACTTTACCCTTTTCTTTTGGGCCCTCCCTCATTCATTACTTGACGCCTTTTGCTTGTCGCACCTTGGCCAAATATGCGCCATAAAGCCAACCTCAAGTCTTCGAATTGACATGCTGATCAACACGAGTTCACATTACTAGTGGCGAGAGGCAAAAAACGAAATCACTTTTAGGACACACCTTACCGTTAAGTCACCGTTAACGACTAGCAATCGGCTAGTTCGAAGGGTGCGTCCTCACGTTGGCGTGGAAGATTGGTGTGTTCTGACCATGGTTCAAAATTACGAGGCTTTGTTCTTGGATCTTTCCCGTGGGGATGGATCCCGGACCATCGCCAATAACCCGTCCAGTGGGACGTTAATTAAATGCCTACCTACCGACACACCTTACAAGGTATCAGATGCATTCTACGAAAATTGTAGCGACCCAGAGAAGGGCAAGATTTATATCTCGTAAACAATACACGATAATCTAAATCTTGTTGGATATATTAAAATCGTGACAAGAATATCCCCTATCTAAAATGGTGTACAGCTGAAGCTTAAAAATACTGAAATTGGCGAAGAACCCGGAGTTTGGTAAATGTAACTGCAAAGAGATAGACGTTGAAATGTGGGTCGATTTGCAGAGAATAACAAATCTATAGTATTATTTAAGAATAATAATCGATAAAAATATCATTTAAAAAATTTATAAGCCGATGGTAGTGTTGAGTTCATAATATTGAAAAAAATGCAAAGGAAATGTGAACAAATGTCAGAAACGTATATTATTGTAAGCAAATGAATAAAAGATGCTCATATTTACTAATGCAGATTATATAGAGCGTAAAAAATGTGTTAACGCAGTACTTGGAGAGCTTCGATGGATATCCACTTGGAATATGATAACTTTGAAAGATTTTATTAGACAAATTGAAACCAGACACCGAAGTACCCATTATGCTTACCGATGATTCCAATATCGATGTTACTCAACAAATCGCTTAAGACTATATGCAGCATGAGTTGAAGTACATTTCTGCATCGGCCACTACTCTTGACTGCACTTGTGTAGATTTAACCTTTGTAAAAGATTAATGTAAACACATCATACTTCTCTTATCCCTTGATAAATGAAATTATAACCACCAAGACCTTCATTCATTTATCCTTCCTCACTTCGCCTTAAACAATTGCCCACCCCATTTTTTCAGGATTTCAACAACTTTAAACTTCCTTGACGACAGTGAAACATGATATATTTAAAGGTGAGCTTATTGTACTTCTCTGAATGTTGCATTCAACAACCACGAAATGAAAGTTATTAATTTATTGTAAAGAAAGAGTGAAGTCAGCATTGCTTCTAGGAAGGATCAAAACACCAGGAGAGTTGCTTGCCTTCAATTGGCCCCTTTCGCTTGTATGCCGATCTGGCCATTTGATGTTCTTTGAAATTCTTTCCCACCTGTATGAAGTGCAGCTTATCATCACACATCCTCAATAGCATTGGAGCCACAGATGAAGACACTTTTGAGCACCCACCTGCCATTGCCCAGAAGCTTTATTTGCAGACTCAATGCCTTAGCGTAATTTTGTATACACTGGTCTAAGAAAGAGGAAGGATAAATCGAATTTGAGCCTTGTTGGCAATTCAGGATAAACCCTCTGTTAGAAAAATGGCTACATTTTCGCTAGATTTCATACGCCTAGAGTGTATCGATTCGTTTCTTGAATCGAAATAATTGACAACATCGATGGCAGTGATTGTTTCTTTGCATTAAAAGCATTATGCTGAAAGGGTTTTGAATTGAAACCAATTTACCTCATTGACGTCCTCTTCGTCCCTATTGTGCAATAATATGAAAATATCAAACACATTTAATAAATACCGTTCAATCATTTTAAATCGAGCTTCCAGACGGTCTCGTCTTTTCAATTAGGGGTTAACATATTTAATTTTGAAGTTGTTTTCTTGAGACACGAAATGTGTCGCATTCATTGTAATATTACAATTTTGACTTAATGTTTTTA
The DNA here is from genome assembly GCA_933210815.1 of Meta bourneti. Lineage (NCBI taxonomy): Eukaryota > Metazoa > Arthropoda > Arachnida > Araneae > Tetragnathidae > Meta > Meta bourneti. The sequence continues at coordinate 104,390,592 of OW119926.1, forward strand.
AGGTACTTTAAATCTATCAAATTTAAAATGAAATCTTTCTTCCCTTAAGTATATCTTCAAATCTCGAAGTACATTAAAGGGAATTGGCTAGCAGTGTAAAAAAAATCAAAATTCTTTATTTTGTATCAAACTTCCTCTCTAAATCGAAAAAAATTTAGTAGATCTCCTTTAAGTACTTCTGCAATAAATCCTTAATTAAGTGTAGTTTGAAACAATGGATCCTAAAAACAGCATCGAGTTTTGGCTAGAGTGTAGAGAAAGACATGATAACTGCACTACCTATAAAATAACTACATTGCTTATTGCGCAGATATCTGTAATTCTTAGTGTTCTTTTCAAAGTTCGATAAGTAACATTGTTCGTTTGTCTGGAAAACCATTAATTACTAATTGCTCTTCAAATGTTCGTTCGTGCGCAGTTTCTAAAAACATTTTTGTATATTTACAGTTGTGTGTATTATTTTTCCTTATGTAAACCTTATTAGTTTTTATGAAGAGGGAAATTTATTTTACCAAATTTGCAGTTAGTTTGGAGAGGATTATAATTGTATGTTTATAGCAACTCATTTTCCTCGGATTGTCACTGAAATCTTATTTGTTTATAAGAGCGGGAAAAATTTTCTGGCGTATTTTCACTTTATTTATTTCATCTGAAATATTCATCTTTCTCTTATGTATATTTCAGATACTTATGCTGCTTAATTTTGCTTATGGCGATGTTTTTTAACGCGACATTTTGCTTAAGAGGCCAAATAAAAGTCCCCAATATTTTAAAATGCAGAAAAAATGGAATTGCATTTTTAAAATTCTGAAGCACATAATTGGAAATCGAAAACCAGTTGCTGCTTAGTACAATATATCTGCAGAATGACATTTAATGAATTCTAAAAGTTCAATATCTAAAGTGGTCGCCTATTTGGAATCATTTAAGGTGTATGTATACACTAGAACATTTTTTTTAAATTTTGACTTTAAAAATCCAGTTTTTTCACAATAAGTCATTGGTTTGTGTTTAAACTCATTTCAGTGTGAAAAATTCTGATTAAGCTACTCATTAATTATATAATTAAGATATAATTAGCTAATTAGCAGGTTTTTTGAACAGTGATATCTGAAATTCTAATGTGTTCAGAGACAATTCCTGTTGGAAATTATTCCTAATATTATTCTTCATGTTTTGACCCTCCATCAAGTGGCTAGAGGGAATAGGTTATTTTTTACAATTGTTTTCATGAAGGAAGTCTAAAAAAATCAAGTTTTTTCAGGAATTTCAAGATTTAAAAATCACCTAAAAATTAATTTCTTAACCAATACCTTTGACTGAGGGTCAAAACATCCACTGTATTATATAGATTATAATGACACAAAAGTAATTATAATAGATCAATTCATTGCTGAGTTATCACTGTTCGAAAGAAGCATCATATTGAAAAAACATAGTTCTTCAGAAATCGAGTTTAAAGTTTTGGAAGCGTGTTTGTCTAAGGTGACAGTACCTATCCCAAACCCTTATAACTAGAAAACTATTTCGAATATTTTCAAGATCTTGGTATCGTTTGATAGCTAAGGGGTTGGAAAATATTTTGAATTATTAAAAAATATATCGATATTTTGGTCAATTTTCGTGATTTCTAGTGTATACATACACCTTAAATGTATGTAAAAATATAGGAATCATCCGGATTATACTATATACATATATGCAAAGTTACGTATCTAATAAATTGGAACTTGCCTTTAATAGTAGAAAAAGGAAAATCCCAAACTGTCCGTCGGTCTTCGAAGCTTCCTCCTCGCAAAATGCGGCTCTGAACCACAATTTTTCTTAAATTCTCAGGAGGCAAAAAAATAATACCTATTAGAATACACTAAATATTTTGGAAGCTTCTCGGCGTTAGTTCTGTTGGAGAAATGACGGCAGAAGGATCTCCAAATTCCCTGGACTTTTCAAATTTTTATAGAGTTGTTAGTTTTTCAAACTTTGTGTATTGCTTTTTTCAATCGTGTTTTTAAAAAGACACGATTGACTACCACCTTTCATCTCTTTTCAAAGAGCACCAACATTTTTTAAAATACCATTTTTTTATTTTCGATGTAGGTTGTCACATGATTTTAAATCTGGCCCTTTTCGTTGGTTTGGCTGCTGTTTCGAATGTTTTTATCAAGTTGTATTCTATTTTGCGTATGTCCCATACAAAACCCTAGCAATAAACCAACCAAATTCTCTGAAGGGAAACAAAAGAGAAAGTCATACATGATTCTCTTCTTTCCACATGCTATGAATGACTCTTCTTCGGATTGCTGCTTTTCATAAAATTCCGAGTCTCATATAGCGTTTCCTCGCGCCTTCCTGGTCCAAAACTCGACTCCCCTTTCTAACCCACCCCGACAACGCCCTCAGTGTCCGAAAAACTGAATGAATATTTCAACAACAGAACATTACAAATTTTGAAGTGGCAAACTTCCTTTGAAAAGTCGCCATATTTTGACCTTATAAAAATTTTAATACTGTTTCCCCGCTAAGCAAAAATATAAAAGTTTCTAAAATTGTAGGGGGTCGCCGTGGCTCAATGGGTTTAACCCTTGCGCTAACAATTTGCGAGTTCTAGGCGGTTCGATTCCACTCTGGGTGTATTTCTGTTCTCTGTGTCAGTAAAACTTATCTTGTGTGTATGTTTATTTGACGTTATTTGGCGCAGCTTGGCACCATAAAACTCGACCAACATAAAATTATGATTTCCATGATTGGTTCCCACGTGAAATTACTGGTACCCAGAAATAAACATATCAAATGGTGTCTCCAAACTCTCCGAAACCTAGACTGAACCTTGACTACTGCCTCTCTCTCTCTATCATACTTTTTGGTAATACCAGCAATAACGTAATTAATATTCGTAAAGTAATAACATCGATATTGCACTTACTGTGATAGTAAATTTTCTTTATTATATAAATCAAGGCGATACTTATATATATGATATAAAATTGTGTGGGGTTCAATTGTAGGTGCAATAAATTGCACCTACAATGCCAAAAGTCATGGGATACCTCTCCAATATAACTAATAACTAATAATAAACGTTTTTAATTCAATTTAACGAAAAATTAAATTGAAAATGAATACATTGTGAATATAAAGTTGCGATACAATGAATATAATCATTTATTGGCGTAATAAAAAATTAACAACGATTAATTATTAATTTTTTGAATAATTTATTAATGAAAATCAATAGAGCTCTAATTAGGATACGACTTAACTTTGTTGTTTTAATAAGTAATTTTAATTATTTCTATCAATCACCCAAATTAGAAATAGCTTACGATATTTGGGTAGCCCCCAGAATAAAATCTTGGGTGCGTTCCTGACTGGATATAAAAGAATATACACTGCAGTGCTAAAGTCATGTGATATCTCTATTATTGTATGGTCCTCCTTTAGCTCGGTGAAATGCAGCAACTCGACGTGGTTTGGACACAAATAGTAGCCACGAGAGATGTTCAGCCATGTTGTCTCGATAGTTCTGGGGCTATCTTTTGATCCTATCCCAAATAAGGGTTCATGTTTGGCGATCTAGATGGCCAAATCATCTGCTGGAATTGTCCAGAATAACCAATAGCGAACTAAATGAGCCCGGTGACACGGAGCATTATGATGCTGGAATATCCCTTCGTTATTGGGATCCATAAAGGGCTGCAAATGATGACCAAGTAGCTGAACAAAGCGATTTCCTGTCAATGACCAGAGGACCCAATTCATGCCAGATAAACACACCATTATGGAACCACCGCCAGCTTGCCATAGCCTCATGGGCTTTGCTCCACACCTGAACTCGGTTCATTCTCGTCGGGTATCCCGTTATTAAACGTTTTACGAGACATTCAAACAGCACACTCATAGCCACCTTTATACCCTTTTAACGCGATGCGAGCGCCACTTGTGAATTTGCATACTGCTATCCGTGACTTTTGGCACGCCTTTGTTTTGAAAATGTGAATACTTATTTTTGCAATATTTCATTTACTCTCCGAGATTTCCGATCTGGAGATGTGATATTTCTGATCTGGAGATGTGGTGAGGTTACCCTGGAATGTACGTCGGAGCTTCGGGAATCCATTCGTAAGGTTTTAATCTTCCCATCCGTTTGTTCCAGTGATGGGTGTGCTAGGTGGGGAGTGAACCGAGTTGCTTCCAGACATAGTCAACGAGATGGGTAAGTTTAGAAGGTTAAATAGGGACAGATGATTGTAGCAATGAGACAAAGACTACTCGGACTTCGTGAAAGGGGGTCAACAGTAAAGTTTTAAATTTTATTTTCTCTCATATCATTATGGCTTTCCACGTGTGTTTCTGCATTAAGCTCCATCTTGGCGGCTACTGTTTACCATCCGCTTTGATTCGAGATCTATTGAGAAGTCTTTGTAAACACTTTCTCAATAGATCTCGAATCTATTGAGATCTATTTCAAATTTGGAACAGCCGTTATAACCGATGAAATTTGTAAGTAAATCCAAGATCATAAAATATCGGTGTATCGTGAAATCCAAACAAAACCTAAAGAAATTTACATTTTGATGTATCCATATTTAAATTCTCCATGAAACGGGCTATTTGGTACATTCAGTCAAAAAACAATTGTCTTGTCTCTGTACAATCAAACCAAAAGTGTCATTTGTAATGAAACGAATTCGATAAATAAATGTGAATTTGATTTGTATATGGGTCCATCTTCGTACTATATTTTGTATCAACTCAATTTTTAAAGAGTATCCCCTATTTTGATAACAGATTCTGATAAAAAAAACTTAACCAGATTTTATATAAAGTACGTTTATTTTGATCAAATCTATGAGTTATGAGTATTTGAAATTCAGAGCTTCTAAGTGTTTGTCTTCTCAAAACAATCACGTAATTATGTTACATAAAAACCCAAGCAACGATTATGCCTTATTTTAGTTTCAAAGTAATATTTTCTAATTATTATTCATTCGTGATTGTAAAATTAATGAATTGAAGGGCGTATAGATTTTGAGTGGAATTGACTCACCGATGTCTCAGAACAAGGTGTGCAAAATTTTCCGTTATTCCTTTAGGTGCAGATAAAGATACAGTTTTTTGTGCAAAAAGGCATCATTTTGACTTGGACCGTCTTAAAATGAAACAGTTTATTTTGAGATAAATTCTCTATGCAAATTTTATGCTCCTAAATATCACGTGTAGCATGACTTCATGTGATCAAATGTTCTATAAAATGCTCATTCTCAAACTTTGATCATCAGCTTTTGCTGAAAGGCAATTGGTTAGCCTTGATCAAGACATGGTGTTCGGTTTGATTGATTATGTGCTTCTAGGATTCAAGGAAAAAAAGCGCTTACTATAAGTTCTATTGAGTTAAATGAAATAAACTATTAAATAAAATATATCAACTTAAATAAGTATTTTTAGCTCTTTTGTTTCTTGGCGATTATTTACTATGTAATCTACTTAATATAAATTCAAGATTTAAATCTGGACATTTTTTGAAGTAATTCTTAATGTTCCATTGCAATAAGCAATTTTAATGAACATAAAAGTCCAAGAAATTGAATCGAGTGCAGATTGGGACTGAAACGTTCTATGCGGAATCTGTACTTTAAAATTCTACATATTGAGACGTTAGGATCCAAATTGTTCTCCCCCTCATATTTCAGGTAATTAAGGTCATATTTACATAGAAATTTATATTTAGTGGGATTTTGATATGGGAAATCTTTTAATGACATTAAAAGTGCTGTTTGAAATAATTTCTAAATAAATATGAACAGATAAAATGCACATTTATTTGGTATTATTCCAAGTTCAATGACACCTCTTTTTTGACTCCAGGGACGGGAATAACTGGTCAAAAGAATAACCAAGGTATTTCGATACTTTTTTGACCGATTGTTCAAATTTAATCTCGAAATTGGTCTTAAAATGCAGTGTCAAGCACTACTGAGAAATTGACAGCTCTTTGTACCAGAACTCATTGCTGAAAAATCAGTGTTGTTAAACAACATTTTCTATCTCAAGCGAATTAAAAATGATTATTAGTTATACAAGCAAACAATGATAAATTATAACAATGTGCATGTTAAGGTCAAAAATTATATTCACAGTGATGCCTACAAAATAAAAATAAAGGCACTTATCTTTTTTTATTAGATTTTTGTAGGATTTATGTAATTATAATCAGTTAAATGTCTCACACATTCAATCAAGTGTTTTGTATTCGTTTATATGGAATTTCTGTGGTTCCTTTAAATTTTGAATGCATGTTGAGTTTAAGTGATGTGAAAAAACATCACTTAAACTCAACAGTTTAAAATGAATGTAAGGAACCTAAAAAAAATCAAGTCCAGTATTATAGACCATCACTTTTATTTCATTCAAAATTCATTTCATCCAAAATGATAATAAATACATTGCAGCTATATCATTTTTTCTTTTCTTTTAACTACAAAAACACGTATCACATTTTGAACATAAAAAATAGTTAAATGTGCCAATGTCCATAGATGCATGAAATCGGTTGTGTGCAGATAGCATCGTTGAGGAGTATATACTGCTCAAAAATGCCATCTATACTTCAAATAGTTGCTTAAAAATTTATTTAAATCTAACAAGTTACACGTAAAATTGAGTCATAAATCTGCTGTATTTCTAAGTTAGTAGAACGGGATGCAGCTTAGACTGGCGATTCAAAACGAGAAAGCTTTGTGATTGTTTGACTGTAAAAAATATAATTTAGAGTGCATTGAAAAATGTATTTTAGTTACAATCCATTTTGATTGCATTGAATGCAGTAGAAGAATTTGGGTAAGCGATCTAAAACACAATCACTGCTACACACCGACGACAGATGAGGCAGATTGAAGGCTATTTTGTACTTCGTGAATGTAAAATGTTTCTTCAAGTACCCAACTCCTCCTCTAACAAAACATTTGATTTGCAAAAACAGATTCAGAAAAGAGTCCCTAAATCCCGTTTTGTTAAATGAGCGTTTGATGAACTATATTTTAATAGCTTTAATTTTCTCACCACTCCATGTCGCAAAATATTCGTTTACTAAAATTTCTAAAAGAGCCCGTAAAATTGATAGAGGGAAATTCATTCCTGGACGCGTTTCTATTTCAAGTGGGAGGCGCTTGTTTTAAAGGCCGTGCCCCAGTGCACCAATCAGACTGATGCTACGCATGAAATTATTTGGTGCCTCATATATCTTGAAAACACTTAAAAACAGTTGTCTGGTAGGATTGCGAAGTATGGATGCTTATTCGTGCCGTCCATTGGCAAGGCCTTTTTTGAAGGTAGGAGAAATTCATTCGAAGCTCTACTAAGTCATTTAAATGAAAAAGATTTACATCAATTCCGCCCAGGCCATCCCGCGTGCAGTTGCGGATCGTTAGGAAAAAATAGGGATATCCCACTCGAAATGAAAACCTTCAACAAAAATAAATTTTTAAATATTGCTGCATAATTTGCCAATAAATGGACATGAGGGGAAATGAATCTTTCTATTCAATACATTTCAAAGTTTATATTTGCGTTTCTACCTGAATCTAGGGATTTTGTTCTCGATACAAAAGCATTTATCGATGCCAATTGATTTAGAACGTCAAATGAAAAGGTTAACATTTTGTTGAAGTTTGGCCACTGGTAAACCTACTGTATACACTGGAGACATGGACCTTCTAATGAAACAGACGGAGCCCGCAGCTTCGTGTTATTTCTTCCAGTTGATCGGTTTGAAGATTTGTCACGTGGTAAAAGCATGAAACCTAAATTATTGATTGGTTAAAGTGATCAAAAACACTAGGCAGTGATTCGATAGCCAATCGGCTTTGTCAATTCGTATAAGCGCAAGTAATCCACTCTTCAATTTAAGCAATTTACTCTTCAGAGATCTTAGGACAGCATCTCCGCCAACCTGCTCCGTCTATTGCATTAGAAGGTCGATGAATGGAGATGTCATGTCATAGTCTTCTGTTCTATACTGTGTCTGTTAATCTGAGCCGCTTTACTTCCACTGGGGACATCACTTATCCGAAACGAAAGGGATGCGAACGACCGTGATTCTGAAGTTAAATGTTTGACATAACAACTCGATGGACGTTTTAAATAGGTAGAGTACTGAACACGAACCAATTTGAAAGCAAAATCAGATTAGCACCACTCTGAGCACAAACCGAGGACGTCATAGTTCTGTCCAGTGATTCAATTGTCTCAACTTCAATCTGGTACATCAGTCAGTGCAAACATAACAATGAGTATATAACACGCTGTATCCCATTTTGTATGGTATCATTGAGTAGAAAGCTATAGTCAAGTTACGAAACAATGTTTAGTTGAAGACTGATTCAGGAGTCGGTAAGTTGAATTCGATAGATGAGACGTCGGGAACCAAAAAGGCTATGGGAATTACTAAATCGCAAAATATCTGAAAAGTGAAGGAAGGCATTATTACTACTAGGATTATTAACCAATATTTATGTACACTATGTTTATGCAATTATTAACGAACACCATATAGTCAAACATTTTAATTGCTCTGTTACTTACAATAAATATGTTACCAATACTTCTGCGATTGTCCTTTTTAGTATGCGTATTACTATTTATTAACATCGTTCTATAATTTACTAACACTTGTACAATTACTTACTGACACTTAAGCCATTATTTTCTAATACGTGTTATATTTTGTTACTGTAAGGCACTGTGGAAACTAAAGCTATCGCTATTTCAATTAAAGCAATGGAACTTTAAATTACGATCAATGGTAATTTGATTTGTAAAAAGGATTACAACTCAAAACCTTCGTTCTATGGGAGATCAGTGGAAGAGCTGCTCATCTCCAAAACGTTACAGTACTAATATAACACATGACTAGCACAAATACGCTTATTTTACTAACACAAATACGATCATTCATGAATACTGCGCATTTACTAATAAAGGTGGATATTTGAATCAACGTAGCTCTGGAGCAACACTACGGGCTATTGGCGACGGTCTGGGATCAAACCCGAAGATCCGAGAACAACACATCATTTTGAACCACGGTCAGATGCCGTGGTCACACCTCCCCACCCTCCAAACTTCCACACCTCGTGAGGACATTGAATATTTTGAACGTGCACCAATCCCCTTTATATACTCGGTCTTGGATTGGATTCGAACTCTCAACCCTCTGGTTGCTAGTCCTTTACTCTTTCAACAGGTCTACGGAGGCCCATTTATTAATAAATGTATACTTGCAGTCGTAAGGTTTCATAATGTTTGGCTCAGAAATGAATGATTCGCTCCTTCCTAATAACCTTGATTACTATGTGATTCTCTATTGTATCTTTGAGATCAAGTTCAGGGTCGTTATTATCATGAGTAGAATTTTTCTTCTTACTAATAACTTCTTTAAAGATACTGAAATACTTATTTTATTTCATGTTTTTGTAAGCTAATTATTTCAAAAATAAATCTATACATCAACTGATTTTTCTTTGTGAAAATTAAAAATAATTGCTTTGTAATAAATAATTTTTTTAATTTGCATTCGTTAACTCAGAAGTGTAATTTTCTCCCGACCAGTATCTCAAGTGTTCAATTTCCCTTACATCCAATCAACAAGTTCCTTTAATACTCACAGATTCCGGGCCATGGAGCCTTACATGTGTCATTGACAGGGGTCAAGTGTGACTGGATCCACATGCCTGGACTGACTAATTTCACATTCGTTTTCTCGTCTCTTTCGTCCAAGTATTCGTCTTTCCCAGGAACATCTTGCTCCCTGCGGAACAACGTACATTTCAAAAATATATAATTTATAAGAAAAACTGCTCTTTATTTTTCATGAAACATTTATTAGTCTAAATTTACAATGGGAAAGCTGAATTCTTTTTGGAAGCGCTTCTGATGTGAACCATCTGAGAATACGAAAACGCCACGCGTGTAGGTTCGCAATCATTGAGCACTTCCTCTCTTCTGTACAACGTTAGTCAAGTGCTCAAACTGTTGTCATGTTTAATAGCCCTGAGCTTAGTACGACAAACGAAATCAGCCAGCTTAAAAGGACGAGAAGAGTGCAATCATTTTGACTAGATAATTGGTAGGAAGGTATTGTAATTAACGTCACACTTGGAGCAACACAATGGGCTATTGGTGACAGTCAATCCCAAAGGGAAAGATCCGAGGACACGTCATTTTGAACCACGGTCAGATGACGAGGGAACACCTGAACTGGCACCCCACGCCAACGTGAGGACGTTTGAGTCCACGACAGATTTAACGTGCATCAGACTAGAGTATTGGAAACAGCAAGAAATGTCTTACTCGAAGGATTCCCTGAACAGAAGCTTCAAATGGATGCTCCCGTTTTCTGTTCGGAACTGTATGCGTATCGTTCCGGGCTTCCTCGCCACCATGCAGTGGTTGTAAACTCCTCCCCGGGCGGAGAGCCACAGCTCATGCACGCCCTCCTCTTTGGGGGTCAGCAGTGGGACCCGCTTGCTGGCGTAGCATTCTACGGGCACTTTGCTGCCGAACTTGAGCTGTAGGAGACATAAATTCATCAATTACAATTTCTAAAAAGGATCATTTGTTCACTTTAAAGGCTTTTAGTGAAATTTCTGACTACTCATTCTCTCGAAAGAGTCTTGCATGCAATAAACTTCTCGCATTTCCAATTATTTTTGCGTGACAAAACTTTTAGTGTTGTAGCAAATGAATTCAACAAAGTCGTACTCACGAATTCAGTACAACGAGGATTTCCAGTAGAGTCTAAGCGGTTACCTCCCAAAAAAGCAGGCAGTACGTCAGCGTCGATGTACTTTAGGAGTAATTGAGGTGTAGATTCTGCAAAGAAAACACCGATTTCAAATGAGATTGCATCCTACGTGGGCAGAATCGACGGCACACTAACCGTACCACGCGATTCCTTGTCCAAAGTCAACCCCAAAAAGTTGTCCTTTTGTCGATTGGATTCCAGAGAACTGTAGTAACGGACTAGCAACCGGAGGGTTGCTAGTTCGAATCCAACCAAAGGCCGTCGTGTACAAAAGGGGCTGGCGCAGGTTAAATCTGTTTTGGCCTCAAATGTCCTCACTTTGGCGTTGTGATGCCAGCTCAGGTGTGACCTCGTCATCATTCAAAATGAAATGGTATTGTCCTCGGAGCTTTTCCTTCGAGTTGGATCTCGGACCGTCGCCAATAGCCCGCTGTGTTGCTCTAATGCGACGCTAATTCAATACCAGAGAACGCATAGTTTATCGCACACATTGGTAGTTGTATGTCCATCGTCTCGATTGACTATCAGAAGCTGGGAACACAAAAGGATAGTGGGTGACCTGTAATTTAGAATGACCATCCTGATGGATGTCCAACGGATCGGGTTGGTCAAGGAATCGCGTGGTGTGTGTGTGTGTGTGTGTGTGCGACCCTCTATTTAAAAAAAGAAAGTCAATATTCTTTCTGGTAAGAAACAAGTCATGATTTTCAGGGTCCTTTCCTGGTCAGTGTAGCATAGAAAGAGGAATATGCATAGCACTATTATTTGCTACTGAAGTTTGCGAATACCAGAGGTTTCTTTAGAGTCAGTTTAGGATAGCTAACAAGAGACTTACTAATTGTGCAGCAAAACAAATAAAACTTGCTCAAGTACAAAAGACCCATTCCTTGCTCCTCTGACAATCGGTTTTTCTGAGTTTATAATTTCCTTCCCAATACCTGGAATAAGCCATCTCATTAACCTGGACTAACCTTTCAAATCGCCTGTGTAACATCTCAAATTAACTCTTCGTTAAACCACCGACTTCTACCAATGAACTTTCTTGAGATCCCCTGGTCCAATTCTTTCTCTTGATCCCTCTAGTGAGTTCATTGTAAACTATTCATTCTCTCATGAGCCCATTGGAATAAGGAGCTCTCAGAGCCGTCCCTCAACAACTTCCATGCCTTATGATGCCACTACTTGTATATTATATGAGTAAATAAACTGTTATGGGGGAATTTTCTGCCTCTCCGTTTGTGGAACCAATATTACACTCAGTAGCAATGGATCTTCTCTCCGTTTGCCTTATACCACTCTTGTCAAGACTGCAGGCTTACAATTTCTGTTATTATGACGTACATACTAGCAGAATTACCCGGGGTTTAAATATGAGAGAAAATGCAAAAATAGAAGAAAAAAGTTATCAATTTTGACAGCTTTTAACGATGTTGGACGATGTTTATCCATCTATTTAATCCATTTCGCACTCTACTGTAAGGAAAAACAATCCAAAAAGTGATAGTAAGGTGAGCATTGCACATAGAAGTCGATTTTGGGAGTGATTGAAAATGCCCCTTTAATTCATTTCATGTAAAAATGAAACTTATTACAGCCACTTACTATCAATATTTTTAAACTTTTGCACCAGGAATGCTATATTTCCGAATTTATCATTATGAAAGGATGGTAAATCCTATTGACACGGTCCTCGGATCTTTCCCTTGGGATTGATCCCGGACCGTCACCAATAGCCCATTGTGTTGCTCCAGTGTGACGTTAATTGAAATACCCCCCCCCCCTATTGACACGATATCTCACGATTTCTTTATGCATTTTTTTGCTTGAAAATTCCATCCCGCATGTGAAACAAAAGTGGACAATGTGCTTGTTTTAAAATTAAATGTTCTTCAGTACAATCGAAACAAAGTAATTCGATTACAATTTTTCAAAAAACGAAGGTCAATTTTACAATTTTTACAAAAGAAAATCAATGCTTTCAACGAATTTTTGAGATAATTGCATGAGAATAGCTAAAAGTGGTAAACAACATCGATTTTCTGTCACTTAAGAGAAAAACTTTCCTAGTTAAAGTAGGGCCGCGGTCAGTTGGAAGAGCAACGGATTAGCAAGCGTAGGGTTGCGAGTCCAGCCAAAGACCGTCGTGTACACGGGGACTGATGCACGTTAAATCTGTCGTGGCCTCAAATATCCGCACTTCGGCGTGGTGTGGAAGTTTGGAGAGTGGTGTGCTAGGTAAGGATGACAAATCATCTGACAGTGGTTCAATATTACATTCTCGGATCATTCCCTTAGAGTAGGTAGTTCATGAACGTCGCGCTTGAGGAACACAGCGGGCTATTGGCCACGGTCCGGAATCAACATCCCACTCTCCAAACTTCCATACCATGTCGAAGGGAGGTCACGACGGATTTAACATGCACCAGCCCCCGTGTACACGACGGTCTTTGGACCTAGTTTCCGGTTGCTAATCCATTGCTTTACCAACTGGGCTTCCCCTCTTGCCCTCTTAGATTGATCCCGGACAGTCGCCAATAGCCCGCTGTTTTGCTCCAGTGAGTCGTTATTGAACTACCTACCTAGTTAAAATATTTTATAATCGTGATATTATTCCAAGATCAAAGTTTTAATTGAAATGCGTTGAACAACTGGTATGCAATTTGAAATCGATTCTTTGTGGCATCTTTTTGGCAATACTGAGTTGCTATACCTAAATGAGAACTACGCACATATTTAGAATGATAAATGTTGTTTCTTGACTAGTGCTTTCAGCATACAATCCTAATAATATTATTTAAATCTTGAAAATGAAATGTAACTTGTACTGATTTTATTTGCCTTGTAATGGTCATAATTTTAAATCTGAATTACAATTGAATCTGAATCCAATTTAAATCTGAATTACAACGTATGGTTACATGTCTTATTTTAAAACTGTTTTATTTCAAAATAACTTTTATTTAGCGTTACCATTTTTTTAAAGAAAGACGTCATCTTATGTTCAAAGGTTTTGTTTGCTTGATTTATTTTTATGAAACGAATTCTACAAATCATTATGTAAGGAATCGATGACCTATGGAATTGGTAGAAATATATGCACACCGCCAAATGAGCCCATGTCGTTATCGATATTTTGCACAAAATAAATAATTCGTTTAACTCGTAAATCATTTTTAACAACATTGGAACCCATAAATTTTAGGAATGTTTTCGAATAGGTTCGAGTCATTTCGCTGCCATAAGTTGGATACGTCAACTCAGAATCTGTATCAATAAAAATGGAGTGTTTGTACGATGAATATTTCGAGTTATTTAACCATCTAAGGTCATTCATTCTAATGCAAAATCGTGTTGGGTCTTATGTGAGCCCATACTACTTCCAAACGGCTGAGCATATTTTCATGGAACTGTGAATACTCCCATTCACTAAGTGACTGAACTTTGTTGCGTCTGTCCGTCTTCCCATTTCATATCTGTTTTTGTGTTTGTGTGCAAGTATCACACATATTATTCAATGTATTGTAATAAAATGTTACATATTTTACAAAACATTATTTGAATTTCCTTTGCTTATATATTTAGGCAAATTTCTTGTTAAAACATCTTGGAAGAGCAACGGATTAGCAACCGGAGGTTTCCCAGTTCAAATCCAACCAAAGACCGTCTGTACAAAGAGGGCTGGTACACGTTCAATCTGTCGTCGCCTCAAATGTCCTCACGTTAGCGTAGTGTGGAAGTTTGGAGAGTGGGGTGCCAGCTCAGGTGTTTCCTCGTCATTTGACAGTGGTTCAAAATTACGTGGTGTTGTCCTCGATCTTTCCCTTTGGGATTGATCCCGGACCGAAATGAAGTGGTGTTGTCCTCGGATCTTTCCCTTCGGGTTTGATGTCGGACAGTCGCCAATAGCCCGTTGTGTTGCTCCAGTGTGACGTTAATTAAAATACCTACCTACCCAATAACGAAATTGAAAAATCCGTTGTTGTCCAAACAGATACCATTCCCAATGAAGAAATTGAAAATACAACTGTACAAAACATAGAAACAATCGTCCAAAAAAGATGCAACCCATTAAAATATCAGCAAAAACAAACATTCCCAAACCTAATCTTAAACACACTTCTGAAACAAAATCTCAAATGAAATTAGATGCTATAAAATCTAATAGAATCGATGAAAAACTCTGGGAGACCTATTCTTCACCTGACTCATCGGGAGGGCCGCGGTGGCCCGGTTGGAAGAGTAACGGACTTGCAACCGAAGGGTTGCGAGTTCGAATCCAGCCAAACACCGTCGTGTACAAAGGGGGCTGGTGCACGTTAAATCTGTCGTGGCCTCAAATGTCCTCACGTTGGCGTGGTGTGGAAGTTTGGAGAGTGGGGTGCCAGCTCAGGTGTTGCCTCGTCATCTGACCATGGTTCAAAATTACGTGGTGTTGTCCTCGGATCTTTCCCTTTGGGATTGATCCCGGACCGTCACCAATAGCCCATTGTGTTGCTCCAGTGTGACGTTAATTGAAATTCCCCCCCCTGACTCATCGGGTAAGAAAATGGAAATGAACAAAAATAAAGAGGAGGCACAAACGCAAAAAATCTCTGAAAGAACATCATTATGATTAAAATAATATTTTGGAATTGCCAAGGCTACCGTAACCATGTTGAGAATGTGGAGGTTTTGATTGTTGCCATCCTGTATGTCTTGATCTGCATGACACTTTTTTGACACCAGCAGTATGCACAAAATTGGAAGATTTAATATCGCAAGAGATAATTTAAAAAACAATCAGGCTAGTGGTGGTGCAGCGATTCTGACTTGTCTGGGGATTGTCCATCTTCGGCTTTTTAAATTTCACTCTTTCACAAGTCTAGGTATTTTTTATTTTGTACATATGTAAATTAAATTCTTCAGTCTCATTAATTATGCCTCAGATGATGATCTTGTTTCTATTATGACTATTTAAATATTTTTATTCTCATCTACACATTTTACATGTGTAGATAAATCTACCTTCTATCTTTGTCTTGAACTTCATTTTAAAATGTTTTACGCTTTAATGGACTATGTTGTCTTGCGTATGGCGCAGCTTGCCCACTTTTGAACCTTGAGCCATACAACCCCAACATCCAATCCTGAGTAAATATACATAAATCAACCATAATTCGTCTGTTTTGGCAATGTGATGACTTGGAATGTTTTACCAGTACTGCTGAAAAAGCAATTATTTTTCCCAAAATTATTTTTACTGAATTTAAATTCTAGCTACCTCACTTCTTTTTTTCTTTGCAAATAAATAATTTCCGAATAATTGGGGCAGATGATATAAAGAGAAGAAAACATTCAATTTTGGCACAATCAGAGCAAGATAAAATTAATTAGTGTCCAATATTGCTAAAGCCGTGTGTTTCTTGACGGCATGTGTACATTTCGATTAAAGTTCTCCATATGTCCTGGGTTTAACACATGTGGTCCTAGAATTTCTTTTAATAAAAAGAAGTAAAACATACAGCACAACCTTTCGAACCAAGACTGGTGACTAATCGTATTTATGCAACGTATTTTTAAATTTTGACATGTGTTTCCTTTTCAAAACGATTGAGTTCATTAAAAATTACATTTCTTTTCCATGTTTCAAATGAAATGACGTGGTTTCAATTCAAAACTAAATCTGTGGATTGAAAAATGTGCTTTAGATTATAACTCAAAAGAAAAGGAAACCCGTTGGCAGTAAAATTATTTTGCTCACCTTCTTTAATTTTACATTTTTAAATTTTGTTCTATTTTTTAGTTGTAAACTGCGGCAACTATGCGAGATCACGAGATAAAAAAGAATCACGATTTAATATCTTCAGAATCCCAATGGTACCGTAATTTTTGTTTCGCTCTGTTTTCTGCGGTTGTAAATTCAATAAATATATATGTATTTTTTTAATAAATTATAATTCCTATTCATCACACGCAACAATCACACAAAGGATCCGATTTGATATTGCATACAAGTTAAAATAAAACACATTTAAATGAAACTCTATATTGAAAGAATATTAATGTTAGAAAAAATCCGAACTGGGACTTAAATTAAACATTCTTTGTTGAAGTGATGTCAATGTTACTTACTTTACATTTAAGCAACTTATTGTATCTGTTAAAAGTGTGTTGAAAACAGCGATTTTCTTTAAAACAAAACGCTGTCAAATCGACTTTTTTTTAAAGAATGACAATCGTTATCTTTTCTTCATAGAAATTTTTAAAATGTCGAAAAGGTGTTAAAAATTCTTTTCCTGACACATAAATGATGTTGGTATTTTTCTACGAAGATAAAATCGATTATTTTAGTCACTCTTTCTCAATCAACAGTTAACCAGTTCAAACATAATTAGGTTGGGCAATTCTGCTAGTTCTAACTATAATTAGAAAATGAATTAAAGGCGTTTGCATTTATTTTGGCGTTGCCCGATACCAAGTAGCAAAATAACACTTATATTAGCAGTGGGGTTTTCGCTTGCACTTACTTACAAATTGTAAGTTATGCAAAAGTAAATGTTCATTCAATAATCATTAATCAAATATTTATAAATATTTGATATTTTAAAAAGAAATAAAAAATAAGTCCACACATAAGTATTAGAATTTAAATTCTTTAAATATAATTTTTTGGAAAAAATGGGTTTTCCAAATTTTTATTACCGTAATAGTAATAATACTAAATGTTGTTCATGTGGTATTTCGAATTGCTTTTATTTCCCTCTGCACACCTAGGACAAATAGAATGGGGATGCGTTTGTAGTCTATGTTACCAGCAGGGTACTAAGGAATAAGTTTATCGAATTTGGTGTAGATTAATTTAAACGGTATATAGAAAACAGACAACAGTTCTACCTTCGTAATGCAATACAATGCAACAATTTCTATCGCAAGAATGTGCACAAATACCTTTCGAAGCGACTTGAATTTTGTGAATGACAGAAAGCTTCATGATGGGCTTGAACATGTTATAAGCTGTGTCGAAGTAACACGGCACTGAAAATGGAAAAACAATGACATTATTCGCATTTGCTGCAACAATGACGGAAAATTATCATTTGCCAAGAGATGAATTTTAGTTTTCAATTTTTACCCACAAAACTTCTTTAAGAAGGCCTGAAATCCTGGTTCTGACTTTGACGGGCCTCTTCACGATTACAGTTAATAACTAGTAATCAAACAGTATTTTGGTCATATTACTAGATAAAAGTCGGACTTTGATTAGACTCACGCGTTTCAAGTGTGCGATCTGTAATTAGATTTCAAATGTAAACTTAATTAAACTAAAATTACTTCAATATTTGCGAATGATCGTCAGAGCACATGAGTGTTTAAAAAATTTCGCTATTGAGTTAGAATTTCTTAGTACAGAAAAATAATTAAATAAAGCAAGTAAAAAAGTACATTTAAATCGCAAGATTGAAATCTCATCATGTTTGGACACATTAACAAGAGTGAATTATTAAATTGCGAAATATAAAAAAATTTATTTATCTGATACTTCAAAGCGATACAAAGTGTAAAAAGGCCCCACAAGGAATTTTCTTTAAGAAACTGGTCATAATGATACTGATAAACGTAGTTTAGGGGATCTCCTCAAATTTCCCAGATCCAGTAATCGCGGATAGATGTGGAAAAATTAATTTCTAATGATGACGAAGAGTTCTCAACAGACCCCATCTGTTCAAAGACAGCTTCTGGAAAGAATGATTCCTCTATCATCCCGTTTCAGTAGCGCAATTGGAAGAGCATCGGGTTAGCAACTGGAGGGTTGTGAGTTCGAAACTAGGTCCAACCAAAGATCGTCGTGTACGTGGGGGCTTGTGCACGTTAAATCTGTCTCCCTCACGTTGGCAGGTGTGGAAATTTGGAGAGGGGTGCCAGCTCAGGTGTTCTCGTCATATACCCGTGGTTCAAAATGACTAAACGTTGTCTTTGGCTCTTTCCTTTCGAGATTAATCCCGAACCGTTGTCATTAGCCCGTTGTGTTGCTCCAGGGTGACGTTATTTAAGTACCTACCTTCATCAGTGGCACTTTCTTCAGTTTGCTCATTGTTGCAGTGAATGCGATAAGATTTTAAGAATAACTTTGAAAATGCAATAGAATAGGTTTACGAAATATTTACAACGCAGCATGCATAGTACAGTCCATTAATTGAAAAGTACGAACATAATATGATTGATATCTGTGTAATTAATGAAAAGTCTGACGAATCGTTACCATTGATGCAAAATATATTTCCCCAGATTTCGGGATAGTAGTCCTGCACTGCGAGTCCAAAGTCGAATGCTGTCTCAAGCACTAAAAATTAAGAAAACCTATCAAGTTGTATGCGTTGGTGCAAAAACCACATGATGCAATTGAAATGAAGA
Source organism: Meta bourneti (assembly GCA_933210815.1). NCBI lineage: Eukaryota > Metazoa > Arthropoda > Arachnida > Araneae > Tetragnathidae > Meta > Meta bourneti. Next base: position 104,409,784 of record OW119926.1, read on the forward strand.
TAGTTCAAAACGAAAAATGGCTCTTTAAAATTGCGACCAGTCAAACGTATTCAGACACGAATATACTACATACAGGATTGAAAGAAAAATGTGTCGGAAATGTTATATAAATTTCAAATCACAAGCCAGTCGTTTCTAGCTTAACAAATATTACAAGGTATACTCTCTATTTTGAATTATTAAAATTCCAGAGACGGATGTCACATACAAAATGAGCGTTGGAAGAATTAGCAACCGAAACTAGGTCCAGCCGTAGACCGTCAAATCTTCCGTGGCCTCGAATGTCCTAACGCTGGCGTGATATGGAAGTTTGGGGTGCTAGCTCAGGTGTTGACCTCGTCATCTGACAGTTCGAAATAACGAGGTGTCCTCGGATGGATCCCGGACTTGCCAGTAGCCCGTTGTGTTGCTCAATTCCTGCCAAATTTAACCCTCTTTTCATTACATCGCGTTATGGAACATTCGATAAGATCTCATTATTTTTATAGAATCAATTTGTTCATTATTAAGTTTAAAATTCTTTAAAAGATTGACTGCCCATGGTGCAAAACAAAATATGAGAATCTTTGAAGTAAAATTGATTTTGTTTCGTTTCACAATTTCGAGTTTTGTGTATAATTTTGTGAGACTTTAAGACCGCAGTTGGAAATCACACAAGCAAAATTAATGAGTGCGGCATTTTTAAAACGGGTGTAGGTATTCAAATCGAATATTTTATTTTGAGTACACATTTTATTTTTTTATTTTTACACTGTTCAACTATATCTAAGTATTCTGATATTTTACTTTCATTCATTACTCAGGGTAACTTAAAGCTGGATGGCATGTCAAGTGAAGAAAACGTTACAAATAATTTTAAGCTGAAATTCAACTTACCACATTTATGGAGAAGGTCACTGATGGAAAATCCTTCCAAGTCGAAAATGTAAGTAATTTCATTAACCTCTTTTCCTGTCTGAAAGAAAATGGTGAGAAATGGATGAAATTTTTTAGAGAATGAATATTAGATAAAAAATAACTACACTCCACCAATAATATTTCACGAAATATTTTTTTCGATTTTTGTACCAGTTAAATAGATACATAGTTTTTTAGATACTATCGTCAAAAGGTATTCATAAATATTTCCCCAAAGGTAATTTGATGTGAAACGTTACAGGAAGATCTATTGTTTCAAATTTTGTAGGAATAAAATGTTTTACTTTCTTTAGCTTTCATTGCCATTTTAAAAGGTTTGTGTTTGATACTGCATCATTTTTCGTGCTGCACAATTAAATCGCTTCAAGTAAATTCTCATTCGCCAAATATCCATCTCCTGACTGGATTCGAACCTAGAGCCTGTTATACAGACAACTAAATACTATCCACCTGCTGATAAGCGAGATGTTTGCCATAGGATTTTTAATTCCACCATCATAATTTAAATTTTAATTTACTTAAATATTGTACACTGAAAGTGATTTTAACCACTAATTATGGGAGGCAAGTGACCTTGTCTTAACTCGACTAGCCTTATTTATAGAGGACTTGACTTTTGTTTTCATTTGTTTTGGACATTTCATTTATTTTGTCAATGACGTTTATCCACTGCATTAGAAACTTCCAATACGTACAGAAAGCATGATCTGTGACAAAACACTAACGCCATTTAAACTTAGCCTAATAGGTTAAAATTCATCAGAATTAGTTCAACATTTTTATGAAATAATAAATATTCAGCTAATCAATACTCATTTTTTTCTTTCTTCCTGAAAATGCAATAACGTCACCAGCTCTTAACTTTTTCGGTTTAATTTTCAAGCTTATGGAACGTCCTAGATAAATCTGCTTAATTGAAACGAACTTGTCAATTTGAATGTATACTCCTTTGAATATCCCCTTTGCTGGAAAAATAATGATGTGCCACAAACTGGAATTGTGAAAAACTCCATGTTACCACGAGATATCTCGTCCAAGATATGAGCTAATTTCCGTTCTATTTTTTGATAGTAGATTCGACTATGAATTAAATGCTGTAATCTGAATTAAGTGCATATTTGCAAGAGCTATTCATCCACTTTTTGTTCGAAAGAGAATAAAAAGCCATAATTTTAAGTAGGATAATTAATAGTTATAGCATTTCGTACCCCCAACTAGCAAGTGATTCTTGCACACTCTGAGTACTTTAAATACCACATTGTTATCTTTCATTTTGAATTGCAGCAAAACTATGACTTTTTATCCATCATCGACCTTAGACACTTTTATAGCAGTATTGAAATTTGAATATAACACAGCCTTACAAAACAAATTTTTTGTTTGGTGCCTGGAATTTTTTAACTGATTTTGACTATATTTGGTGTGGTAGTTTCAAATATGAAAACCGTTTTTCTCTATCAGCTCTACTTTTTGAGATTCAGCGTAGCTAAATTATAAAATACTTTATTATACAACTCATTGAGTAGTGGTTAAATTAAGTTTTTTATGTGGATTGGTTCCTGTTTTTTTCTTCCTTCTTCTCTGTACCGCAATTAGCTGATTGCATGAAGCCATATTTGTTGACATAACCCAGTGTTTACATCTAACATAACTTATAAAGTACTTTGTTTTGCGGATTGATGAAAAGAAAGAACGGCATCCAGTCGAAGAATTTGTGTTAATCATCCTGATGTATTTTGCTACATATGTGGTGAGTACACCCTAAAAGAGAACAGAAAAGACATTTCTGATTTTGTTAAAAGAGCTTACCTTCGGTACTTTGGCATTAGGCTTGGTGACCAAGATAAAGTTTGGGCTCCACACATTGGTAAACAAGATAAAGTTTGGGCTCCACACATTGTGTGTAAAACTTGTACAGAACACCTACATCAGTGGACTAATGTGAAGAGAAGGAGTCTAAAATTTGGTGTAAAAATGGTTTGGGAGGGAACCCATAAAAACCACTTTGATGACTGTTCTTTTTGTATTGTGAATGTTAACGGCATAAACCGAAATAACAGCAGAAAGTGGACATATCCTGATTTAACCTTTGATGACTTAGATGAAATTCTTATTCCATTGTTCCATCAGCTTCCAGAGATCTCTGAGGAAGAATTTCATCTTTCTGATGTTCTTTGTGATACGGGCCGAGGTAACATCATCAAGTCCTCAACGTTTCAATCAAAACGAGTTAAGTGACCTTTCCTTTCAGCGGATTATGCGACTTCGATATTCTTATTCTTCGATATTCTTACCGTACTAGGGAAAAGGATTTGATAAGGGATCTGTCTCTCAAACGAATCATCTGAATTACTTGCTTCTACATTAAATTATAAGACTCTACTTGATAGTGGAACAAAAATTACATTCTACCGTACTAGGGAAAAGGATTTGCTATTTTCCTTCTCTCATGAAAACGATCTTGTGTTTTGTCAAGATGTTATAGGACTTCTGATAAAAATTGGTCTTACTGAATATTTCCCAATTGATTGGCGACTGTTTATTGACAGCTCTAAGCGGAGTTTGAAATGTGTACTTTTACACAATGGCAACAAATACGGGTCAATACCCATTGCTCACTCAACCAAAATGAAAAAAAGAATATATTATAGTTTTGGTCATCGAGAAGATAAAGTTTCACGAACATCAATGGGTAGTTTGTGTGTACTTAGAAATGGTTAACTTTCTTCTTGGTCAGCAAGGGGGCTACACGAAATATCCTTGTTTTTTGTGCCTATGAGATAGCAGAGCCAAACAATACCACTGGATAAGAAAAGAGAGTCCTACGTGAGAGAACATGGTTGGAGAAAGAAATGTCATTCGTGAACCCTTAGTCGGACGAGACAGAATCATCTTGCCTCCTCTGCATATAAAGCTAGGGTTAATAAAAAAGTTCATGAAAGCTCTTGATCAGGATATGTGCTTTGCATACATAGGATAAAAAATGCCTGGAATAAGTACAGAAAAACTTAAAGCTGGAATTTTTGATGGTCCTCAAATCAGACAGCTCATAAACGATCCTCATTTCGTGGATTCCATGAATGAGACAGCAAAAAGCGTGGATCTCATTTGTCCTTGTTGTCAAGAACTTTCTGGGCAACCACAAGGCTGAAAACTATGTTGACCTAGTATGTAACAGCATGCTTAACAACTTCAGAGACCTTGGTTTAATATGAGCATAAAGGTTCATTACTTGCACAGCCATTTAGACCGTTTCCCTGAAAATCTTGGCGATACTAGTGAAGAACAAGGTGAATGATTTCACCAGGACATAAAGACAATGGAGGACCGATACCAGGGCAGATGGGATACTCATGATTTCAGATTACTGATGCAATCTGCAAAGAGACTGTGAACAAAGTTCACTCAATTTCAAACAAAAGAGGCTTTCGGAGTGGAACAAAATAAATTTTCCTTTTGTTTTTATTTGATTCTTCTCATTTCTAATTTTTAATTAAGCTATTGTAGATTTACAAGAGTTTTGCTGTGTTCTTTTCAATTAATGAAAGTGTTTTACAAAATTTATTAAGGAAAAGGATTTTTAATTTAAAGCCTATACCCCAAGCCTAATTTAATGATTTAACGTAAATAATTCTACTGTCATATCTTACAAACAAGAGGTGACCGTCAAAAAGTAACATCATATTTGTTTTCAGCACATGAAATACACATAAAATCAGTTAAAAAGACCGGCACCAAAGTATGTATTGGGCTGTGTAATTATTGGTGTTGTACAGTCGCGGAGAAAAAAAACCGAACCACCCCTCTTCATTCAAGCAATTTTAACGGTAGAGAAAATTCAAAGATGGTGTTTGACAGGAACTAACGTCAATGAATTCAAATGCATAAAATTTGCATAAGGGGACGTCTTCATATTAAATTGACCTCTAACTTCATAATTTCCAATAGAAATCCCCTATTTCGACACATCACAATTTCGAATCTATATCAAAATTTAACTTCAGACACCAAAATTCATGTCATTAGGCCTTACCGTTTCGAAGTTATGAGTACAGAAAGATTGGAGCTCCTAATGTTAAATCGGTTTCTTAGACTCTTATATGGATATCTTCCTAAATAATATTTCTATAGTGCTGATAATTTGTACCATTTACTGTTAAACAACCCAAATAAAATTCACCTAACATTTTATTTTAAAAATAGTTTTAGTATGCAATAATAATTATTAAATTAATGTTTGAAAAAATTATGAATTGCAACCTTACTATATTTTGATGCGAATAGTTTCGGGATTTCTAATGTGACCATGCAAAAATTTCACTTCATTCCAATGGTTAGTTTTTGCACTACGTTAAATTTTCCTCACTATGGCGATTTCAGGGGGCAACCAAAAGTTTCAAAAACGTCTGACATACCTCGGCTAATAATTCTCGAATCGTTTTCATTTGCATAAATATAATAATTATTGGATCTTTTGCACATGCTAATGAATACGTTTGAAATAGTGTTCAAATTTGAAATTCGCGTAACTATAACTAGTTAATCTGGATCTAGGAATAACGATTTTTAATATGGAGATGATCCCTGAAATTGACAGCAACTTTACCATTGAATATCTCCAGATATAAAGATAGTAAAATCACTAAATTTCATATTTAGAGTATTTTAACGATGGAGAATCTGATCAAAGCATCAAAACACGGTATTTCTATTAGAAATTTTGTTTGTGCCAAATTTGATGTGAAGACGTCCCCTTATGCAATTTTTTCGCATTTGAATGTGTAGAGGACGTTATTCCCTAAAGAATAATACCTTTGAATTTGTTCTATGAATAGTGCGATGTTTTTCCGCGACTGTATATTAAGCTTCTAATCGGATGCCATTTTGACTACCATTGAAAAGAGTCAACCTTTCTAGTATACAGTACTCACCCTTTCGTTTTCTCTCCTCTGAAGAGCCATGTCTTCTGCCATGAGGTGGGAACAGAACTTGCCCAACTGGTAGGCTGACAGGGACAGAATATGACCTAGATGAAAATGAAATTGCAATTCATTTGTTTATTCGCACTCTCCGATAGCATAAATGATGAGTGCCATACCTAAATGGTCCCCTCTTCCCAAAGCTGTGTACCTTACGACGGAACTGTCTTTTGCAAAACCGAGGAAAGCTGTGTACTCGTGTTTTTCCGCAATCTGAAAGGAAATACTTGAATCACATGCTTATTCCATTGGAAAACTAGGGTAGCAGTTGGAAGATTAGCAACCGGATCCAACCAAGTTGACGTTCAATCTGTTGTGGCCTCCAATGTCCTCACAGCTCAGATCGTCATCTGACCGTGGTGTTGTCCTCGGATCTTTCACTTCCGGTTCGATCCCGACCGTTGCACATAGTCCGTTATGTTGTGTGTGTGCTCCAGTGCCACGTTAATTAAATACATACCCACCTAAGGTATGCTCAGTATATTTAATTTCCTGATTGTTTTCTCCGTCAACATTAGATTGGGGTTCCAATGGTAGGTAGATATTTTAATTTACGTCGCACTGCAGCAACACAACGGGCTATTAGCGACGGTCTGGGATCAAACCCGAAGGGAAAGGTCGGACGTAATTTTGAACCACGGTCAGATGGCGAGAGCATACATTAGAGTTACGTGGAGTCCATTCGTCAGATGGATTGAGTGGAAGAGGAATGAGGTGGTTGAAGCACTGAGACAAAGATTACCTGATGCGACAAGGGAGGATACTATAGGAGGATATTATATTTTAAGGATTTACAATTAAGTAGTGTTTGCATTAGACGAAACGATTAAAAGGACAATTTTTAGAGCTATTTTACTTTTCGTGCAAATGATTTTTAGGATGCTAAGTTTAGATGCGATTTGTTTCACGTACGATTTATAGAGGTGTACAAAAATGTTTGAAAATTTGTAAGTGCGCGTAAAAATAATTAGGATTTTATTGCATCATAACCCAGAAAAGCAAGACCGAACGACTTGAAACTTGATATATGAGATTAAATTCTGGAATGTATTTTGAATTTTAGCGGATTTAAAAAAATCCTCTTTAACAGAATATTGCTCACCGAAGTAGTCTATCGAATGCCTCGTTACCATCACGCTAAAGGCACGCATTTTGCGATTATCACCTAACTGCATTTTTTGAGTCACCATGTTTTATATGGTCTTTCATGTTTTGTACTATGACAAAGCCAGGAATCTTGATTCTTATGGAAATGCCGATTTTCATGAGAAAACAACCTTTGAGTCGTATTTCGATTTTTCCCGCTTTGAACGCGTTTTGTAGAAACGTCCATTTTGCAGATTCGTGCCTTTGGCATGGTGGGAACGATATATTATGGACTTTCAAGTAATTCAGAAAAAAAGACGCAGTTATAAAAATTATTTCAAAATACGAAACCCAATATTATGGAAATATTTACCTCAGGTTTTACGTATTTTTCACAAATTGTGTCAAGCTCGTATGTTTGACGAAAAGCATACATCTGAAAAACACATAAACCATTTCACACAATTAAAAGCTGTAAACATAAAAACGACTATTGTCTATTTTGCAACGTGAATTATTCATCTTTTCCAAAGTTAGCATACCTATAGTAAAACACATAAACCATTTCACACAATTAAAAGCTGTAAACATAAAAACGACTATTGTCTATTTTGCAACGTGAATTATTCATCTTTTCCAAAGTTAGCATACCTATAGTAAAACACATAAACCATTTCACACAATTAAAAGCTGTAAACATAAAAACGACTATTGTCTATTTTGCAACGTGAATTATTGATCTTTTCCAAAGTTAGCATACCTATAGTAAAACATTTAGTGTACGATCCTATTGGGTCACGTATCTAATGCAATAATTCGTTTGGGGATATTGGTGCAGTCCATTAATCAGTCGGTGCACTTAGTGGCGACTTTCTTTTTACCCTTCATTTACAACGATTCAGTTTAGAACATTCCAAGCCAACCTGCATACACCGAGATTCGAACCCGTTGAACCGATTGCCAGAGCATTCGTGTTTAGAAATATGGATTAGATGGAAATTGTTAGGAATCCTGGAAATAAATTAAACAAAAGTTTCGAATACTTAGGTTAATACGAAACTAAAATGATCCCTGAAATGCTATAGATTCCAAGTTGCTCGTATATAATGATAATCGTATAAATTATTCGACATTTACGTGTATGAATCATGAAATCAATAAGTTTTGTTTATTAAAATTGTTGCATAGGTAAAATAAAACAATTTACCTCTCTGAAGTAAAGTTCAGCCTTTCTCGGATTGTAGTTCCTCGCTGAAAAATGTAACAACACAAAATGAAAACTTGCAAATAACACTCAATTACTATAGTTATATCTCAATTACTATAGGTATATCTCAATTACTATAGGTATATCTCAATTACTATAGGTATATCTCAATTGGCAATCGGAGGGTTGCGATCCAACCAAAGACCGTAGGGCGCACGCTAAATCTGTCATGGCTTCAAATGTCCTCACGTTGTTGGGTGTGGACTCCGGTGTTGACCTTGTCATCTAGTTCAAAATGAAGAAGTGCTGTCCACGTATCTGTTCCTTATCATATTTCATACTAAGGTTATGGGATGGTCTTATTTTGGTCGAATGTTCATTGACCCTCAAAGACAAATGAGCCTTTGATATTACACTAGCATTTAAAATAAAGATAATTTTCACTTTTTATCTCCAGAACTATTGGGCATAGTTTAATGAAATTAGTTATAGGTTGGAATAATATAAAAAAATAACTATAAAACAGTTATGGTACACACGCATGATTGTGCGTAAGACTCATCAGCGCAGGAAAGTTTAAACAGGTTACAATATCGACACAACAATGGGTTATTAGGGGATATGGTCCCCTCTTACACAACGGCAATTCATACAGGTAGTTTATGAGGCAATCGCTCCCACTCCTCAACACTGTTTTCAGGGGTCAGGCCCAATTGCCCTTACAAGAGATATGCTCTATAGGGTATAGGTCTGGAGATCTGGCCAATCCATCCGGCGAAGATCCTCACTTTCCAGATATTCGTCGACCCGATGAGCCCTATGTGGACGAGCGTTGTCATCCATAAAAATTAAATCAGGGCCAACTGCACCCCTGAAAAGGCGAACATAGGGCTCCAAAATCTATACCTCACAGCAGTCACAGAGCCTCTGTCAAAGATATGGAGGTATGGAGGTCTTTGTTTCCATCCAACATGATACCTGCCCAGACCATCAAACCTCAGCTGCCATAGTTGCCTCTTTCTAGGATGTTGGAGGACAGGTAGCGTGTTACTGGTTCTCTCCAGATGAACTTATGTTGAGAATCAGTGGTTAGACTGAACCGGGACTCATCAGTGAATAGAACGGTCCCCCAGTAATACCTGGTCCAAAGTACTCTGCCCCATGCTAAACGGGCTCTCCTGTGCGAAGAAGTGAGCGGACGCAAACAGCAAGTCTTCTTGCAAACAGACCTCTCTCATGTAGCTTTCTGGAAACATTAACCCTTGAAACTCGGCTTCCTGTGGCAGCACGAAGGTCACGAGAGAGCTGAGAAGCTGTTGCACTCCTGTTCCGCCTCGCTGTAATGGACAAATATCGATCTTCATTGGCCATCGTGGCTCTTTGACGACTTTGCCAAGGCCTTCTCTCTACGGATCCGGTATCCTTAAACTGTTTCCATAAGTTGGACACGGCGCTGGGCGTTACATTCAAGTCTCTAGCAATCTGCACTTAAGACAGCCCTGCTTCCAGTCTCCCGATGATTCGCCACCTCATTCCATCATCCAAACGTTGGTGGCTACTCATTTTAATTGCTTGCTTTTGAATTTCACCGAATGTTGCAAAAAAACAACCCACCACGAAATTCGTCTAGATGTACGAGCGAACGAAGCGCGGAAATTGTCATTTGCGCTTAGAAAGCCTTTTCCTCTAAATGCACCGCCCACACGCATTTTATTTAATCAATACTAAATATTTGCATCTTTGGAAGCATTAATTTTACCTCTCGTTCAGTACTTTTCGAGAAATTCAACAAAATATGCAAGTTCTCTTAATTTTGAACATCAGTATATTTGTACTGAGCACACCGTTACTTGATCTATCTTTTATAAACTCATTTCCATACATTTCTTACTTTCTTTCGATGTTTACTCAATCATTTTGTTTTCGTCGTGTTTATTTAAAGGCTAGAACGTTATTTTAAACTGTCATTTCTAATAAAATATGCTTTCTGTCAGTTTTAGAAAACGAGCATGGTTAAAACGTTATTCTAACTAGTTATAATTCCTTCAAAACTAGTCAAATGAATTTTAACCTGTTAAACATAGGGTCGTGGTAGCCCGGTTGGAAGAGTAACGGATTGGAAACCGGAGGGTTTCGAATTCGAATCCTACCAAAGACCGTCGTGTATAAAAGGGGATGGTTGGCGTTAAATCTGTCGTGTCGACAGATTTAACGCCCACCATCCCCTCCAATGTCCTCACTTTGGCGTGGTGTTGAAATTTGGAAAGTGAGGTGACAGCTCAGGTGTAACCTCGTGATCGGACCGCTGTTCAAAATGGCCTGGTGTTGTCCTCGGATCTTTCCCTTTGGGGTTGATCCCGGACCGTCAGCAACAGCCCGTTGTGTTGCTCCGGTGTGACGTTAATTGAAATACCTACCTGTTAAACGTAATTTGAGTCGATTTCCAATTTTGACTTCCCTTTTGTTTTGTACGGTGAACAATATCAATATTAGGACGAGAGATCAAATGAAGGCGATGTACATAAAATAGAGTAATTCGAATTGACCATGCTTTTAAAAGATGCTGTGCTACTTACCTCTCAACCATTTGAGTAGAACAGGATCCGTATCATGAGGGGATAAAATATCTGATACATTCTTTTGAAACTAGAAAATGGAGATTAGAAATGCCAAAATTAAATGTATCAAATAAAATGAAATAGAAAGTTAAAAATAAATAAAATTATCCAACTCAGCCGAATGGGTTTCCATCCCTTTGGCTTGAGTGAAGAGGCCGCATGTAAAATAGCTAATGCATGTAATTAACAAAATTTCCTTTAGCGTAGCATTAAAAATAGAGGGCACACACTATGAACATAAAACTGATGGAATGTTTGTTTTTGTAAAATGAATGCATCCATATTAGGCTCGATGGAAGTGCTCGTCGGAAAGCTTTGATCTCTGCATGTAAGGAAAACAAAAATGCATCTACTGCCGCGATGCGATGACTTGACTAAGGCTTGATAATCAACAGTATTGATAGAAATCACATACTCAAAAGATTGTTCCTTCAAGAAATCCTTCCACACACTGAAAACAGTTTGATTGTTAATTTTCTAAATATTTTTCTCTCTTTTTATTTTGGGTAAAAAAATTTGTTTCAACTTCTTTTTTCTGCTAGTTACAATATCTCTTATTTCTCAATTGTATCAATTGATATTATTCACATGAAGCATGATTAATGTAATAATATGTGTAACAAACAATAAAAATATGGAAACAAAAACATGGCCCATCCTTATTGCGATTGCTGAATTGAAAGGTTGATCTTGGTAGCTCGAGTTTGGTAGATCTCGAGACATTCTTCTAAATGAACAAATGTTTGCGCTGCTTTCATCTAAGTGGATTCAGGACAGGTGAAGACAGATCAAGAAGGGCAGGGGTGGGGTTACACTGAGGAATGTCACATTTCATTTCGGAATGCATGCACGTGACATCTGGGTGCTAGGAACGTTTAGAAGAGCAACGGATTAGCAATCGGAGGGTTGTGAGTTCGAATCGAACCAAAGACCGTCTGTACAGAGGGGTCTGGTATACGTTCAATCTTTCGTGGCCTCAAATGTCCTTACGTTGGCGTGGTGTGGAAGTTTGGAGAGTTTGGTGCCAGTTCAGATGTGACCTCGTCATCTGACTATGATTCAAAATGACATGGTTTCGTCCTCGGATCTTTCCCGTCGGGTTTGATCCCGGACCGTTGCCAATAGCCCGTTGTGATATCGTCATGTGACGTGTTAAAAGGCCATGAAAAATGTGCGTTTCATTTCGATGAATCGTTTTCGTAGCTGGAAAGAGGGTCGAACATTACGAGAACGAACGAACTGAAAACTGACGTAAAGAAAAACATGAACCCCGCCAGTCCTTAAAAATATTTTTTCTTTTTTTTCAAAGAAACGTCTTTTATATTTGCTGTAAGGTGAATTTTCAAACATATGACAAATATATAAGCATTATAAAAGCATTAATAGAATTAGCTGTTTCTAACTCTGGTAACATTATTTCAATGCGTTTCTTCCCGTTAGTCTTTATTCAAACTTGATATTATGCATAGAATGTAAAATAATAAATTGTTCAATTCTAGAATTGAATTCGTATATTATACCTGTTTGAAGGCTTCTAGTTGAGATTCTGTCAAGTTTTCCATAGCTGAGGTACTTTGCTTTGCCTGCAATTAATACAACAAATCTAGCAATGCGAATGTCATTGTAAAAAAGCTACATGCATGTGAAACATAAAGTATTGAAAAGTTTCCTTTGGAAGGAGCGGTCATTCGTATCCACTAAAGCCCTTTTGAGTCGTGAAGCATAAAATGATTGTTGAGCGACACTGGTGCAAAAATATCTAAATGCATTTGCTTTTTATGAGTTCCTACTTAGAGTACAAAACCATTTTTGCTTCAATTAACTGCATTAAGAATTTCATTATTTTTATGAAACTGTTAAATATTTAAATGAGGCAATTATGTATTTGATGCACATTTTCGTGGTTAAAACAAAATAATTTACCAAGCCATGACAGTTTATTTCAAATAAATAATAATTGGGCGGAATTTATACTTTTTCTAAACTTGGGGTTACATGATAAAAGGGAGAGCATTTTTGTGAATTATTAATGTCGTTCCATACAGTTAATTAACGAAGGAGTTTTTTCAGTAGAAAAATTTCCAGCATGAAGATACTGATGTCATGCGCCTTGACACTTTTCTTAGTCATTTAGACGTTGAATGATTGTTAAATAGTTGGAGTGTAAAATATTAAAATTACTTTTTGATGGACGGTTATAAAATCATTGGGTTAACGAAATTCGTCTGATCATGATAATTGCCTTGGCCGTTTGGCATTGAATTACACTGATTGCGGTTTCATCCCCGTTTTTAATAATGTTGCCATCCCTTATCCCATTTACATCTATATAATTTTGAAGTAAATAGTATTACCTTCAATTTCATTAACACCAGCTTAAGTCCTGACGCACCGATTAACTTTTAGTAAGTTCAAAGCACGTTGTGAGCACATGACACAACTGTTGGACCACTCACTATTGACTCTCTCGGTGTTGACGTCACCATCTCTACCGTCCATTGGCCCAGAAATCATTAATTGATTTAAATTCATTGATGAATATAAGAAAATTAATTTATTCCTACATTAAACGTATTTTTCAATTTTTATTGAAAATTAATACACGTTAGTTAAAATTTAGTCTCAAGCAATAACTAAAACAATTTGGTTTCGACCACAAAAGTAATGCATTGTGATGATCGAAAGCTCGTATCTGTGAACTGTTGGTATTAATTAATTTTACTTAATTAAGTTTAGAAAAAGTTATATTTAAAATACGTATATTTTGACTTTCAGATCGATTTAGGAATTCTTTTTCTAAAGCAGATGAGCATGACGAATCGGGATTTCAATAGGAATCGAAGGTAGGTAGGTATTTTAATTAACTATCGTATCCATCGTCCTAGTTATCGGAATTGGAAATAGAAGAAATTGAAGTCAGAAACGTCTCACCACATATTGATGCTGATTTGGACGATGTGAGAAGGTTTTAGAACACGTGGTCTCTGCGAGGATTCGTTCAATGGAATCCAAGTGAACGAATCGGTCAAAATCATCGATTTCCTTCTTTATTGTTTTATCTTCTTTATTGTTTTAACAACACTTATTCTTAACCATCTACCAGAGATCTTCATGGGTACTTGATTAAAAGGCTTTATTGATTAATAAGTGTATTTACAATATCTGGCACCATAACAGCGAAAGGACCTTCCTGTCTCTCCTAGTTGAGTCTCCCCTGCAGTTCTACTTTTTTTTTCTCCCGTTCATGAACGTAGTTTTTCTGCAATAACAGGCCAACATAAATGCACAAGCTTGGCAGCGTCGAGTGACGAACTTTACCGCTGCTAGAGTGCACTGTTTGGTCGTTACTTTGCTGGAACAGTTGAAAGGCTTGCCACCATAAAATTGTGTTTTAGTTTTCCAAATAATAACGGATGCAAAAAGAAAACGAACAAAGAAGCTTTCATAGTAATGGCAAAATTCAAATTTAATAAAAGTATGAAACAGAATTGCATGTGTTCAATAAGTCAATTCTAACAATTTAAAATTAAGATGTTATATTAAAATTTTATTTCCGACAGCGATTTTCTAATTGTTCATTATAAAACTTATAGTGAAGGTTATTTTGCAATTCATTATGTTTACTTGAGGATGAGTTTTAAGTAGACTAAGCAGAGTAATTAGGTCTTTGACCTAAGTTATTGTAAGGTTCATAATTTATGTATAATTATTATTTATTATTATGAAAGTAAAATGTAATAAGTTTCTAAAAATTCAAGTGGCAACGTAGCCGAATAAGAAAACAAACTTCGCAGTACGAATATTCTAGTATCAGTTTTTATTTCTGTAGCGCTGTGCTCGTTGAGTAAGTGTTTTCAAATAAATTTGTTGTTCGTTGTAATAATAATCTGTCTCGTACTAAATTTCCTTGTAACTGCCACCACTCCCCCTTATATTATGAAGGAAAAATAATGTTTAATTACATTAGTTCCTTCTCCCTGAAATGAGAAGAGGAACAGAGAAAATTAAATCCTTTTGATTTCATGAACTGATTGATGAAGTTCAAAATTATCTAAATAAAACAAGTAATTTTTGAAAAAATTTAAAGGTACAAAATAAAATATTAATTGCTTTATGTATGGATTCATTTATGGGCATGTACTTTGTTGAGAAATTGTTATTCAACTCAAAGCGCTCTGGCTCCCGGTTCAAATGGCTCAAGGTTCGAATCCTGGTCATGCCATGGATGTTCATAGTGGTTCCCTTTAAGCCATATGTCCCAGATCTAATTAGCTTTCGTGTTGCTAAAAATGACCGCAGAGCGACAAACCATCACAGAGGCGAACAGTTAGCTTAGTCGTAATACAAATATAATATTATGAATACCTTAAAAGTGACTTTTTAAAATTGGCTCTCTTGTATTAAATTTGATGTTGCAGGAAATGAAACATTATCATAGCCGACAGTTGCGATTCCGGCGTCTTTGTTTCATCCCTTCCCACTGAAAAGACAAATGTTTCTTGCTTTGCTCATTATTTTTAACGATTGTCAATCATATCAAACAGTGTCGGATCGGCTAAGATGGATCAGCCCAGGAAATGAAACCAATCTTCGGCCGCACTTTAAATGCTCCGAAAGCAGGATTATAATTGAAGGATAAAGTAAAAGTGAAAAAGGAAAGATTAACGCTAATAAAAACTCTCAAAAAGAATGCAACGAAATGAGTTTTAAAAACATTCAATCTGATGTTCTGGGGAAATTTTCCCATCCCAAAAATGAATTCGAAAAAGCCGAGATTTTGCCCATTCGACAACAGCATAGTGCGAAATTTCACTAACAGATGGCGACGCTGATGGAAGGCCAAATTGAGTCTTTTGAACCAATCTTTCAAAAGAATCGATTTGTTCATTAACTAGGAAGAGAAAAAGGTTAGGGTGGAGGGGATGAGATGTCGAATCCGAGAACGTGGCGATTTATCGCCAAACATGGTAACCTTGTTGTTTTGATCCAGCTTTATGGTACCCCTATGCAAAAGGTGTTTCGCGTAGGAAAGTCAACGTTTTTTTTTAACGAACATACTGGCTTAGGACGCCATTTTAATTTGGCAACAAAAATTGCTTGGCGTCAAACATGTCTCGGTTTCTACATCTTTACCGGGTGGAGAATTGTGACAACTGGACAGGAGTGTCACTATCACCGCCTAGTGCTGCTAAAATGTGCTTAACAATGCCATTCCAATGTGTTTTTGTTTATGCATGATTACGCGATTTCTTTGGAAATACCACATTTTTTAAAATTCAAACGAAATACTTTCTTACCAATAGTTATACGAAAAAATGTAAAACTGCAAAATATTTTACTGCGATTTTCGATTGCTATTAAATTTCGATTTTTGATAGAAATGTCGCATGAAAGGGGAGATAGAATTTATCCCTTTACAGATTCCATGCTTGTCATTGAAATTAAATTTTCTCTTGAAAATTAAAGGGTGTCTGTTTTAAAGTAATTTTAATCGCTTTTCAGACTTGTTATTTTTTTAAAAAACCTTTACATAACACTAGCTTCATGCGACTAGTCACATTTAAGCAAACTGATATGGGTTAATTTTGTTTCAAGATGTAGATTTCGTAATGTAAACTGTTTCTTCTTTCTGAAGGAAAGGTCTTCTGAATTCATTTTTGAAATAGCCATCATGTAGCATTACAGTAGTATACGTTCCTATTTACGAAGAGAGTAAGGGCCACGGTAGCCCGTTTGGAAGAGTAACGGATTAGCAACCGGAAGGTTGCGAGTTCGAATCCAACCTAAGACCCTCGTGCACATGGAGGACTGGTGCACGTTCAATCTGTCGTGGCCTCAAGGGTCCTCACGTTGGTGTGGTGTGGAAGTTTGGAGAGTGGGATGCCAGCTCAGGTGTCATCTGACCGTGATTCAAAATGACGTGGTGTCCTCCGATCTTTCCTCTCTGGATTGATTCCGGACCGTCGACAACTGCCCGTTGTGTTGCTCTACTGCGACGTTAATTAAATACCTACCTACCCTGCTATAGGCTAACTTTTAGATTTAAATTCTTTAAAGGACTGCTTCAGAAATTAACTTGTTTTTAAGGAATGAATTATACATGAACACTACTCATTTTATGTGACTTTAGAGTTAGGGATATTTAAAAGTACTGACTATAGATAATAATACTTCAATTTTTTCACACCAAAACCGTATGTTTTATAACAAAAAATTTTGAAATTTTTCGACTTCAGAAAGTGTTGAATCGCTTTTAAACGCGCCTTTTTAAGATAATTGATGCTACAAAGGTAATAATAATTAATAATACCGGCAATGGACCGCCATAAAACCGAAAACAACCCATGACAATGAAGGGTATCATTCGATTCATTCGATGATCTTAGTTCCTATCTAACCACTTACATATCTATCTAACGAGATTGCAATCTCTTTCTCCTCGTAAAGAAAGTTATAAAAAATGTTTTGCATTATTCAGAACATCAATTTCCCGAACTTAAATATTCTCCAATCAGTTATTAATGTTGCCCAACTCTTTTATATACGAGTTTTGGAATTTCAATCGAAGCCAAAACTGACTATCGCAAGTCAAACTAATAAGCGACTAATAAGTCAAACTAATAAGCCACACTAATAAACGGCTTTCTACGGCTTGACACTTCCTCGCACCCAAAGACAAGTGATATGCAAGAAAAATAGCTTGGAAATCTTGTTATGCTCGGAATTTCTTTTTTCACTTGCATTTGTCCAAGTAAAAATAAATCCCATTTGCTTTCAGCTAAAGTTTGGCCACTTGTTTTGAGCCATGGAATGCAGATCTGCAATTGCTTTGATTCATTCATTCTTTCCCAGATTAAATTCTGGGTAGCTTCTTAGATTTAGGATGGAAAGGATATACGTATGTGTGATTCATTTATGTTATATTCATTTTATTATATTCATTCACGTCCGGGTCACCAGTGAAGCTGGCATAATCTGGAGGTTTTTATTTTACGAACATCACAGAACATACACATTACACAAAGCACAAGGCAAACAGGCAAGGTAGTAAACCTTATATACTCGCGCAAATGCGAACTGAAACTGATTCGCTTCTCTTTAGTTCGCTCTCGAAATAAGAAAGGCTCGATAAAGCGCAATGATTTCGCACCAATAAGCCCGTTTAAAATAGTGGCGCTGTTCAAGAGACCGCAACCACTTTCAGAAGTTTTTTCCTTTCATCTTTACATGAGTCTAAGCATTTTTTATTTATCAAAATCGGTAATAATATTATTTAATGAAGATTTTGTTATCGCTTTATGGGGGCATTCCGGTAAATTCTCCAGATAAGTAATCAACCAAAACATTATAATTTGTGCTGTAGTCTTCCTTAACAGCTATTAGTGAAAAGACGTTATATTTTCAGGGACCACGGTAACCTGATGGGTAGAGACTCAGATTAGCAACCGGTGGATTGCGAGCTCGAAACTCGATCCAACCGAAGACCGTCTTGTACACGAGGGCTAGTGCACGTTTAATCTGTCGTGACCTCAAATGTCCTCACGTTGGCAGGGTGTGGATATTTGGAGAGGGGTGCCAACTCAGGTGTGATCTCGTCATATGAGCGTGGTTCATAACCACAAGGTGTTGTCCTCGGGTTTTTCCCTTCGGAATTGATCCCGGACCTTCACCAATAGCACCTTGTGTTGCTACGGTGTGGCGTAAAAATTCAACTCTATACCGTAATCTATTGAATAGTGTTTATCGCTGTGTTCATAAAAAGGCTGAAGTGTTGTGGCGGTACTTGGACAAGAAATGACGGAGTAGCGACAAAGCAAACCCATGACAGAATTAAAATGAGTAAGAAGGCAGTAAAATGTTATTGCAGAGTTGCGAAAATTCTTTAATGGATAAATTAACGTTCAAAATCATTTCATAGAATCCTTTCTAGATCAGACGACTTCTAACCTAAATCCAGCTTAATTAGGTAGGCATTTCAATTAACATCGCACTGGAGAAACACGGGATATTGGCGACGGTCCGAGATCAAACCCGAAGGGAAAGATTCGAGGACGATACCACGTTTTTTTTAACTAAGGTTAGGTGACGAGTCCACACCTGAACTGGCACTCCCCTCTCCAAACTCCCACACCACGCCAACGGGAGGACATTGGACGCAGATTTAGCGTGCGCCAGCTCCCTTCGTACATGCCGGTCTTTGGTTGGATTCGGACTCGCAACCCACGGTTGCTCTTTCAACCGGGCTACCCTCATTGTGGCAGAGAACTGGTTCAAAGAAGTAAGTCTAAAGAAACGATTTCCTCTGCTGTTCGTAATCTTCCTTGCGGACAATATATCGACGCAACAAGGGGTTACTGTACTACAGGAAAAGTCTTAAAATAAAATTAAAAACTGCGCAACATAAGAGGAAAGATATCGACTTAACGATCCATTCGAAATGAATACATAAACACTAAGTAGGCGCAATAGCACACTGCCAACACGTGTTTTCATATTGGATTAAAGTTGCAACTGAGGTCGAATTACACCACATACTGAATAAATGAGATATTTCTACCAGCACAACAGGAAAGAAACCACTATTGATGACATTCAAGATCGGCATATTCACCCAAAGCAAACCAAACTCTCCCTTCTTCCTCGAAATGTGTGATGCAATGTATTGTCATTGACATTGATATATAGAAAAGTGTTGAACCCCAATTTTCAGTGTATCTTCAACTCTATTCGGGACACGTATAGAGCGATGTTTTTATCGTTATCTGACGTCATACAGTTTCGTTTCATAAACCAATTTAATTCGGAAGATTTTTATGGATTTTGTCAATGTTTTAAAATTGCTGCGTATGAATGAGATTAAAATTCCCGATTCAATAAATAGTGTATTCCATGAGAATTTTGAATTGTTTTATTTAATCAAAATGGGAGTACCATTTTTACGAAATGGACCTGACAAACCCCGATATACCAAAGATGCTTTGATTAGTGTTGAACAGTTAACACACAACATTCTGATGGCCATTGAAAGGCAAAATTAAAGGAGTAGTTTTTACTCATATCTAGGATTATTGACCTTTATTCATCAAATCAGTGATATACTTGACGCTATTGAAAAAGAATTGCTCAAAATTTGGCTTGAGGGTCAAATGATAGTGTCTAGGTTAGAGCTAATGATAGGGCTTTTAAGGAAATCTCTCCTTAGTGTATACTCAATTTTGGGAACCACTGTATATCGATTAACGCAAAGCAATTTAACAAATCTCATAAAGCCATCAACTTTTTACTGCGTAATCAGTGAGGTGCTTGCATGACTTTTGAATTCTCACGCCCCCCCAAAACTTTTATCGTGTCGTCTTTAAGCACTCCAGACACACAATTTAAAGTACAACGATATCCTTGAAGAAATACAAGGAAAAGGTACAAGATAATTTAATGTTTGCATTTTGCCTTGTATGATTCCTACAATGCATTGCATAAAAGGGATTTTTAAAGAGATTGATTCTTCACTGTCGCTTCGCTTATTCAATGCCAATGGAATTCTAAAAGTCAACTCCATTTAGATAATTATCATGACCAATTAAAATAGTATGAACTGATACGTATCTATCAGGGCATACTATTTAAATTGACCATGATAATTTGCTTAGTTTACTTCAATGGTCTCAAACGTTGGAAACTTGACGCTTTCTTTCGGTAAGAAATTCACAAATGAGATGAATAAAATCTACTTACGAAGCGATTCAACGGGGAAAATGGAACTTTGCTTCATAAAATTATTTAATTGATATTCCTTTCTAGTTGAGTCGGGAGAAATCTCTGTACATTCCAAGAGATGTGTTTTCCATGCGCATAATTCAATTCAGTGATTTTATATTTAAAGTTAAAACAGACCCACACCAAACCAACGGTACCAATAAGTGACGGAATATAGAGTGAACATCTACAAATGCTCCTTACGTAGACCTCATTAAATCTCAAGGCTAATCACGGCAATCAAAGCTAATCGGTTTCTCACGTAAGCGTCTATGGAAGCAATGAGGGAAGACATTTTAACAGCAGATCAATATATAGATTATATGTGTCTACATCTGCACTTAAATCGCTCAAAGTTATTCTTTAATTTATTAATTCATCACTTTGAAAGAATTTATTATCGTGAGTTTTTATTTAATTCTTTTATTTGGTTTTGTCGGTTTATGATTGATTTACTTACAACTTGAAATGGGATTGTGCGTATGCTTTACTTGAAAACATACACAGAAAACCTTTCGTTCTCAATATATTTTTCTATACGTCACGGGGCCCCTGTAGTCCGGTTGGAAGAGAAACGGATTAGAAATCGGAGGGTTGCGAGTTCGAAACTAGGTCCAACCAAAGACGGCCGTGTACATGGAGGGTGGTGCATGTTAAATCTGTAGTGGTCTCCAATCTCCTCACGTTGGCTTGGCGTGGAAGTTTGGAGAGTGGGGTGCCAGCTCAGGTGTTAACCTCGTCATCTGACCGTGGTTCAAAATGACGTGGTGTTGTCCTCGGATCTTTCCCTTCAGGTTTGATCCCGGACCGTCACCAATAGCCCGTTTTGTTGCTACAGTGAGACATTAATTAAAATACCTGCTTTCCTATGATCTGAATGGGACAAATCTCTCGCCGGACAAAGTGACGTGTAAGGTTCATAATTTATGTACAGTTATTATTATGAAAGTAAAATGTAATAAGTTTCTAAAAACTCAAGTGGCAACGTAGCCGAATAAGAAAACAAATTTCGCAGTACGAATATTCCAGTATCAGTTTTATTCCTGTAGCGCTGTGTTCGTTTAGTAAGCGTTTTCAAATAAATTTGTTGTTGTAATAATCTGTCTCGCACTAAATCTCCTCTTGTAACTGCCACCACTCCCCCTTATATGGCGCAGTCGGTATAGAAAAAACTTTATTTCAAATTTTCTCATGGAATTTAAAAACATCGCATGTCGTCGCTAAGCCTAACTCGCTAAGTTAACTTGCGAAGCCGAAAATACGTCGCTAAGCCTAACTCGTACGTTTTTCACCAAGGATCGCCAAGAAAGTTATCGCCGAGCTTTTTACTCCCCATCGCCCAAACGGAATTCGCTACCTTCAATCCGAGGCGAGTTGTGCAGTTGAACGGAACAATTTTCGCGGAATGTCAACAGATGTAAACACTGCGTTGTGCGCTTTGAGCGCTCAAGAGCTCAGCCAGCTGACCTCGCTCGCTCAGTGACCAGCAGCTCGCTCAGTTGAAATCTGAGTTACGTTTGAGAAAACTTTCGCTCAATGGAAATAAGGACAATTGAATCACGCGCATTGTGAAAGACAATATAAAAAGACAAAAAGATGGAAAATTAGATGAACTCGTCATTCTTCGAATGCAGTCAAATAATGATGATGAAAGTGATAGTGAAAATGCACTTTCGGACACCGTAGATGTATTACAACAAATTCAACACCTACAGAAGCAGGTTGAACTTTTAAGTAATCGCAAACCTCGCACCTCCTTCTCAATAGATGACAATATTGCTGCAATTCTTGCCACGTTCATGGAAGCTCAAAAACAGTTATTGGATAATCAAATAAATACGCCAAATATAATTCAAATAACGTCAACTGCAAATTCAATTCAAATATTTCGGGGAGTTATCATCGACAATGCCCTCGAGTGGTTGAAAGAGGTTGAGAGAATTTCAATTTTGGCAAATTGGACTGATGAATTGAAATTAACGAATGCCATCTCACGCCTGGCCGGATCAGCCAAAAATTGGCAGTTAACTCAGATGGCGCTCAAATGCGTGCAGTGAGAGAGGGTATAAAAGGAAATTATTTCGTGTCAGTTCCACGCCATTTTGAAAATGCCCCCAAAGTGTCTTATTCAACCGAAGACCATATTTTTAGTGTGAAAAATTAGTATTTATGTGGTGAAAATGCAACACTATTGCTACGGAAGTGGTCTGCAACATTCAGAAGCCGACCTAAGCCTTCGAGAGCAATGGTAAGAGATCTGATAAGAAAATTTGAAAAGTTCGGTTACGTGAAAGATGATCTGAAGGGAAAAGCTGGCGCAAAGGTAACTGTTAGAACAGCAGAAGTGATTGATACAGCAAGAGCAATCATCGAAGTTATCTTGGTGCATTGCATTGGCCACCTTATTCACCAGATATGAATCCATGTGATTTCTATCTTTTGGGTCATCTGAAAGATTTGGTTCACAAGAAGCAGCCGACAGACCTTATTAGCCTCAAAAAGTCCATAACTGACTCATTTGTAAGCATTAAAAAAGAAACTCTTGAATTTGTAACTTGGTGACTAGGTTGCGCTATTGTATCACCTCTGAGGGTTATCACTTTGAAAACCTTATCCATTAAATCCCTTTTCCATGTTCTTTTCAATAAAAAATGGTTGTAGTGCTATCTGCAACGACTCAAGAGTTATTTCAGTTAAAAATTGTAGGTTAATTAAAAGCCACCCTGTATATGCAAAAGATGCTCTTTTGGAGAAAGCGCCTTTCACAATACCACAACCCGACCGTATTTCCATGATCATTGGTGATATTACAAAAGAAAAATGGCAAATTGCTTTAGCTACCCAAAATTCCAACAACGTCGAACAATTAATTGACAGGGCAACAGCACTTGATGCAATTCGAAGTGCAAGAGAACAAGTCAGGCCAGTCAAACGAATGGCGCTCATTAACGAAGTCTCAGCCAAGATCTTCTAATGCATATACTGAGCAGCTTCGCAAATACAACCCCGCAACTGATGATGTTCAAGATATTACTTGTCGGCGATGCAAGGTCATGTATCATTTATGTGCAGTTTACTGCCTCCTCAACGAGGTTCACCAATAGCGCAACCAAGAAATACATCACGCCCCTTTCAAGAAACTATCAGCCAAACGAACAGTACTTCCCCGTCTTCGAGAAATAAAACTAGTTCCAGTAATAACTCACCACGCGGCGCCACCGATTCAAGTTCTTCAGACTCACGTCGTAACATCAATCGCAACTCGACAAGATCATCGCCCTACAATTCGAATGATGCCCATTCTATAAACTGTATTACAACTCATACAAATAAGCGTGCACTAATACCTGTTACAATTAACAAGAATACCGAAATTCAAGCCCTGTGATCCATGCGCAGATATCACCGTTATTCAACAATCTTGCGTTCCAGTTGATGCTGTTATTCACCCATGGACTGATGGAGAGTTCCAGGTTGTTGACCACGAAGTAAAACCCTTAGATTGTATTTCATTAAACATCAATGTTGGTAACATTGATAACCTGATGCCCAAGGTTGGAATTTGCGACCAACTTCCATTCTCACTGATCTTAGGATCCGACTGGCAACAAGTCCAAGCTAGATGCACTTACGACACTAGCGGCTCATTATGTATTTCTACACCATCTGCACTCCAGCTGTACGAATGTATTCATGCATCGAGACCTAGCATTAACTGCATAACTTCCAGCAAACTCTCATTACCACCATTAGATGATGTTGTTTTACCAGCAGCAACGCCAAGTGTACTCCATCTTCAAACAAAACTCATCCCTAAATCTACAGGGCTATCTACGGAACAAGAAACTCAACTCAATGCAGTAATTGGAAAATTTTCCGACGTCTTTTATTTTGATGACAACATTGGACTATGTTCCTATGTGGAATTCAAAATAGAATTGCAACATGACAAACCTATTTGGTGCCGACCGTATCGCCTTACGGATCCCGATCGCCAGTTTATGAACTTTCAAATTCAGAAATGCATAAAACAAGGAATTTGTCGCCCTTCCAACTCACCTTACGCTGCCCCTGCTTTCATTGTGCAGCAGCCCTTCCATGAAAGCACCCCAAGAAGAGTTGTAGATTTTTCACGCACGATTAATGTCCTCACTAAGATTGATCCGCACCCGATTGACCAGATGGACAATGTTATTAAACGCACCGCAGGGAAACGCTACAATTCAAAAATGATTGACAAAAATCCCGAAACGAAAAATCCGTACGAAAAATCCAGAAGGTCACATTTCAAACTGCGTATTATTGTTTTCCCCTTAAAAATTGGTTTCCCAAACTTTAGACTTCCGAATTCTGAGGCCCATAATCTGTATACTAGTGCAATTTAACCATCCTAAAAATGTTGTTTCGTTCAATCTCCAAAGGGTAGTTTTGATTCAAAGTGATAATAATCTAACGTGCTTAATCTAAAGTAAAAGTTTAATAGTCTAACGTGCGCAATCTACAATTTGAAGGCCTGTCACGAAAATCATACATTGATTTTAGTTATAAAAATGGGCTGTCTTTTGCTATTTATTAATCAAAAACTATTTTGAAATCTTTTTAAGCTCAGCTCTAAATTTTTCTGTATATCTGTCATTTTTCCTGTACAAAAAGAATGCGTAGCGTATGGGACATCTCAATGCTGTCACACAATACGAAACCATTGTCACACAATGGTTTCGTATTGTGTGACAGTGGTGGATACGAATAATAATCGAATTCGTCTCAACGAAGCTCATCTTGTTGATTGCTGAAAAGCATTCCCGAACATATTTCTAACTACTCGTTTTCTATTTTATGTTTAGTCTGACGACAGCAAATCTTAAAGCATTACTTAAACCGAGTAGCAGTTTTCGAAGCTGGATCTTTTCGGTAGCACTGAGTTCTCGTAGTTGAATTGACTTAAGTTACGAAAAACTGTTGTATGCACTCTAGATTCTCCCCAACAGTTGCCATTTTGCACATATTATCCCCTAAACATCAATTCAGCGAAAGCATTATTAGCCAAATAGAACGTTTTCCTGACATCTTCCTATTCAGTTGAGCTGTAAATTAATTTAAAGTTTGTAAGGCCATTGAATGCCCGAATTTAATTTGGGGCAAGAATTTAATTCTTAAAGCCTATTTCACACACATAATTTTTTAGATTCGTCAATTATTTCAAAATAACAGAACTGCGTTCTTTTTTTGTTTTATGTCCACACTATATACTTGCAGCGCCTATGGAAAATGTGATTCCAGTTTTTATTTGAGGTTAATATAATCCCACAAGTAACCCATTTAATTGGCCCTCAAAATGAGCGAAGAACAACGAACGAAATTGCGTTTCTGTGCAGAAACTATTTCGATAGTAAATATTGGTTCAATTTATTTTGTGTACAGGACTTGTGTTCTACCAATGTGCGACTCCCCTGTGTTCCCCCAATGTGTTCGAGCCCCTTTGATAATTTATTCGTTCTGCAACTCCATGCATTTAGATCAATGGAATCTTTCAACCAATCGATATGGTTCCTTTGCCCTTAAATGTATGATGTAGAATCAAAGTAACACACCACTCGAAAATCTCGAAACACAGGATTAATATAAATTCAAATCAGCTTTTATAAACATGAGCGTCTTTGCATATTACTAAGGAGTAATCTCTGAAAAATAATTTAATGTTCGTAGTCTCAAAATAAGCATAATTAAATCCTCTTTAACATGTACGCATTGTTCTTTTGTAAAAGGGAACTCAAATCCTCGAGGAAAATAGTACGATAAATCGAACAGAGCTCATTTTCGTTTATTTCAGAAATTGGAAACTATTACCTAACCAACCAAATGGTTTGGAAAATTGCACATAATTTTAGGTTGAAGTCAATGAGGAAATTATTTAAACTTAATTATTGACAAAATATTCATGAGCCATGAAAAAGTTTGACGTCAGTCTGAGTCTCATTTTGAAAGCGCTGTATCATGTGACTTTATCAAGATCACGACACAATATGATTTACGTCAACTTGTCTGTACTTATCGTTCAATTTCATTTCTTTTGTTCAACAGGAATAGGGAAGGTGTATCGCTGAGATCTAATTGGGTGCATCTTAACTTACGTGGAACTTAGTGAAAATAAATAGATGTATGCAACACTTAGAAGCACCATTTGTCAAATTTTTGTGTCAGTTGGAAAAAAATTCCATGGGAAGAGCTCTCTTTCTGATCTCCTCAGAATCAGACCTAACCTCACTGGCGTCATTCCAATTTTGCAATTTCGCTTTGCCAACTGAATCAAAACACCGAAAAATTGTGATCTTAGAAGATTGTGGTGAGCATCCATCATCGAAAACGAATGTTATCTTTAGACCAACCGAATAACTCATCTAATTTCTAATTTTCTTTTATTTTTCATTTTATTTCTAACTATTTGATGAAGAAAGGTAATTGGTATATTATAGCAGAAACTTATTGTTTAGATAATATTTAAGTAAATTGTATTCTTATTCTTAAGCGCTTAGTAAAAATTGCTATGGCTATTAAACTCGGAGTATTTCTTAGTACACAAGTTCCTTTTAGAGAACGAGGAAATGAAATAGACCCTAATTATTCCAAACGCGTCTATATTAGACTGAAATAGGCCCATGCTTTTTCCGACTCAAATAAAAGCTTGTTTTGAGTTACAAATTAATAAAGTGTTTAAAAAAAATTAAAATAGAGGGTTTTAAAAATAAAAATTTCAGATATGCTACGCAATTTTTGTTTGGGTACCAATAGAGCATTTTCCAATGAAGGTTATTACATGTGGAGCATTTTATGCATTTCACTTTTGAGAAGTTCCTTCCGCCAGTATTGCTGCATGGCATGTCTTTTTTAGCTTAAAAATCTAACAAAACCGTTTATTCTTGTTACGAAGGAGCCTAAAAATACTGGAGTTATGTTATGATCTTCGATGGTTCATCGGCTTCATCTTATGTACGAGCAGAACTTGGGGATTTCCATTGGATTGGCGAGGCGAAAAGGGGGCTCTTGTCCTAACGAAAAGGACTGCCTTTCTGCCTTGCCCTAGCGAAGGGAGAGTGGGAGACATGTGGAGGAAGACCGCTCTGGGCTAAGATACGTCAACTCTGGACGCTAGCCAGCGTACATGCCGAGACCCATCCTCTGGTGAGTATGCAACATTATTCACTCTTCATCTGAGAGCCTCTTGCCATAATTCAGCGGATCCTCAGGTAAAACTGATTTTCCTATAAACTGGACACCATCAGCAAACATCAATGACTGAAGTGTTTTGAAATAATAATTTACGAAAGCTAATCACACCATGCAACTCCTCTGTGTGGTTGATCACCCTTCTGAGGTCAAAATAAAAACTGACGTCTCACTCAAACTTGCGTTAAAAATCGGCGTTTTGCCTTCGAATTTTATTTTTTATTAGGGGATTGAATGTTGTCTCGGTCGGATTGGGTGCTTGGGGTGTTTCTATGATTATTCTGTATGTGGTTATAGTAATAATTTACAATTGTTCTTTTGAAAAGAAAACGGAAACACAAATACGTTCCAATTCTCTCAATAAACATTTATTATTTGTACTAGATGATGGTAGAGATCCCCCACATGAACACTTGATTGATTAACTTAATACAACCCTCTTTTGAAAAAATAGCCCTTCTAATATTGTTTCAATAAAAATTCCATAATACTTTTTAATGGATCCCATCACATGTTGGCATTCCGGGCAATGAGAAAGCCTACTTATTAGCAAAAGCTGGAGCAAAGAAACAGCTGGGCATAAGAGAAAGTACCGTCAAACTCTCAGAGGACAAAATAATCTCCAGTACCTTCTCATCACTCAGTCAAACACCAGGAGAGCTGTTTGCCTTCAATTGGCCTCTTTCTTTATGCTTGCAGGCTCCGATCTGGCCATTTGAAAAAGATGGTATTTCAAATTCATTCCCACCTGTATAAAGTGCAGCTTATGACCAGCCTCACACGTCCTGAATTGCATTGGAGCCATCTGCCATTGCACAAAAACGTTTTTTTGCAGACTCAATGACTTAGTGTAATTTGTTGTTTCTTTACACTGGGATAAGAAAGATTTTATTTCTAATGAATGGTTCACTTTCGAGAAAAACAAGCGCGTGTAATTTTTGTTATAATTTAACTGGAATTCGATATTATTTTAAAAATATGGCTAAATGTAAAGCTGGTTGCGATGTATGGCTTGTTTTGTCGAGGTTAATTTTTACTATAAGAGGGATAATTAGACCTTACATGGTGCATAGTCTTACAGTACCACATTTTTTTCATTTCTCGTATACTTGCACTTCATTTAGTTTGCTTAGATTTATCGCTCATACGGCTGTATCACGATTTGTTACTTGTCCTGTGGTAAATTTTTGAGAACAGCAGATGAAACCCTTTCTTTAAAATTCAGAGTTTAAAGGACAAACAGTTTTCTGAAATCGAATGGATAAAAAATATTTTTTGAGTCTTCGAAGTGTAAATGAGATTTTCTGTTTCCAGAAATATTCTATCGTATTTAATAATGTTCTAAAAGGTTTAACCATCTATCTTCGGTTTAACTTGTAATGTTAAATAAGAAAAGCGTAATTTAATTCATTGGTTTATAATTCATTCCTAGAAAAAGTAAAATTTTTTCGACCTTTGCTTTTTCTTGTTCTCAACATATCGATTATAGGAGTATTTTTCTATGTATTTTCGATCGTCCACATCACACCTTGTATATGGTATATTTTCTAAACTTTCTCGCCTAGCTATTTCTGTGCCGGAAGAATCGCGAAAGTCTATACAAAACTTTTTAAATACTAGTGCAATCGACTTTCATTTGAGATCTCCCGTCTACATTGATTGAATTTCTTTTAATGATCTATAGACTGCCAAACAGATTACTTGACTGCAAAAGATCAGAACATGAAAAACAGTACAATTTTACAGCAATATAAACTACAATATACACAATGCTATTTCTTTTAGGGGGAAAATAGAAGTTATAAAATTAACCATCTTCAATAAAAGTTAAAGTAATCTTCATAAATTAGTATGTTTTAAAAAAATAAGAGTGAAATGCCAAACCTGTCATTTTGGTTTCGTAGGTAATATTAGTATTGAAAGAGCACTTGTAATTGGCGGACAGTCTGTAAGAGCAGATAAAGTGCCATCCAATCTTCAAATTACAATTTAATGTAGCATGATTCAACATGTAACCATACTTGAATGCATACATATACTCTTTTCTGAGTTTACATACAACAGAAACAAACTCAAAACAATCTGTTTTTTTATCAGTAACGGCAATTATTAGAAATTCCTATAGGACATAAATAAAACTTGAGCTTATGAACTTTTTTTTTACAAACGAGATTCTGTGAACAGATATGAGGGCTGGAGAAACAATCCATCGCCTTTCCTAGAGCCAAATACGAAGATATTTCCCCCTACAAGTGTGATCTGATAACCGAACACGAGTAGCAGACATTTTCATCGGAGTTATGTAAATGCGATTATTTTATTCCGTGTACATTCATGATACGATGTGTTATGATTAACTAACCTCGGATGTCTATCGAAATGCCACTGTTACTCGGAATGTGCGAAGGATATTTTTCAAGTCCTGTCCAGAACTTTGCCATGAATTATAAGTAACCAGTAATTATATGAAAAATATTCGTATCTTAAGATTCTGAAATAGATAGAAGGTGTCCATTTTCCTTCAGTGGCGTTTTCTCGGATGTATGTTATTGTTTAGACGTGAATGAAATCACCAAAAGCGGAATCAGAATTTCCTGTTAATACCGTCCATTCATTTGATAAAATTAGTAAGCAAATAATTTGGTTGTGTTTAACATGCACAGATTGTGTTGCTCAATCGTAGAACTCCTCAGTATTTTTGATGGGTCTTGTGAAGGTGAAAGTGAGAAAGAAAGGTCTTGTGATTGGTCAAAGTGAGAAAGAAAAATGAAATTACAGATGATATGAACACGAATGAATTTATTAAGTAATTTGTTCATTTTTTTTAAGGCAAAGGCTGTTAGAGACAAGCAAGATTTCTTAAGGCAGACTCAAGTATACTGCCCATTTTAAATGCATTTATATTGGCAAATATAAATGTTTTGGTTGCATTTAAATGAAACATGCGAGACATAACATTTGTATTGGTAAATAATATAAATGTTTTGTTTGTATTTAAAGGAAACAATTCCGAATGGCAACCCTATTGTTATGCTTAGAACATCCAAAAGGATATTACGAGTTCTTTTCGTATCAAAATACGGTGAAAGGTATAATTGAATCGAGAAATGATTTGGGTCCCTTAATTTTATGCATACATACTTTATCACCAATCAAGTATTTGGGATTTTTTCCTTTGCTTAGAACAATCCTTGTGGCATCACGAAAATAATAATAAGGTAAAGAATAGCGGTATTTTCGTTGTTAATAATGTATGATACAAGTTTATGAAAAGTAAAGCTGATTCTATAGGATTTCATAAAGAGAGCAATATTTTACCATTCAATAATTTTTCTTTGTTTTCCAGTAAAAAAAAATGAAGAGGACTCACTTCCTGAGTAAAAGGCACAACTTAATGTTGCTTCGTATGGATACGGTCCAATGAACCTAGAAAAGAAGTGGTAAGTTTAATTCTTAAGAGGTATCATGAAATAGCTAAATGCAACCTCATTTACGTCGTCTATCTCAACTTTTTATATTGAGGAATGATAGGACGAAATATGCTTATGCAAAAATAGCACGCCGTAGAAAGTAATGAAGTGCCCGGGTAATACCAGGTTGGAATACCGCTAAAGAAAACGAAGAGCGCGTTCCAGTAATTTTTCTCAACTTCAAATCTTTCTGAAATTGAGATTATTGAATATTTCTGTTAATGTGAATGCTCGGAATTAATAATAAATATGATCTTGTATTCAACCTAATTCGAGAGTTTCCATAACGAAATGTCTCCTTATTCTTCCTACGAAACCAACACGACATTAGGTATTGTATTAGATATATTTGTCATTCGGTTTAATGCTTCATTTTTTGGTAAATTACAATAAAGAACCACGATCAAAATAAGTTCACTGATTCTAAAAGAAAAAAGGTGCAATGCTGGAAGAGACAGTAAAAAATGAAGTGGGATCTTAATAGTCTTTCGGATCTGAACTAGTTTGTTTTCATTGGGTCAAATGTAAATGTTTCTAACGAGTCTTTCATCTGTATTGAATTACCAATGCCGATGGCTGATTCGACAGATGTAAAACTCGTTTGCCTAGTTTTCATTGGGCTTGATTACATTCAGTTAAAAATATGTATCTACGTACAAGTACCAAAGCCAATCCTCTGAATCTGAAATGAGACAGACATTCAATTTTGTTTCCAATGAACTTTCTACAACGCCTCTCAAACCTTTTACACAATTTCTCAATGATAAAGATGTTAAAAAATTGTTTGCATGCTTTTGCATAGTTTTTTTCAAACTTATCAACACTACTTTAATTTTTGAATTATACACGATTTTGAAAACACGGTAAATAATGGATTGGATTCACTTTTTGCGATTTTATATAAGTATAATATTTTAAAATAAACTTATGTTCTAAAGAAGAATTAAAGTATATTAGTTTAATTTTATCTATAGCGACTAGTTATCAACCTACTATAAAAGCAGCTTTTTTTGACACTGATAAGATAGGAAAATACGGTCAAGTCACCTTTTTTGTCCTAATCCTTCGGATTGTGTACGACTTTTAAATGAACTCTTTTATTCGAAGTGGAATCTCTTTTGGAGAAGAAATTTTATGAAGACGGACGTCACTTGGTTGAATACAACAATGAAAGCATTTGATGGAAATGACCAGCCATTGACTTTATAATTACGAATTGTTTTTCATTTTTGTTTCAATCTCTAACAACAGTAGTATGTTGGGTACAAATTAAGTTCTTCAACATTTTAAGACTGATTTTCTTGACAGATTACTCTTCATTTTCAAATATGTACATCGCGTTCTACCCTCTTTTGAAAAGTGAACATCCAAAATTTGAATATAGTATTATGATTTGCACACACGCGATTAAAATCAAATAATACTAGCAATTGAGACTGTTTTTGTTGGGGCAAGCATAATTAAAGTATCCCTATTACAAGAAGAGAAAGTACTTAAATATTCATAAGAATAAATCCATTGGTTAAGAGATAAAGCAATTGACGTAACTGAATAAACCTCACTAGAGCAACCCGAATCTCCAGTTGGAGTCCTTTACTCGTGCCATGAATAGTAAATAACCTTCATTATGCATTAATAAATAGACGAAAATACATAGAAGAGATGGATAGAAATATGTACAAGCGGTATTCTCATTGGGGTCGAAAATTAACTCATTTCATGACTGCCCTGGGCGAACTGGCGGATCCACATCCCGACACGGCGGCACTATGTTCTGGCTGTGACCCCTGAGGCAGTTCCGAGATCTGTTGCCGGACAACTGCCGGATACTGCTTCCCCTGGTTGGTATCCAAGGTGGGCGGGGGCGCGCCTGGATGAATATCTTTTATCATATTATGGATTCTAAAACTTTACCTTGCCCCGACGGAGGCTTTGATCCGTCAAACACATTTCACAAAGAACATGAAAATTATATTAGTGAACCGTGTATAGAAACGGTTACACCTGTCATTTCCGCAATTCCTGAAACAAAAAAATCAGTTCCTAAATTTCTTATTATACACAACGAATCCGGTAAATTAACAAAAATGTCACCATTTCTAATCGAAAAATACATTAAAAATGCAGCTGATGAAGTAAAAAATGTTAAAAAATTGAAATCTGGAGACCTATTGATAGAATCCAAATCAGAAATACAATCAATAAAACTATTAAACATTAAAAACTTTGGGGACGTCGATATTCAAGTCTTTCCGCACAAAACCCTTAACTATACCCGAGGAGTTATCTCATCTCAAGAACTCGCAATGGTGTCCGACGAAGAATTTGTCGCTGAACTAAAAGACCAAAAAGTTATAGCAGCCAAAAGAATCATGATGAGGCGAGATACTAATTTCATTCCATCAAGAAATGTTGTTCTGACCTTCGATTCTCCTGTTATGTCAACAAAAATAAAAGCCGGTTACTTGTGCTGCGACGTGAGGCCTTTCATTCCAAGCCCACTGCGATGCTTTTTATGCCAGAGATTTGGACATGCTAAAACAGCATGTCGAGCATCAGCAACCATCTGTGCACGTTGCGCAAAGCCCGGTCACGACAGTTCCTCATGCTCTGAAACCGAACATTGCATCAATTGCCAGGGTGATCACGCTGCATATTCCAAGACTTGCCCACGCTGGATAGAAGAAAAAGAAATTCAAACATTAAGAGTTACCAAAAACCTATCTTTTCCCGAAGCTAGAAAATTGATAGAATCTCGTACACCTCGTCCTAACACCTCATATGCATCCGTCATTAAAACTAGCAAAACAATAAGCACCCAAACATATAATTCAGATTTTACATCTAATAAAGTAAATGCAGAAACGCAAATAAACTCTACTCCTTATAAATATCAATCAACCAAATCAAATCATCAATCCCATAGCGTAAGCCCAAAATCAATTGACAAAGCTACAAGTAAACCCTCAAACCTGCCGCAACAGAGAACCACACCAGCAACAAAAATCTTCAAGCCGAACCCAACAACGTCAATAGAACAAAATAAAAAAAGCAAAGTAAGAAAGACAAACCTACTTCCAGGAACTCTAAAGATCCCTCAAAATTACCTGATACCGAAATAGATTTACACCCTTCCACGGACTCAGACATGGAGTTTGGAGAGTACAGTATTGATGAGAACGCTGCATTTTTTAGGAAAGGTTCTAGATTTTATAAAAAAACCTTCGAAAGAAAACCACCCAACCTTTGTTTCAGAAGAGATTGAAAAGAGCTCTAAATTTTTGAAGAATAAAATGACTATTAATTTCCTAACTTGGAACTGTCATGGTTTTCGTACACATATCGACGATATCAAATCTTTAATAAATAATTTTAACCCTGTTTGCCTAGCCCTTCAAGAAACATACTTAACGCCTAATAACACAATGAATGTTAAAAATTATAATTTAATAAGAAATGATTACATCCACGGTGCACGCGCTTCGGGCGGCGTGGCTATAATGACCTTGCAGAATTTCCCATCCAGAAGAATTTCTCTAAATACGAGCATTCAAGCAATAGCCATTCAATTTCATATTAAATTTTTACTAACAATCTGCTGCATATATCTACCCCCAAATGAAAGCGTTAGTCAGCAGGAACTAAATGATTTAATAACTCAACTTCCGTCTCCATACTTCATCATAGGGGATTTTAACGGACACAACCCTCTTTGGGGAAGTAATGATTTTAACACAAAAGGACAACAAATTGAAAAATTGAGGGATGACCATTGTATCTGCCTTTTAAATGATTCCAGTCATACATACTTCCAAACTCCGACCCAAACCTTTCACACCCTGGACCTTGCAATATGCTCCCCTACTTTGCTTTCATTTTGGGACTTTAAAATTGACAATGATCTGCACAATAGCGATCACTTTCCAATCATATTAACATATAACTGCAATGACGTTTTACTACCTAGACGACCTGTGCGATATATATTTGAGAAAGCGGATTGGACTCGATATCAGGTGGAATCAAACATTTCCGACAACATGGTTAAGATGGCTAGCATAAATGATTGCGTTGAAATGATAACGAACACCTTGATTAAAGCGGCAGATGTGGCTATCCCCAAAATATCGGGTAAAATGCCTAAATTATGGAAGCCTTGGTGGAATGAAGCATGCTCTCAAGCCTATAAATTCCAAAAAAAGCATGGAACACCTTCAGACGTTATCCCACCACTTCGAATTTGATAGTTTTCAAGCGGGACAAAGCAGAAGCCCGAAAATTAAGGAGACAGCGACAAAAAGAATCCTGGCAAGAATACATAAATTCAATTGAATGTCGAATATCATCAAAACAGCTATGGGGAAAAATTCGAAAAATTACCGGCAAATATCACAACCCAAATATATCATTTTTACTTCACAATGGACAAGTCGTTTCAGACGTTAAGACAATTGCTGATACCTTGGGAGAATCTTTCTCTAGGGTATCTCATGAGAGCTCTTACCCCCAAGATTTTATTAATTATAAGCGACGTGAAGAACGCAAGACGTTAAACTTTCAACCATCCGCTCATAAAACTTACAATCGTAATTTTACCATATTCGAACTGAAAAATGCATTAAGAAAATCACACCCGACTTCACCGGGCCCCGATCACATTCATCTAGACATGTTGACCCATCTCAATGAAGATTCATTACAAAATGTTTTACTTCTTTATAATAGAATTTGGACAGAGCAAGATTTTCCGACAACCTGGCACAGAGCTATTATTATTCCAATACCGAAACCTGGGAAGGATCCTCAAGACCCTAATAACTATCGACCCATTGCCTTGACAAGCTGTATCTGCAAAGTCATGGAAAGAATGGTGAAGGCTCGGTTGATACATGTCCTTGAGTCTGAAAAACATCTATCGGAGTTTCAAAGCGGATTCCGTTTTGGACGAAGCACCTACGACAATGCCTTAATGCTGGAATCCTCTATCAGAGATACATTCGTCACAAAGAAGCATTTGGTAGCTGTCTTCTTCGATATGGAGAAAGCTTATGATAGGACATGGCGATATGGCATAATGCGAGACTTATACGAGATGGGCTTTCTGGGAAATCTCCCACTATTTATTCAAAACTTTTTATTGACAAGGACCTTTAGCGTTCGCATTAATAATATTTTATCAGATGACTTTTCACAGGACGAGGGTGTTCCCCAAGGAAGCGTTCTAAGCGTGATACTTTTTATAATTAAAATCAACGGTATTATTAAACAACTTCCTCCATATGTGCACGGAACGCTTTTTGTAGACGATTTCCAAATATTCTGTTCTGGAATCAATGTACCTTTTATTGAAAGACAACTCCAAACGGCTATTAGAATTGTAAGTAAGTGGGCAAACGAAAATGGTTTTGTTTTTTCTTCGCAAAAGACTGTATGTGTACATTTTACTAGAAGACGCGGACTTTTTCCTGATCCAGAACTTTTACTAGACGGAACTGTTATTCCAGTAGTTCCAGAAATAAAATTTTTGGGTATTATTTTTGACTCGAAGTTATCTTTTCGATATCATATCAAAGTATTGAAACGAAAATGCAACCAATCATTGAATATTTTAAAGGTTTTATGTAACACAACTTGGGGAGCTGATTTTATTTCAATTTTAAAAATTTACAAAGCTGTTGTCCGATCGAAACTCGATTATGAGAGTGTAATATATGGATCTTCTGCTAAGTCTGTTCTTCAAGCCCTGGATACTATTCATCACCAAGGCCTCCGATTATCCCTCGGAGCTTTTCGCACTTCGCCAGTCCAGAGTTTATATATAATGACAGGCGAGCCGGATTTAAGACATCGACGTGAGAAACTTACCCTAAAATACTATTTTAAGATTAAAGCCAACCCTTCTCACCCATTGCATAATAGAGTAACTAACCCTAAATTTGGAAGTCATTACTCATTAAAACCTTCATTCATACCATCACTTGGTTTTAGAGTCCGTACCATAATGAATTCATTAAATGTTGACAATCTGGGAATATTTCCTAGAGAAAACGAACCTCCACCTTGGAATGATAAAAATCTACTTACCATCAATGACTTTTCACATTTTAACAAATCATCAACCCCCGATACCATTTATTTACAATTATTCCATTCCCATAGAAACAAATATTCATCTTTTAAAACAGTTTTTACTGACGGATCTAAGAACGGGACAAATGTTGGAGCCGCGGCCGTTTTTGATAATACAACCATTGCTAGAAATTGCATGGGTGCTGCAGTGTCTTCATTTCAGAGATCTACGCAATAATTTTAGCCTTAAAAACGATTTCTATACACACTAATAAAAACTGGATCTTGTATACCGACTCTAAAAGTAGTATCGAATCCCTATTAAACTATACACATAAAAGTAATTCCTTGGTTTTAAAAGCAATGAATTTGCTCCTAACATTAACAGAAAATGATTTTCAGATATTCTTTTGTTGGATTCCTGGGCATGTGGGAATCCGGGGCAATGAGAAAGCGGATTTGGCAGCCAAAAACGCAACATTGATTATAAACTCCAATGTCCCGATTCACGACATTAATAGTGTTTTAACCCAAGTCATAAATTCATCCTGGCAATCCGCTTGGGATTTGGAAAACCATAACAAACTTCATGATATTCAACCATCTATAAAGGGATTCAACAAAACAAACTTAAATAGAAGTCATCATGTAAAACTGACAAGGCTCCGAATCGGACATTCCTTTTTTACCCACAGACATTTACTGCTGGGAGAACCAGCTCCTCTTTATGCTCATCATGCAATAGTATTTTTTCCATAACACATATTGACGGAATGCCTGAATTTTAATCATCATAGACTAAACCGATTTGGTATCTCCCCTATTACCTTAACAGACTTGTTGATGGAACCACATCATAAAAACTTATTTTTATTCCTTACTGACATTGGTTTCGTAAACTTTATTTAAATTTCATAATCGACTGCAACACACACAACTGCACTGAATTTTATTACGTAGCTTTCTGACTCGTTATAACTAAATACCAGTTATGAACTAGCTATTGTTTGGCGCAGCATGGCTAAATCTGGCCCTTGTGCCATAAAAAACCAACCAACCAACCAACCATTTCATGACATATCCGGGGAAAATAACAATTTAATTTCATACTACGTTTGTATTCATTGCTCGACAACTATTGGATCATGGTAGTGCCAATGAAAACTGCTTCGGGATGCTGGTGTTTTAAAATATTTCAGAGAAGTCGATGCCTTCTAATAAAACAATGATTAAAAGAAATTCTTTGGGATCATTAATTCAGGCCATAATTTATACAATTGACTAAATTTCGCGAGCCGCAATTTAAATGCAGGTAACCTTGCACTAACAATCTTAAATATACATTCAATTCAAGTCCCTCTGGTTCAGTTGTGTTGCTCCAGTGTGACGTTAATTGAAATACCCCCCTCTGGTTCAAAATTAGCTCCAGCGTGACGTCAATGCTTTCTTTGGTTCAAAACCATTTCTTTCTTCGATATTTGAATTTCGTATCATTTTGACGATTATTCAAGTGTCGTGTAATTCAATTCACGACTGTGTTCAATTTTGCATTTCCCTTCAAAATGTAGCATTTCATCTAAATGACGTGTGTGACAACGATCTCTCGTTTGTCCGGTCTGAAACTATGGCTTCAGAGGAAACAGAAGGTTGATAAGAATTGGTTCACTACAGCTTTATCGCTTTACGCCGCAGTATTGTGTGAATTCCATAATTACTGCACTTAACATTAAGTTCTTGTTATAATTTTAAGCTTTTGACCTTCTAATAATGAACATCAATTCAGGTAATCTTGGATGAGGAAGAAAAACTCTCTCAAATAATAAAAAAAAAACACAAGGAAAATGTTTGTTCGGACACACATCAAGTGGTTTCTACAAACAAGGAAAATGGCGTAGGTCAATACACTGTATGTTTCGTTTTGCGGCAGACCACTTGTTCATAGTGTTCCACGCGTGCCAAGGTTTTAATGGCTGCACTTCCATGCATGCGGGAATATTCTTAAAGCAATAGCTTCAACCTATAAACCATTTTTGGGGAGCTTGTTTAGCTGGCATTCAAGGGTACAACCCTAAGCGTCTCTGACAAGCATGTGGGGGCCCGTCGTGGCTCTGGGTATGCCCACTGCGCTAGCAACCTTCGAGTTGTAGGTGGCGCAGGTTCGTTTCCTCTGCCAAGTACATTCCTCCCTGGGTGTATTTCTCTATTCTGTGTCAGTAAAGCTTTCACTGTGTGTCAGTTACTTGATATTGTACGTCAATTATTAATGTTGCATTGTGTCAAGCGCAGCATGACCAAATGTGCCCTTTGCGCCATAAAACCCAAAACCAACCTGACAGGTATGTGTGTATCCTATCTGACCACTACTCCATTCCTGCGATGGACGTGGCTTCTTTCAACAGGAAAATGGAACACAAGTCTAGACACCCAAATTATGATTAAAGGAACACTCGTCTTGCATTTCCGCTGTGGAACACTCAAATCTTACACCTCGAAATACAAAAGAATTGTGGACGGCTTTCCAAGAAGTAGAGTGTTCTACAGAATACTTCCGCGAGCTTCATACCCTGTCTTATTTTTAAGCTCCCGTGGGTGGCCTATCAAATATTATTACAGTTTTTCTAGCACTTCGGTGTTAATGGAGCACGTAATGTTTCGATATCGTTTCTGGATCAAACTTTTGCAAAGAAGACTTTTAGTCGATGGTTCGTTTGTAAGAACAAAATCTATGTTTAATGAAGACAAATGCTAGTTTTTATCTGGATTTCCAAAAAGAAGCCGAAATCATATTTGAGTCATATTTTACAAACGTACTTTAATTTTTTACTTCTATCACAACAAATAAGAGTTAAATCATTAGAAATTTGTTGAAAAGAATACTTATATATATGAAACATTTTCATTCATCTTTAAGTTGGAATTACTTAGGCCATTGTCCACCTCCACCAAGATGTTAACAAAACATGTCAGATTTCGTTGATGGTGCTTGAATTAAAGTGGAAGGTTTCGTTGAATGTTTTCTGCTCCACACAATCAAAATCGTCAACCAAGGACCAGAGTAAAGGTCGTTTGTTCGGGATAGTTACAAGGAGGGAGGAATTGGAATTCAAATATTTGCATAATATCCGTTTTGAGATTTTTAGTAATTTGGACGGTTTTCCAACATTGAATAATTCTTCCCATTTTTCAAAACAATATTTCACTTCAAACACAAAAAGCATTTATATTTTAGCTCGTAATATATGATATTCATTTCATAAATCTATGAGAAAGACGTTATTCCAAGACTTTTGAAGAGCGAGAGATTTAGGGGTGTATCCTTGCCTGAGAAGTGACTGACTGAATAGATGACTTTTTGATTATTAGCAACAAACCTTTTTGATGATTAACAGCAACATGGGAAAAGGATTCTTGGGATAAGTGACTGGGGTGTTAATATACAAAAAAAATCGAACAAATCCCTCAACATGCATTTTGTTCATAAAAAAGGCTCAAGATGATGTTTAACAAAGCTTCGTATGGAGTCTTACTACGCTATAGTGGTAGAATTAATGAAGCCAAATAAAATATGTTTCACAATCTGAGCCACTAATAGACACTCTAACTCCCAATGAAAGTGAGCCCCCAAAGCATATTTGTGAAAACTTATACACTTGCGTTCGACGTTTATGCTGCTGTAGCGTTGTTCCCTTCAACATATCAGGTTGGTTGGTTTATGGTGCAGGGGCCTTATTTGGCCATGCTGCGCGAGACACAAGACATTCAAAATCAAGAAACAGACACATATGAAAGTTTTTACTGACACAGAAGAGAGAAGTACACCCAGTGAGGAATGCACCTGACAAGAATCGAACCTGTGCCACCTATAACTCGGAGATTGCTAGCGCAGTGGACATACCTACTGAGCCACACGGCCCCTCAACATTTCAGGACAGGAGGCAACATCGTTGAAGCCATCAAACGCTTAGAGGATCGTGAATCAAAAATCTGTCCATTCACTTGAAATGAAAGCAGATAAAAGTGAATGAGAAACAACCAAAAATGCCGACAATCCAGTTTAGCCTGCTGGAATATTTTGAAAAATTTTAATTAAAAAAAAATTTTACCGCATAAACTTTCAAATCTTTTACAAGAAACAGTTGTAACGTAATTATTTTTACAAATGTTCACCCACAAACATAGAATTTCGTAATTTCTAGTTATATAATTGTAAGTCAATATAAAAAAATTCGGCTACTAAATCTTCATTTGAGTACATAAGTAAATGTCTATTGAGTATACTAAAAGTTTAAAACCTGTATCTTCAGTCTATTCTGAAGAAAGGTAGATTAGATGAATTAACATTAAGGAGCCTTCTACCTCCTTTTAAAGTGAATTTTCTAAGTTAAATCAACTTGTGCTAGATGACCCAATTGTTCATGCTTACGACCCCCTCAACTCCTTCCCATACCTTCTGATGCGTAGGTGTCTCTGGGGTGCTAATTTAATTAACGTCGCACTAGAGCAACACAACGGGCTATTGGCGACTGTCCGACATCAAACCCGAAGACCACTTCATTTTGAACCACGGTCAGATGACGAGCTGGCACCCCACTCTCCAAACATCCACACCACACCAACGGGAGGACGTTTCAAGTCACGACGCATTCAACGTGCACCAGTACACGACGGTCTTGAGTTGGATTGGAACTCGCAACCCTCCAGTTACTCTTCCAACCGGGCTACAGCGATCCAGGTATCTCTGGGACGTCTCCTGTATATTCAGGATTTGGTCGCGGTGCGACTTGCACAACATGGTCTTGACCAACGGGATTTAGACCACAAGCAGTATTTTCGCACAAGTGACAAAATATTTGACAGAATTGTATGTTAATCTTAAGATCGGAACACAGTAACGTTATTTTTTTCCTGTACAGCAGATTTCCTCGTTTAATGAGCAGTTATTTTGGCGCTGTCTTCAAATGTGCATGAGAATGGAATTGAGAGAAATTGGCATCGGTTAAGAGTCAAAGGAAATCTGAAACATTTAAGTGAATAAGTTCATTGTTTGCGATCTCTCGAAAATGTTTCTGCAACGCCAAAACATCTCGGAAAATAAAGCTATTATACCAAAATCGAAAGCAATTTTGTTATTGCTTCGCTAATACTTTCCTCAATAACCAAGATGACCAAAGTACAGGAGTAGAACATAAATGCTTGTCAAGTGGAAAAATTACTAACCTCGGAATCAGTTTTATAGCCAAAGGGAATGAGAGAGAATGCAAGAGAAAAGGAATTTCTTTCAGAGACATTTCTAATTTCCGAGAGCTCGTGTTTTTTGTGATAAAGCTTGATTAGGTATGTAGCCCCTTTCCAGTCTTTCGTACGAGCTCACCAAGTCCTGAATTTAGACAATGCGAATAAATATTGCTTTCATCTATTCGGATGATATATGAAACGATAGAATCGGGAGAATCAGGTTTAAGTTCATGTTTTGCTTGTTATTTTTTGATGCCGTTGGACTTACGGGTCTGACTGAAGGTCGTCCTTAGTTCAGAGAAAGTGGTTTTCATCGTTTAAAAATCGAGAATTCTTTTAATTTTTATACCAATTTTCGATGCTCATTGATTCGGAATTGGGCTCTGGTAGTTAAACCTCTTGTTCCTGTTAATACTTTATTCTAGAGAAAATGGCGACAAGTGAAGCACTGTTTAAAAATGGAGAATTCGTTTAATTTTTATACCAATTTTCGATGCTCATTGATTCGGAATTGGGCTCTGGTAGTTAAACCTCTTGTTCCTGTTAATACTTTATTCTAGAGAAAATGGCGACAAGGGAAGCACTGTTTAAAAATGGAGAATTCTTTTAAATTTTATACCAATTTTCGATGCTCATTAATTCGGAATTGGGCTGTTAAACCTCTTGTTCCTGTTAATACTTTATTCTAGAGAAAATGGCGACAAGTGAAGCACTGTTTAAAAATGGAGAATTCTTTTAATTTCGTAGTATTAAATTTCGATGGTCATTCATTCGAACCTGACTTATAACTCTTGTCATTCAGATAATAGGTCTTGTACTCGTCTTATAACTTATTCTTTCCCTAATTTGTGGATAATAACGAAGAAACGTGTATCCATCAATCGTAACATAGAAGTATAAGTAATATAGTGTTCTTTAATTATTGCAAAGAGAAACTGACCAGGTTCTAAATTTTTAAATTCTGGTGCTGCAATTAAAAGGTCATTTACGTCATTTTCAATTATTATCTCTTCCCACGGAATGACGACACGTGGAATTTTTGAGAGGTTAATCAGCTAAACTGTAAAATCAAATGGAAAATTCCAGATTTCTTTCTTGATTTGTATACTAATAAGATAGCTAAACTATACACGTTTTTCAAGTTATACATGGATGATTCAAAATTCCCTGGCCAAACTTTAGGGGGTGGTAGGATGCATCAAAACAAACATTACTAACACAAAGAATGTATGTCAGCAACTGTCATCTGACCGTGGTTCAAAATCAATCGGTGGTGTCTTTCCCTTCGGGATTGATCCCGAACCGTCGACAATAGCCCTTTGTCTTTTTGTTAATTAAGTACCTCAGCTGTTGCACGTAGGTGCTAGAGGGGGCTGTTTGCCCAAAGGAAAGATCCGAGGACACCATGTCATTTTGAACCACTGTCAGATGACGAGATTACACCTGAGCTGGCACCTCACTCTCAAAACATCCACACCACGACAGGACATTTGAGGCCACGACAGATTGAACGTGCACCATCCCCCTTTGTACACGAAGATCTTTGGTTTGATTCGCAACCCTCCTGTTGCTAATCCGTTACTCTTCCAACCAGGCTATCGTGGCCCAGAATCCGAGTAGGCAGTATTTCAACCAAAACTTGATTAAAACCCACTATTCAAAAACAGTAAAAGTAGTCACAAATTTACCCCCAAATCTCATAAATGTGGAAACACCGGATTAAATGGTAAAAAATGTTAACTACAATATCTAGAAATAATTAGATTGCAAACTGAATTTTCATCCACCGGGATTTCATACACGCCACATTAAATAAACGAATTCTTCCAAAATTTTAATAGTATCTTCATAAGTATTTAAATTAATATAGTGCTGATTGTTTTTTCGTATGTTTCACTAAGCGCTACAATTAAAGACTGTCGGTATTAAAATGTTTCGATCAAAGTCTTGTCGTTAATGAAAACTATACGGTAATGTTTTGCAATTATATCTAAAACACAAGTCTTCAAATTTTCACTTCGGTATGTTTTTATTTGCTGACGTAGAAGCCATTAAACTCATTATCGAATTTTGCATTTTCATTAGCTATTGAACAGCTGCATTTTGTAAATAAGCTAATGGACATGTACACGATCACGGAAGGTAGAATGGTTATTTCCATTGCTTAAACTTCTACCAGTAAAATTGAATATAAAGGTTCACAACACTGAAAAATGTTAAAATAGAATGGTTATTTGTTATTTTGTTATTTCAATTAACGTCACACTGGAGCAACACAATGGGCTATTGGTGACGGTCCGGGATCAATCCCAAAGGGAAAGATCCGAGGACAACACCACGT
Source organism: Meta bourneti (assembly GCA_933210815.1). Classification (NCBI taxonomy): domain Eukaryota; kingdom Metazoa; phylum Arthropoda; class Arachnida; order Araneae; family Tetragnathidae; genus Meta; species Meta bourneti. Next base: position 104,454,684 of record OW119926.1, read on the forward strand.
AATTTTGAACCACGGTCAGATGACGAGGCAACACCTGAGCTGGCACCCCACTCTCCAAACTTCCACACCACGCCAACGTGAGGACATTTGAGGCCACGACAGATTTAACGTGCACCAGCCCCCTTTGTACACGACGGTGTTTGGCTGGATTCGAACTCGCAACCCTTCGGTTGCTAGTTCGTTACTCTTCCAACCGGGCCACCGCGAAAATAGAATGGAACATGGAATGGAACATGTAACAAATGACCAAACATTAAGCTCGATTTCTCATCAGATGCAAAGTTTGATATAAAATTAATCTAGTTTTAGCTAAAGGAGTTTTATTAAGATCAAATGAGTTTAGCCAACCAACTCACTTTATGGGGCCGCAGTAGCCAAGTTGAAAGTGTAGCAACCGGAGGGTTGCGAGTTCGAATCCAACCAAAAACCGTCGCGGAAGGTATTACCTCGTCATCTGACCGTGGTTCAAAATTACGTTGTGTTGTCCTCGGATCTTTCCCTTTGGGATTGATCCCGTACCGTCACCAATAGCCCTTTGTGTTGCTCCAGTGTGACGTTAATTGAAAATACCTTGGCGCAGCTTGTCCTGTTTGAGCCTTTCGCCATAAAACTCAACTATCAATCAATCAAACCAACCAAACTTTCATGTTACGCTTTGTCAGATGAATCAAAATCTGCTGTGTTATTGTTAGAAATACGCAAGATGGATATGCTGAGGGAAATTAGCAACGAAAACGAAATTTTGAACACATTTTAAATTCGAGACGGTCAAATTTCTTTTTCGTGTCTGAATCTCGCAGACAGTTAAGTGCGATTTCTTCCATCCTATACGGGTATGATTCACGTGCGATCCAAATCTTCCGTGGTAACAATAAATGCATAAATGATAGGCCTGACAATGGGGCTCTCCCCAAGTACTGTCGTACCTGGCACAGGAAATCTCCATCCCACGTGACTCTGCCGCAAGGTCAGATGAGGCAATTAGCCCACGTGCGTGTCATTATAGAACAATCGAACAAGGGGATCGCTGATCTTCCGGAAAAGATACAAGATTTTGCGAAAAAGGAAACGCAAAAGAAAAAGTTTGGTTTCGAGTCACATGGGTAAGAACAATAAAATTTAAAAGCTGCGAAATTGTTGCAGGATTGTGATATTTAGGAGGAGCACTTATAGAGGAGACTTGGTACTGGATATTTCGCTTTGAGGTTTCATGCTGAGAGTCTCCAATCACTTTCACCTGTCAAAAGAATAGAGATGGCACCTACCAATGCCAAGAGTCTAATGAAGGATTTTCGAGCCAGCTTCAGTAAGATTTGCTTTATTTAATTTCTAGCTTTTTAGATGTATGGATAGCCATTCAATGCATAAAAAATAAAGCCCAAAATACATTACTTGAGTTTTCGAGATGGCAGAAATGTATTAAAATGTTTCCAAAAACGTTTCAAATAGAATTCAGTTCCATCGGAAATGGATTTAGAATTCCAGGTGTTTTCCATGAGATTTTGAAGAATCGTAAAAATTTGACTTGAGAACAATCTCTTCACATAAGCATTTCCCCTGATTCAGCAATATCTCCTATGTGCAGCAATGGATGAGTCTTTATTTGAGGACTTTTTCGATCAAAGGTTTGGTAATCAGAACTCGCTTCTAACTTGGAAAAGTTTCCGATATACGAATTATAGTAATATACATTTGGTAATAACTGCGATTTATTTATATCTATATAACTGGATACATTTATTATATTTTGTGCTTGGCTACTTATCATTTTTTGATGCTGCATGCATCTGATTTTAATGTAATATGAACTGCTATGTTGTATGCCCGTTAGCATTGGTATGAATACAACAAAAGTTACCATTTAAATTTTACTTAAAAACTTTTTTGGGTTGATTTGAAATTCCAAGGTCATTTTTCCAACATAAAGGGTAATTGGATCGTGGCCTACGGCTTGGAGAAAATTTCACTTTGGATTCAAACTTTGAATCAGAATTATACATCAAAAATCACTAACTCTAAAGCCAACAAATAAACGAATTTTGTCCTCTGTTATGATCAGAATATCCCTTAAAGGTGGGTGCTATGTTAATGTCATGAAGTGATGCAGGAAAAACGCACCATTTATTCTGAAATGACTCATTTGTCACGGATTTATTTTGTCTTTGGACCTTTGTGTAAAGTGCGGGTCATCACGAAAGTAAAGGAGCCAGTTGGAATAATACTGCATTTCTGTCATGTCATCAAAGTCCGAATTGATTCAAAAATACAAATTATTCACTTTTGAGTTATGAGCTCCACTTACAAATAAAGAGGGTGATTGGAATTCCCGTGTCTACACAACTGATATTTTCATGTCCGAATTTGTTGTATGCATCAGGTGCTTTGTTTTAATCTCTCAGGTCCTACCAGGTGGCTAAGTCGGACTGCTGCAGAGATGACTTAGACCTTAGGATCAATAGCAGACGCGCTCAACCCATGTCATGGACTTGTGCAAAAGAGGACGACCACCTGTCCGTACTCAAAAAAAGCAATCGCACAGATCATCTCTAGTACCTTTTCATCACTCAAACACCAGAGCTGCTTGCCTTCAATTTGCCCCGGAAAACTTTCTCCATACTTGTCAGGCTCCCATCTGGCCATTTGAAAAAGACGATATTTTTAAAAATCCTTTCCCACCTGTATGAATTGGCAGCTTAATACCAGTCTCTCCCTCACACATCCTGAATTGCATTGGAGCCATACATGAAGACAGTTTAAAGTTCCCATCTGCCAATGCCCCAAACCTCTTTGCACGGACTCAATGATTTAGTGTAATTTGTTTCTTTTACACTGGGATAAGAAAGAAGGTCCTACCGAAAGGATAGTTTGGCGTTTTGAATTCATAATTACCGGAAGGGATGTCCAATCGAAAAACGGGCACTTTCGGGTGCGTTTTCGACATGTGGTATGATGATTGTGTGATTGATTCTGTACAATTCTAATTTATAGATATAAAATGTGATGTAGGTCATTTTAAGCATAATTCTAAGATAATATTTTGGTGTTTGCTCTATCATTTCAGTATATTCTGTATTTTACTTAATTTGCAAATTAGGTAAAGCAACTATAACCATTTTAATAACTTTTCAAAAAAGTTATTTTCCTAAGCATTTGATCAAAAGTTTTTTGTGTGTTCCTGGTATTGTAAAGTTTAATCTGTTAGAAAATGTAGTGTATTGAAATGAAGTTGGGAAACATCTAGAGATCCACAAACGCAGAAAAGAAAATTCCATGCTCATGTTAGAGTAACGAGTTTACTTATTTTCATTTTATTAAGTATTGGTAATTTAGTTTAACTTCCATGAAATATTTGCCTAATGTTTCTGGTTTGAAACAGAAAAACGCCAATAAATGAATATTATTTTTTGGATGACCATATAAAGCCCAACTATCTCATTTTTATTGCCCAACTGATTTAGTTCTTGAAGACCTGAATTGACACTAGCGTTAATCCACTGGGTTTTTGAGGGCTGCAACCTACGATCCTGTAAAACAATCTAGGAAACAACTACAGTTCTTATTTTTGAAATAAAACTCGAGGAATCTACTCAAAACTAATTCGTCACATTTCATGCTTGTTTAGCAACTTCCAACTCGTTTAAATGATTTTAGTACTAAAATTGTTGAATTTTTATTGCAAAAATGTTCCTGATGAAAGAACAAATAAACATTTGATTAGCATATTAAAAACGACCCTGAAGTTTTACAGACGAACCTTTTTGGACAACGGTACCGTACCTAAGTCATACTCAGAATGACAGTTGAACAGTACTAATTTAAATTAGTACAAACCACGGGGGTATGCTTATTTCATGCAAAATTTGTGTGAATTAGAAAATATCTTAAATTTAATTTTTAAACTAAAATCTTTTTTAGTAATCTTTAAAAAATGTCTGTAGACTATCCACTTAATAAAAATTAGCAGAAAATAAAATATAAATGAAATATCAAAATATTCTATCGATAAATAAACTCGATCCTTGCAAAAATTGAAACGTGTAATGTTAACCGATTGAAAAAAAATTAATGTGGGCAAACGGAAATGAATATATTTTTATTTTGGATAATTTGCGCTTATGTATGGAGCTGTCATCCTGGATATTCCTTCAATAAGTTTTAAAATGGTATGAATATAATACTTTTGTGCGTGTGGCATGAATAAATTTCTACATGTAATTTGAAGATTATTTTATATTCATTAGGAAATGAGCAAATTATTAACACCTTTTACTGTTTCTCAAAGCATTTTCCATTCGAACATTGATTAACCGAGTGTCCGTGTTATCCGACCCGAATTTGATAGCTTTTTAAGCTTTAAATCAACCTTTCTTCTAGCTCTTTGGGTTGCTCAGTTCGAGGTAATTTCGAATACTCAAGATCTGTATTTTTTTGAAACGCAATTTTGTCCCCCATTCACAGGTGTTGCGCGCTGCTTTTAGAACAAACTGCAGCCTGATAAGGTCTTGATGAGATTAGGAAAATTTAAAGACGATCAAAACATACACTGAAGGGCCAAAAAAAAATCATGGGATAGCAGTATGCAAATTTACAAGTGGTTCTCGCATCGCGTTAAGAGGTATAAAGAGTCGGATGGTTATCAGTGCTGTCTGTTGGACTTTTGAATGTCTCGGAAAACGTTTTATAACGTGATAATAGCTACCTAACGAGAATTAATCGAGTTTGAGCGTGGAATGATAGTTGAAGCACTACGCATGGGGCATAGCATTTCGGAAGTTGTTGAGAATTGAGATTCCTCGCTCCACAGAGTCAACGGTGTATCGAGACTACCTCGTGGAAGGCACTATCTTCTACAAGGGACAGCACAGTGACCGTCTGCTGAATGATCGAGACCAGCGACGTCTGAGCAAAAGCGTCCATGCTAACAGACGAACGACACTAACAGACGAACGACACTAACAGACGAACGACACTAACTGACTGCCACATTCAATGAGGGACGCACTCGAAGCGTGTCTGAGATCCGTGCAGCGAAGTGGATGGTATATGGCTTCGGAAGACCGACTTTACTCACATCACATAATCGGCTTCAGCGCTGGGCTCATGCATTGGACCCTAGAAGAAGGTAGCCGATGAATGAACACATACATTGGACCCTAGAAGAAGGTAGCCGATGAATGAACACATGCATTGGACCCTAGAAGAAGGTAGCCGATGAATGAACACATGCATTGGACCCTAGAAGAAGGTAGCCGATGAATGAACACATGCATTGGACCCTAGAAGAAGGTAGCCGATGAGTCCAGTTGGTACGAGCGAATGGTCGAGTTCGGGTGTGGAGCAAACCTCATGAGGCCCAACAAGGCATTGTGCAAAACCATTCTAGTACTCATTAAGTTATTCAAGTTAATCAACCGTGCTTTATCAGCACCCAAAAACATACTACGAACCTCAAATGATTTCTCCTCACTCGTACGGTGTAATTATTCTAGCCATTAATTCAAGTACGTCCCCTTATATAAACGCTGGCTTGTACCATAGCTGGAGTCATCCGGAGATGTCTTTAGATATGCAGATAAGAGATTAAAGCCCCTTCGGGGCTAGGCTCCTTGAATAAACAATCAATAGCTGGAGTCTGTTCTTATCTAGTTCAGTTTCACTGACAGTTGTCTCGCAAAACAGTTCGAATTTTTTGGTTCTCGATTATTTCTCGATTGTTAAAAGGTAAGCATTACTTTAATGTATTTCATGCTGCCGTTTGAGTAGTCAGCACTGTTTTGCCATACATCGTTGACGATTAAATCAGATGTGAAAAAATGTGATGCGTCCATCCATGTGTCTGTAGATGAATACTGGTACTGGGGAAACATTGCACCACAATATTTAAGGTATAAGAGAGGTGACTATTGTATTTAAGATATATTTCGACTTTTTTTGTAGTTTAAGGAAATTGCTGCACTGTAATATTAATAAATTTTATCGAAATAAGCCGAATCTAAAGAAACATTCAATATTACATAACATAATTGGAAATATTCTAGTAAGAAACTTTAAATCTCGTTAATGTAAAATGCTAATGGAAATCCAAGCAAACAATAACCGGCTGAAAAAGATGCAAAATAGAAAAAAAAACTTGCAACATTTAAAAATTAAAAACATTTTGTGTGGGGTGTAACCTAAACTAAAGAAAAATAAAAGTAATTTTTAGAGGTCCTGATAACCTCGTGTTTCGACAACGTTTTTGCTTATAATTTAAAATACTGTATTACATTATCACCAACAATATGTATAACCATTATTTAAAAAAAAGATTATCAGTTTAAAATTTAACTTTAAAAATTGGTTTTGAAGTTTGGAGAGTGGGGTGCCAGCTCAGGTGTGACCTCCTCATCTGACCATGGTTCAAAATGACGGTGCGTTGTCTTTCCCTTCGGGATTGATCCCGGACCCTCGCCACTAGCCCGTTGTGTAGCTCCAGTGCGGCGTTAATTAAATATCTACTTACCGGTGAAATATAAAATAAAAATGGCGCGGGAAAAGTTGCAATTGCAGTAAATATTAAAATGGAAATAAAGTGAAAGATCAGTTGTACGCTCCCGCATGGGTCAAGGGGCCCCACCCCGGATTGATGTCTACAATCAAAGCAGACAACGTGTCGTTAGATTATTTAGTTACGAGAGGTATTCAAATTATAAGCGTTTCAGCTAAAAAACACAAAGAATAAAAGAGCATCTATAAATAAACAATAGAATTGCTGTGTGTCGTCTCCATCATGTTTTTCTTCTATTTCCATACAACTGGCCCAAAAACTAGGGCCAGAATACTTTTTAAGACGACCTATCTCTTCTGCAGTCTTGACTTCTAACCAGTTTTGACCTACTTCTGACCTATAGAATATTTCCAAGGATTTCGTTTCAACCAATAGTCCCCTACAACATCATCAAGTCATTGTTGGGGCAAAATTAAATTCCAATATAATAATCCAGTATTAATAGTCGAAAATCCCGTGACGCTCAGTGAGTTTAAATACTAAGTAGATATTTTAATTAACGTCGCACTGAAGCAACACACCGGGCTATTGGGACGGTCCGGAATCAATCCCCTAGTGAAAGATCCAATGGCAACGCCTCGGAATTTTGGATCATGGTCAGATGATGAGGTCAACACCTGAGCTGGTACCCCACTCTCCAAACTTCCACACCACGACTACTTGAGGACATTTGAGTCCACGACAGATTGAACATGCACCACTCCTCGTGTACACGACAGTCTTTGGCTCGTTCGAGTCTCGCCACCCTCCGGTTTCTAATCCATTTCTCTTCAAACTGGGCAACCCAACGTCAGGATAAGAAATGAAATTTGACCCTTTTGAGTGATTCTTTTTGCACACTCAGTTGGGCAGCTAAAACTGCTATCATAACGAGAAATATAACGAGAAATCAGTGTCACAGCTTTCGCAAATGGAGAACAGATTGATGGGTTTGAATAAAATGCTCTATTCTCTAGCCTTTATTTTATTTTACGCTTGTGGTTTTAAAAGTAGGAATCGACTTTCCGGAATTCTGTCAGAAATCAATCCTCTTTGGGAATTTAAAACATGTTTTGAAAACCAATGCAAGATCTCCGATGATGCAAGAAATAGATCGCATCTGAATATACGTATTCAATAAACTAATACGCATTTTTGTCTATCAAAAGATTGCAGAGTAGGTATTATTACAAAGTGTAACTGTTAGACAGCTGCTCGGAAAGGTGTCAATCAAGTTGAACAGAGATGCATTCCCCGAGGCGACGAGTGTTATTTTCAGTCCTTGAGAAAGAAAGAATCGAGTCTCAACTGATGCAGCATTCCGCTCACGATTTTAAGTCCAGTGAAGGTGGAAAGGAAGCGAATCTACAAACCAGGGGAATATTGGGTGCCCCAACTAGAAGGTTGGTTTGGGTTTTATGGCGCAAGGTCCAATAATGGAGAAGCTGCGACAAACCCAAGATTAAGTATTATCCAATAAAATCAGTTAACATATAGACACTGAAAAGGATGAAAACTGAATAAAAAGAATGGAAGGTTTTCAACAATGATCCTAAAATAGATGAAACGATGCAGTTTAAAAGGTGTGATAGAAACTATACAGAATTATCCTTAAAATTTTAAAAAAGATTGGAGTATTCAATAAAATGTGGATAGGGTCCCACATCCACAAGAAAAGCTAAAAAAGTATGATTTGATTTTAAAAGTGATAATTATCTACATTTTAAAAATCCGGAAGAGTGGTGAAAAAATGGGAAAGTGCAGAGTGGATAACCCAGCAAGGCTTAGGCGAGGGTTTTTTAAAAAGTGGAAATGCCACAGACAAGAAGTTAAACCCTGAGATAGTTAGGTCTCCATTGCAATGCTGGCAAAAAGGAGAACTTTCACCACCTATTAAGTACCGATGGGTAATCCTCGAATGCCCAATACGAAGTCTTGTTTGAATTACAAGGAGGAACAAAGAAGGCCAGGTTGATAGGGTCGGTTGTATCCTATGAAATTCCCAAGTAGAAGGAACGGCCTTTCCGCAAAGGTTTGCTGTTGATAGGAAGAAGGTTGATAGGAGGTGTAATACAATCTGGCACCATTGAGCTGAAATATTTCAGCTCTTTAGCACACTGGGCTTTGTTTTTCTTGAGTTTGTTTCCAATGCAAAAATGTTCATGGGCAAGGGGGAATTTCCGTGCAAATCAGGAATACCGAAAACCGCTGGTTTTATAAAAACGCAACAAATTGTAGCCTTCGGAGGACGAGCAAAATGGTGTGATTGCTGGGAGATTTCTTGTGTTATGTGGTTATTGACTGTAAACGCATTTATTTTTCGAAAAACACGTCGTGATGTATTTCAGTTTCGATATTTTACAATTCGACTGTAAGTTTGATGAAGGCCCTGAATTTTAAGCTTGCAGTTCATTAAAAAAAACCCGAGGTATGATCTCCAGAGACTTGAGAAGTGAGAAAATAGTTAGGCCGTTTGATTTAATTATTCACAATTACAAGTTCGGAATCCGATATCAATAAATTTCTCGTTTGCTCTAAGTATAAATAAAACGTGTTTTAAAGCACAGGAAATTTTTAAACAAAGGTAACCCCAGAAAATGAATCAGCCATTTGTTTATAGTTAAAATGTTAAGCAAAATAGTAAAAGAATGACACAAAGTATTGATCCCGTGCTGCCTATTTCTGTTCGTAGAGTACACCAATCTGAATAAGCGAAATGAGTCATTAAATCTACAACCAAAACTCTACTGAAACCGGATAGAAACAAAAATAGCTTATGAGAAGGATTTTCAGTGCAAGTAATCAAACCAGGCGGTCTGTGAAGATTTTATTTCTGTCCAAATGTTCCCTCACGATACCTGATGTACCTGAATGTAGTGTATCACTGTTTTGGCAACGTTTGGTGTTTGATCTAAGTGCCCAATGAATTGTCACTTTTTCAATTCAGATTTTTAAAAAATATTGTCAGGCAGATATGGTAGGTATTTTAATTAACGTCACACTGGAGCAACACAACGGGCTATTGGCAACGGTTCGGGATCAAACCCGAAGGGAAAGATCCGAGAACACCGCGTCATTTTGAACCACGGTCAGATGACGAGGTCACACCTGAGCTGGCAACCTGCTCTCCAAACTTCCACACCATGCCAACGTGAGGACGTTTGAGGCCACGACCTATTTAACGTGCACCAACCCCCATCCGTGTACGCGACGATCTTTGGTTGGATTGGAACTCAACCCTCCGGTTGCTAATACGTTACTCTTCCAACCAGGCTACCATGGCCCAACTTTTATTGGTGAAATGCTAAAATCGTGTTCGAAAGATTAGCAAGTTTTGTCATATTCAGAATACGTGCAGTAAACACGAGCCAGCGTGAAACCAATGCTCTTAATATTAGAGGTCTTGACATAATAAATCCCGCCCAGCGAGCAGATAAGGAAAATTACACTTGGGATGAAAGGATTACTTTTGGGCAAATTGAATTGAACTGTTTAAAAAATGTGAAGAAATTGTGAAAAAATGTGTAAGAAAGCTGTGTGAAATAAATTATCTCGAGTCTGCTGCTTTTGAAACCACAGTATGCGAATCAGGCATTCAATTTGCTAGATTTCTTACACTACATCAAAACAACGGGTTCTGAGATTTGTAGATTAAATTGATACCTACTCTTTAACATACCATCACATGACATTAAATAACTCCCATTTTCTTAGAGTCAAACCTTTAAACATGCTTTTCTGGAAACGACTTTGCAGATTAATTTTTTGGTATGCTTACCGACAAATGGGTTTTGCGGTGCACAATGTCTACTTTACATCATAAAATGTCTACTTTACATCATAAAATGTCTACTTTACATCATAAAATGTCTACATCATAAAATGCGTCATCCTATTCTCAAGCTATCTGCAACATCAGTTCCGTTACTCAAGCAGGGATAGTTTTATACACATCGCTTTGTCAACTCGTTCAGACTCAAATTTAGAAACCACTCGATATATCACGCTTCTTAGGTATGTGAATAAGTTGACAAAAACTTGCTTCTTTTACATAAAAAATAGGCCCAAAATATGCATTTCTTAATTTCGACTAAAAATTTGCTCAACGCGAAACGGATGCTTTTAATACTGAAATAAAGATGTTAGAACATTTTTGAAATTAAATCCCTTCCACACTTTAGACACCCAAACTTTTGATACCTGTTTCGTTAAGAAATTGGTTGAGCTCCCAATTTTAAAGCGGCCCGGTTGGAAGAGTAATGGACTAACAACCGAAGGGATGCGAGTAGTTCGAATCCAGCCAAACACAAAGGGGGCTGTGCGCGTTAAATCAGTCGTGGCCTTAAATGTCCTCACGTTGGTGTGGGGTGGAAGTTTAGAGAGAGGTGCCAACTCAGGTGTGACCTCGTCATCTGACCGTGGTTCAAAATTACGTGGTGTTGTCCTCGAATCTTTCCCTTCGGGTATGATCCCCAATAGCCCGTTGTGTTGTTACAGTGTGAGGTTAATTAAATACCTCCCTACCTTCTCTGTTCGCGAAACGATTGCAGAAAATAATGAGGTTTGTAAAGTTTAGATGAGATATTCAACGTTTCACCCTTACGCAACAACTGAAGTGAAGAGAAAAAACATGAAAAAGACCCGTTTACGCAATCTGCCATTTTGTTTCCAATCCAGAAATGTTGCTTCCAACAGGATATGGGTCACAATACATTGCTAAAGTTGCAAGTCAATTTATATCAACTAATTATCCCACTACTTTTACTATTCCATTTATCTTCGCTTGAGGCGGATCATTTGCATATCGTGAGGTCTGCTAATCAGTATGCTATTGCGCTTTCTCTTCGATGAACCCGTTTCTATCCATGGAATGGAAATATTTAGTTACGGGTTGGAAAGATTCCAATTAAAATGTTCGTGTTGGGATTTTACACCCAACAACCTAATAAATATTTAAAAATCATCACACACAAGTTAATTTAATAGCCGATATTATGCATCCCCATTTCCTAAATCACTATGGAGTGGTATCTACTTTAATTTACCGACATGTCTACAAATTGATTTAATTTTGAAAATTCCACATCCTACTTTTCCATCAATAATCTAGGGCAGCGGTAGCCCGGTTGGAAGAGTTACGGTTTAGCAACCAAAGGGTTGCGAGTTTGAATCCAACCAAAGATCGTTGTTTACAAAGGGGGATGGCGCACGTTAAATCTGTCGTGCCCTCAAATGTCCTCACATTGGCGTGGTGTGGAAGTTTCAAGAGTGGGGTGCCAGCTCAGGTGTTGCCTCGTCATATGACCGTGGTTCAAAATTACGTGGTATTGTCCTCGGATCTTTCCCTTTGAGATTGATCCCGTACCGTCGCCAATATCCCGTTGTGTTGCTCCACTGCGACGTTAATTAAAATACCTACCTTTCCCTTCGGGTTGATTCCTTAATAATGCCGAAGATTGAAAATTGGAATGTTGATTGAAACAGTAATTTTGATTTTATAAAATCCGTTTTGGATCATGCCGAAGAGAAACATTGAATATCATTTATATAATTGTATCACAGAAAAAAGCCACTTTTAAGGACTCAAATAATTTTAGCGAACACTCAAATAATTTTGTAACATACCGCTTGATTTATTAAAAAATATTCAGGAAAAAGTACTTTTAACATTGCAATTCATGAGGTTTTTATTTGTTTCGCAACTGTTCCGTGAGGTTATTTAAACCCCTCAATCCTCTCATGATCTGTCCTCCCTTTCGTTTTGCCCTCGTCTTTTTGTAGGCTTTCGGGTTTTTCCCCCTCTGTAATTTGCTGATTTGTTTAGATTAATGCTGAAGCAATTCTGAGTACTAAACATATACATTGTTTGGCGCAGCTTGGCCAGATCTGGCGTCACAAAAGCCAACAACTCACCAACCACTAAAGGCTGTACGAATATCAAAACTTCTAGTCGTTCCAAACAAAACGGTGCAAAAAGTTGAAACCCCTGTCAAAGTGCCAAAGGGAAAGTTATAATTTCCCTTTACTGGCATCTTTACACTACAAACTAGATTTAGATTCCAAATTGTGGCTATCTATGAAAGCTCCAAGTGTTTGTTCAGAACATTTTCACTCCATGTTTATTCAATTTAAAACCTATTTAAGTCTTGATTTACTCGATTGGAGCTGCGGTTTAGGAGTAACTGATAGATTATAAAGGAAATTGTCTTACAAAGTAGTTAGTGGGTTACACTTTTACAAAAGTGCAACAGTTTGATAAATATGAATTAAAATTTTCTAAACATTTGGTTCAACTGTTTGATCATCAATGTCCACTTTTTCATTCGTGTTGACAGTACCAAGCACTAATTTCTAATTTACATTAAGTACACTTTCTAACTTACGTTACAAAACTTTTATAGTTCGATTCATACTAGTTGAGGTAGTTTTACTTTTAGGATTTAAAAGACTGGAATAAGTAAATAAGATCCCTATATAATAAATAAGCGAGAATCTAATCTTTAAGTAGTACAGGAAATGATTTTTTGCATAGTAACACGATTAATCTTACTTGCATATGAATTCCCCATAAGCAGAGATAAATTAAAATGAGTATTAAATTCGATTAAATGATTGATAAAAATGGCAACATTTTAAAATGTTTAAAACTTTAAGGTGTCCTTTTCTCAAAAATACTTTTTGGTTCAACATTCTCCTGTCTCCAATTTTGTGACAATATTTAGTAATGTAGAATAAATGTTATCTAATTTCAAAGTAAAAAGTCGTTCTCACAAGAAAAATAAATTTTACCTCAACCCCTCTCACTGAAAAATAATACAAAGCACGTATATGAATTTTTATACATTTTTTCATGCCTCAAACTATTTTATTATCTTCACTCAACATATTAAGCATGCTTTCGAATTTTGGGGTGGAGAAACCCTTTCTCAAAATAGTCATCTGGATACCTAAATAAATCGGGAAGATATATTAGTCGCGTTTCTATAAATGGAGCGAAACAAATTAACTGATCTAAGTAATTTGAATTGACCTTAATTAAAATTTTTAAGAGGCGGCTCGTTTGATAAGTTATAACATAGTAGATTACAACTTCAATAATAAAAATATTTGTATCAAATGTAATAGAATTCTCCAGACGATATCAACAGTCTCATAACCAATTAAAAATGTGTTTTTGTGAAACCTTTTCCAAGAGACACAAAAGTTTTCTATTTTTCTCTATCCTTTACCAAAACGAATCTTTGATACGATATCTGAACGAACCGAGCTGTTTATAATGGCTGTGCAGGAAGTCTTTTAAAACACTTATCTCTGAGAGTCCTAAAGATGCGATACATTGCTTATGTGATATTTCCCTGGTTTCTTTCTCCTAAGAAGTGTCAATTGTTTTGTCTCTAATTGAGGTGTTGATATCGATACTTTTCCTCCGAGTTGTCAGGTTATTATCCTTCACTGATTGCACGCGATACCTAATGAGTTGACGATTTAGAAGCACATATTTTAAGGTTTCAAATAGTGAATGGCTTGTTTTCTAAACTGTTTACATGATATATTCACCTAATTAGAATAACTTGTCCACTGAAACTTTCTTATATAATCTTCCTTAAAGGAAGACTACATATAAAAGGACATATCCAACCAGAAAAATGTTTTCAAAACACGAAATGAGTTATGATTCACAAGATTGGAACAACAAACGATATCAAATAATTTTAGCAGTTATGATTCAGAATAAATTCTAAACGCAATCGAGCTTATTTCGATTGTGGTTTGTTTTCTAACACTGAAAGTGCCTCTCGTAGCAGCTTTTGTGATACAAATATCGTTTTTCTTCATTAGCTTATTTAAGGTTGAATTCCAAGAATTGTAACTTTCTTCCCAATGATTCAAAAAATGAAACGTGTCAATTATTTTAACGAGGCATCGCAATATTAATGAACTGGAGATATTTTTTGTATTTAAGTTCACTTTTCATTCTGTACGTACATGTGCAAATAAGTCCAAAATTTTCCCATTTTAAAGAGGTAATAGAATCAAACAATATTGTTTATTCTTCAATTGAATCACTACATTTCGATGCATTTTTTAGAATGTTTCATTGACATATCTGTTCACTAAAACATACTCTACATTTTGCCCTTAAAATTATCTAAAACTGCAGAAATGTCTTCATTACTTGTCAATTTTTTCCGATCCGTTTTCAATTTTAAAAGGAAAAAATTGTGCACTTGAAAATTGCATGCAATACTAAAGTTGAAATCTGTTTAAATATTGGGCAGCTATCTGCGATGTTTAGTTGGAGTGATACTGAACATTTTAACTACAGTATTACGAAACATAGAATGGAGGAAGGAAAAAAATGTTAATTCTTGTTGACATGTTTGGGCCGAAAATTTATGGACCTTACCACGAAAATGAAATTTTTTAAGTCGAAGACAAGTATTTAAATTTACGTATTCACAAGTAGACTTTCCTTTATAATTCGCAAAATAACATTTCAAAATCGTGAAGATTGTTACTCTTCATATTTTGTCTAAATGGTTATAAAGGTTGTCAAATCATTTTAAGGTTTCGACAAGAAACAAAATTTAACTTCGCTACACTTCAACTAAATGATGTATTTAATCTCAATATTTTCTCGTTTCCATCGTTGAAATTTTGAAGTTAAATCATAAAATATATATATTGCTCAAAAAGTAAACTGTTTCTTTCCGTAAATAAGCAGCAAGCATGTTTTATCTACAGCTTTTAACTGATCCTCTGACAAAAATGCCATAAAATGATGGATCGTGAATGGAATAAGCCAAGGTCCTCACAGCAAAGACATTAAATCGATCCCACTTATTTAAAAGGTACATCGAAGCCTTTGGCAAAAAATTCGTAAAACCTTTCTTGATTTTATTTTCTTTCCCACTGGCCTTCGTTATATTCGGACACTGGTTGGAGCGAGCATTAATTGCTGTTGTCACGAAATTCATATCTATCACTCTGCGAAATTAATAACCCCCTGTAGCCTTTTGAGGTTTATTTATGGCTAGTGAATATCCGTTTTCTTGAGCATTTATTTCGCTTGTTTTAGGAAGTTATTCATTGGCGATTGAGTGTTTATGATCCTCTGATGATCAATGAAGTTTCGAAAAAATGGAGCGATCCAATTGTTTCGTGACACTATTAAAACTGCCGAAATATAGCTTTATTTTAGAAACCAAAAAAGATTGCGATGCCTCTCAGAATTCGGTTTTTCAGTTTCTCCATTGTTCACAAAACTTAATCTCTCCCTAAATTAATTGTGTATGTGAACCAAATCTTCAATATCTACAACATAAACCAAGTAGTTATTTTTTCCGACGTAGCAAAGTTAGAAATCTGTTGCAATTTCCCTTTGTATTTAATCACTAAGGGATTAAATAAAGCTGGAAGCTTTTTAAGAAAATTGTATTATCACTATTTTGCTTACCACATGTTTTCCAAAGAAGTTACGAGGAATCTCATGTTTGCGAACACAACTCTAAATTTTAATTCCAGTTCAATATTTCTTTTATTTCAAGCGAATGTCAAGTGGCAATTTTTCAGAAATGAGAGGTAAGTGTTGTGATTTAGAATATCGCAAATTTCTTTAACTTTTCTATGTTTATACAGAACTATCTGCATACTTCTACTCTCAATGGTAAGATTTCAAAATACCATGCGGAATAGAAGATTTTTAGTTTGGAAGCATTAACAGTTTTTTTCACTATAAATGTTCACGCTTAGAACTTGAATGAATCATATTTGCACTTGAAAGAGAATTGGAAACAGAAGGAAAAAACAAAAATTATATACCCAGTGATCGCCAAAGTGGTCGATATGGATCCCCAGGGGTCGATATAACATTGTTAGGAGTCGATAGAAAAATATAAGATATCACTGTACGGGTAATATTCAATTCGGTTAACTTGAAATTACCTCCATCCTGAATGACAATGCAATTAAAAGAGTGAAACAGTGACATGAATAGGACCTGTAAGAAGGAGCAAGGTCATGAAAATACTATACTATATTATACATACAATAAACATTAACTATAAAATAAATTATCTAAAACTCACATAAGAGTCTTGTCCTGTTATAATAGTAAAATAGAGAGAGTCGATAAAAAGTCAAGATACTCTTGAAGGGGAAAAAAGTTTGGCGATCCCTGCGCTAACCAATCCAATACATGAAAATTATTTAATGTAAATTAGTACGAAAACTAGATTAGATTTTCGCAAATGGGTGCTTGGATACTTTAATGTTTTGTTTTGCAGCTACATATTTCAGAGTCAAAATGTTGACTAAAAAGATAGCTTAATCGATGTTAATCGAAGTTTCATTAAGTAGAAAAATCATGGTCAGATATAGAAAATACATTTGCAAACGAAATGCTCATGCTTCTGTAGTTAAAGGAAGCGAAGAATTCATGTTTGGTCTGAATGGGACAGAGACGAGAAATATCTCTTGTACGTTTTCCCAGAAACTAGTGACCAAGGATATCTTAAGAGGAAGGAAACTTACAGGGTACTTACTCTCTTACGGAAATATTTTATATGGTGAACAATGAAGCGAATTGAATCAGTCAATCCAATTCTCGCTCATCATGCAGGTAAATTCCACGTCTCGTCTCCAGATTTTACAGGTTTTTAGCATATTTTCAATTTTCATACATTTATTTTTCAAACTCTTATTTTGTGCTCCGAAATTTTATAGCTTCCTTGTTTTTAGCTGGTCTCACTAACTTCGATGCAATAATTAAAAAAATAGCCACCGTTTTTATCAGAGGTGGTCGAAAACATAAAATAGATGACAGAACTAAATGCGCTGAGACAAAATGATCTCTTATGACCAGTTACCAAATTGTCCATAAATGCATAACAATGACTTGGAATCGACCTCCAATATGCCCAGAAAAGGGGTAATTACCTGAAAATGAAATTGCCCTCTTCCATAGCAATATTTTTTAATGTAAGTCCATTTTGTAATAAAAAACGTAAGGGCCTTAAAGTTTCAGATTTTGCACAGAAGGGTTTATTAAATTGCTATACTGCTCACAAATGCCAAATACTTCATGCTCCCAAATAATTAAATGCTCCCAAATAATTAAATGCTTCCAAATAATTCAAAAATGGCCTCAACTTGTAGAATGAGATTTGTGTCTGCCGTTGATTAGTAAATACACGTTGAAAGGAGCACTTACCTCTTTCCTGCAGCAGAATCCCGCCCGACTGCGGCTACAGATGAAGCCGGAATAATTATTTTTCGGTTCCTAAAGCGAAGGCCACCGAGTTCCTTTGGGAAACCACGCGATTCTGACCCCGAGATTTCACTCTCACCTCAGGCCACTCTTTCTGATTTTTTTCTTCTTTCGTTTTGTAGTTGTTTTGATAGGGCTATTTAATTGCGTGGCGAAGCTCTGGATTCTGGATAATATTTCCTTTTGGGTTTTGTATGAATTAATGAGAAATATAATGGAGAACTTTCTAATGGGTAGACACAGGTAAAATGTGTGTTTCAGGTTTTGCGGTGGAGGGCAATCTATTCTAGAATGTTTTTTCAGGAAAGATATATTTTGTAACTTGATTTCATCTTTTCTAGTATATAATTATCTCGTTAGGATAAATCTACTTTTTATATCAAACAAAACGCAATTTTGAATAGGTTTATGCAATTCATAAACGTGTTAGTTTTTTGGGAGTTTATGTAAAATTAAGACAAGGTATAGAGTAAACTAGACAGTTATTGACACCTCGGACAGTTATTGACACCTCGGACAGTTATTGACACCCTAATCTTTAATTTAAAAAAAATAAGCTTTCATGTCAATGTTCAGTTTCAAATAAGGGCGGGAAAAATTCCTTGTGAATCATAGAAGTCAGCTGTGTTAAAATATTTTAAAACTTTAAACATCAAGAAAGGTAATATAACCGCAATCAAGAAGTATACAAACAAGGTACTACTTAAGAGGACGGTTTCTTCTGTTTGTGCTAAGAAAAGAGTATGTTTTGTAAGATAGATTAGCCATATTTCCTTTGCATACATCCATTTATACTGCAAAAATAAACTAAACAAGAATGAAGGGATGTCTATAACTGTGATGTCAATTACTCATCCATAGGGTGTCAATTAGTCATCCATAGGGTGTCAATTAGTCATTCATAGGGTGTCAATAACCGATTTTGCACTATTTAATCTCAATATATTGCAAAATATCTTCCAGGATCTACTCAGCGGCCGGCTCGAAACAAACACCACGAAAAAACACCTACTCAACTCGAGCCCTGCAACAGTCCTCTTGTGTCGCCAGATTCCCTGGGTTCAATCACAGGATGAACTCCTAAAAACTATCTGGATGGCAATTAGACCACCATGGAAGACCACCCCGATAGATGCGTCGGGATTTTCAGCCAGAGGTCAGTGGTGTGAACTTCTGATCCCGAGCTTGTTGCTAGGGACATTACACCCTCCACGACATTCCCTTATTAAGCATATAAAGAAAGCGAAAAGAAACCGCTAGACCAGTAGTCGATATAACATTGTTAGGGTTCGATAGAAAAATATAAGACATCATTGTAGGGTAATATTGAATTCGGTTCACTTGGATTACCTCCATCCTGAATGCCAACGCAATGAAGAGTGAATTCAGTGGCGATTGAAGGCTGAAACTGACTCATTTTGAATCCAACATTGCTCAAGAGTCACGAAGCTCACCCTCCACATTGACAACGTTACTCAATTGCATACGAAGTTAACCACTTAACGCATTTACCCGTGTTTGACACGTGCGAAAGTTACCGGCAAATTTGCACATGCCCATGTCTCACACGGGCGCTCTTCCGTTCTAGTAAAAATAGATAGGCTAGATTAAACTTATACCAAAGATGGCATAAACTTATTTATCATAGATGATTTACCACTTATTTATAGTTGGATATTAAACTTATTTACCGTAGATGGCACAACTATGCACCATTTTTCTTGTGTAAACCACGTGGTGCATTTTGATGATTAGCTATAAGTTTGTTAGGAATTCTTTGTTATAAAGCAGTTGTTAGGTGTCTAAAAGGTAATATATCCATTTTTATTACGTTAAATATCATAAAAGTAAACAGTTAACCATAAATTAATTTTTACTAAGTGTTTTTATAACTTGTTTAGAAAAAGTTATCTGATAATGAGCGACTGTGACGATTTTGAATATGCCAATTTATCAGAAAGTTTCAGCGATGAAAGTGATGATCTCTTGAGTGGTGGAAGTGAATCTGAAGTTAATATTTTATTATTATTAATATTTTGAAATTCAAAATAAACATGTAATCAAATCGTTTACACTTTGTATAATAATTTTTTTATAACTTTCACCCCATCCCCCGCAACTGAAATCGCAAAAAATAACTTACACTATACCTATATATATATTCATTTTCTGTCAAAAAAAAACTCGATCATTTTTTACCAGTTTTTCCGATAAAAACTCGAGCTTTAAGTGGTTAATAAAGTCTTATTTATACAGGGTGCAACGCAAAGTCCGTACCCGGCCTTTATTTTCGCAACCGTTGGTCGTAGACAAATACTTCCAATTACAAAAATGTTTCAAATGAGGTAAACATTCATGTTATGGCATTTTGAAATTTAAAAAACCAATTTTGTAAAAATTACAAAATCTAACTTTTTATACAGTCCCCCGTTCCTTATAGTGATATTTAGTAAAAGTGTACACTCATCCTAGCAAACGTAACACAAAAAGTTTCACTTCTGTGTGACAAAAATTGACCGAGATATTTAATTTCAAAGTTTGGGATTTTTTCAGATTTGTTTTGCCTTCATTGAGGGGTCGGTTAAAATATAAATTAGAATAATTCCAGATTGAAATTAGGGTGCAACGCCCCTTTTACGGCGAAGGGAGTGTTCCCCGACCATAAACGATGGGTGCATGTATAGTAAAGTGGACATGCCCGATTCACTGAAAGTTGTCGCAGCGCCCCTAGTGGCGAAACACGGAAGTTTGGAAATGTAACTCCGAAACTAAGCAAGATAGACAAAAGATGTCAATTAGAAAGTTGTAGACTATCGTCGAATTATGTAGAATCGACACCTTGAAAATTAAAAATGCGCAAAAAGAACCGGATAAATAGCAGCGGAATGCAAACTACCAGCGGGGCTATAACCCCCATGGAAATCGTGATTATGAAAAGTGGATAGTACCGCAGCCACATGTTCGGGATAAAAGACGAGCCATCCAGTAGTGGGCAAACTAGTCCGCGCTGAGATCGTGATGGCGTGCTACACATCCGCTTAATATGCCGAAATGATACTGATTTATGGCGAATGTCAACGGAATGCCAGAGCTGCTGCGAGGGTTTATGGCGAACGTTTTCCTATGGATCGACGTCCATCGCATCGAACTATAGCTACTGCACTTTGCCGTCTCATAGAGACCTGCGGCTTCACACCACGGCCCAGATCAGGCAGACTGACAAGATCGGGCATTCGAGTGACACCGGAGGAAGTGCTGGGATACGCTCTTGCAAATCCACACCTAAGCACGGCAGAAATAAGCGAGGCATGTGGATACACGCGTCAACATATTTGGAGATTGTTACATGCGCATGGTGCGCATCCATACCGTCCGCTACTGGTGAAAGCATTGATGCCGGGTGACGACGCACGAAGATTTGACTTTTGTAATTTCCTGCTCAACACGTTGCATGACATTCCGTCGTTGTTTTCCGACATACTGTGATGAGTCGCAATTTACACGGGATGGAATCGTCAACACCCACAATGTGCATTACTGGGCTCTGGACAACCCTCACATGGGACGCACAGCACGACACCAGGTACGCTGGTCAACTAATGTGTCGTGCGGTATATGGTTAACCGAGATTGTTGGACCCACCCATCTTCTACGACGGGACCTTAACGGGCAATCGTTACCTGCACTTGTTACAAGACACGGTACGTGACTGGTATGAACAGCTGCCTCTCCGAGATGCATGTCGTGTGTGGTTCCAACATGATGGGGCCCCTCCGCATAAAGCAGCAAACGTTTGTGCTTATCAAGCCACCGAATTCGGCCAACAGATCATCGGATATGGTGGTCGGGTTGAGGGGTCACCACGTTCGCCGGACTTGACTCCCATGGACTTCTACCCCTGGGATTACGTCAAGGAACAGGTCTATGCGACTGATTCAACCTCTGGATGATCTGAAACAGCGTATCAGCCTTGCTTGTCGCGCAGTTACACCAGCTATGCTCCAACACGTCCACTATTCAGTACTGTCACGCATTCAATTTTTCATTGCCACCAATGGGGAATACTTTGAGCAGTATCTCCAGTATATTTCTCCACTTTATGTATTGTTTTCCGCTGTATGCTTGTCTGTACCTTGTGCGAGTTAGATTTCCAAACTTCCGTGTTTCGCCACTAGGAGCGCTGCGACCGCTTTCAGTGAATCGGGCTTGTCCACTTTACATGCACCCATCGTTTATGGTCGGGGAACCCCCTTTCGCCGTAAAAGGGGCGTTGCACCCTGATTTCAATCTCGAATTATTCTAATTTATGTTTTAACCGACCCCTCAATGAAGGCAAACCAAATCTAAAAAAATCCCAAACTTTGAAATTAAATATCTCGGTCAATTTTTGTTACACAGAAGTGAAACTTTTTGTGTTACGTTTGTTAGGATGAGTGCAAACTTTTACTAAATATCACTATAAGGAACGGGGGACTGTATAAAAAGTTAGATTTTGTAATTTTTACAAAATTGATTTTTTAAATTTCAAAATACCATAACATGAATGTTTACCTCATTTGAAACATTTTTGTAATTGGAAGTATATGTCTACGACCAACGGTTGCAAAAATAAAGGCCGGGCACGGACTTTGCGTTGCACCCTGTATATATATATAAGGAAGATTGTGTTATGTTATTTTGTTATCTAAATTAAATTTTATACATTATTTATCCCTTCTATCCAATATGCAATGTTAAGAAAGTCGAAAACGAAAACGTATTCCCTTAACGTCAAGCCAATATATACTGTATTATACAAACAATAAACACTAACTATAAAATAATCTAAAACACTCGCAGCACGTAAAAGTCTTGTCCTATTCAAATTACGTAATAGTAAATTAGAGGGGGTTGATAGAAAGTCAAGAAACTCTTAAAGGGATCGACGGTCAAAGAAATTTGGCGATGGACACTGGATCTCGTATAGCTTCAATTGACCCATGAATGCAACACTTGATTAAGGATTCGTATAGAATTGTGTAGCTAATCTACTCAAACTAGTGCATTTTACATGTGATACTTCAATTTACACCGATTAAGTCAGCTTCAGGGTTCTGATTTAACATATTTGGGATCAATCCCCATCCGAGGACACCACCTCACTTTTGAACCACGGTCAGATGACGAGGTCACACCTGAGCTGGTACCTCACTTCCACTCCTCGCCAACGTGAGGACATTTGAAGCCACGACAGATTGAACATGCACCAGACTCCTTTGTACACGACGGTCTTTGGTTGGATTCGAACATGCAACTCTAATCCGTTACTCTACTACCAGGGCCAGTAACCATCTGAAGCCCGAACTCCAGAATACCGAATGCCAAACGGAGACAAGTCATCAAGTCTAGTATACGTAGATGGTTTTTAATTTGAATTCTTAAAATAAAAGCAGTATTTTGCTGTTATTGCCTACATGAACTCGGCAACGGTAGACCAGTCGGATGAGCAACCGGAGGGTTGCGATTCCGAATCCAACCAAAGACCACCGTGTACAAGGGGGCTGGTGCATGTTCAATCTGTCGGGCCTCCAATGCCCCCACGTTGGCTTGGTGTGGAAGTGGGGAGCCAGCTCAGGTGTTGCCTCGTCATCTGACCGTGGTTCAAAATGCATGAGGGGTTGTCCTCGGATCTTTCCCTTCGGGTTTGATCCCGGACCGACAGCCCGTTGTGTTGCTGAATTAAAATACCTACCTTTTATAAACTTGTGTCTGACGCAGATTGTCCATTTCTTAGGTCCCTCTGTAATCAGCTCTCGTCCGTCAAATATGACTGACTCAATCAGTCCTTGCGAGATAAAACCTCAAATTCAATCCTCAATCTGAAGATTTCTTTTTACGTTGTGTTTCTCCAATGTGACGTTAATTAACTACCAACAAAGTTTTTTATTTATAAAAAAGGTTGGGGGATTCGGCTTTTAAAAAAGTCGATAAGCATGCATGGTGTAGGCGCGTGTAAAATTTTGAAAAATAGTAATAGAGAAATTCTAGTTTATAAAGACTTAAATAAATCATCAGTGAATCCTTTCAAGTAGTATGGAGCAACCCATCCTATCTGCGTATTCCCCGAATCATATTATGCCACATTACCAATTTATAAAACAATATTTCTCTATAAAAGATCTGATACGCTAAATTGACTTAACTTAATTTTTGATATTTACTGAGAACAAAGATACATTTTCCCCTTATTAAAGTGCTTTTGCAATGTTTAACGTAATGGTTTATGGTAATTCTTTTCCTTATGTCTTTTTGATGCTTGTGTCTTTGTCCAAGCTAGATTTACAGTAGACTATTTCGCAAGAAACACTTAAAATAATAAAACAATGGCAGTTTACAATAAGATGCAATGATATAGACTTCAAGTACGTGCTATGCGTCTTGTACAAAAGCGGCATTCATTCATTGCAAGAGAAATATGCATTTATAGATCAGTTCTTGTGTTCCACCATTTTGTTTTGTTTGCTGATTTACCTTCCTTTCGGGAACACAAGGGCTCATCCGAATTCATTGTGTTTGCAGCTAGAGTAGGAAGTTTCTATACAGTAGCATCTAAAATTGATGAATTTTAAATGTTGGAACTTCAAAAGAGTGCATAATACCTCAAGGAACAGCAATGAATGGTTGCTATTTTGTTTTCAAATTTTAAAACTTGATTCCAAAGTTGTTTGGGTTGGAAATTCGAAGAGTGGGTTGCCAGCTCAGGTGTGTCATCTGACTGATTCAAATGACTCGGTGTTGTCCTAGGATCTTTCCCTTCGGGTTTGAAATAGCCCATTGTGTTGTTCCCAGTGCGACGTTAATTAAAATACCTACCTTCCAACGAGAAAAAAAACATGGAATTTGAAAGTAAAACTGGAATAGTGACGGTCGGAGTAATGAACTTAACATTCCGTAGGATGGTTTCAGTGAAAATAAAATACTTGAATACATTCACGAGAAAGGATGCACTGTGAAAATTAAAAAGGTTAAATCGTGACAAAAATGAAGCTTTCTCTCTCGAGCTGTTTTTCACCGCACTGCAGTTGAGTCCCCACAGTAGCCTCACAAAAGTAAAACATGCGAAAGTAATGCCCGAAAAATTTCACTTTTGTATTTCAGAAAGGAGTTATTTTTTATAGAAAATATTGCAGATTTGTGTAACTTGAAGAAACCGTTCACTGTAATTTTCCTGTTCTCACCTTAGGGAGGAAGAAGGTAACGGATTCGACCCCAAAAATCGACAAGGTCAAGCAACAAGAAGAAGAGGAACAGACAAAGCTCCTGGAGGTGAATTTTTAAATCTTCCCTGACTCATTTTGATGCTCTAAAATCGTATCATGCTCGTAAGTATGCACAACATTTTGTCAAAGAACTAATTCTGCATTCTTACCTGGAGAAAGACGTTTAGAATGATCATTGGAAGGGGACGTTTCCCATTTTCCTCAAGATGTCTCCACCAGATCTATCAGCAAATTAGTTTGTATAGGAACCGGTTTGGAAATTATCTCTTAATGAACAAAGGAAACGAGATAAAACATTCACCATTTAAGGTTTCCTTTTGTACATAGAGTGTGACAAAGCAGTCGACCTTGGGTCAGTTTATTTTTGAATAGGATCGTTAAGAGGAGGGCAGCCATGCGCAAAAACATAAAAGATGATCGCCGTGTGCGGTTCCCCCGACAACTCATTATCAGTTATCCCCTACGGCAGCAAACAATAAACTTACAACCAGAATCCGTACTAAATATATCAATTGTAGAAATGCGTTGTAACCTATCACCTTATTGAAAATATAGACTCGACCAAATCAACGCGATCTGACTGCCTTCTATATCAGCTTTTAGTAGATTCAAAAGCTATGGACTCGATAAAGCCAAAAAATACACTTACCTGTAGCCATAAATCCTAAAAGAGGTTTTCGTAGTTCAGCGGGTAGGCCCTCTGCGCTAGCAGCCTTCGATTTGTAGGCGGCGCAGGTTCAATTCTTGTCAGGTGCATTCCTCTCTGGGTGTATTTCTCTCTTCCATATCAGCAAAACACTTTCATTGTGTTTGTCTATTACTTGATATTGTATGTCTTGTATCTGGCTCAGCATGGCCAAATATGCGCCATAAAACCCCAAACCCAACCAACCTAAAAGAGATTGATTCAGGTAAAACTCTTTTTATACATAAGGCGTGGCAAGAATTGTGATGAGAGATTGATTACTATGTTGAAAATTCAGTGTTGAGGGAAAACATTGTTGAATACTTCAAGTTCAAAGTTTTTTTATATGAAGATACATTGGAGCATTGAATGTATTGGTGACAGATCTGCGAGGTGACATTAAGGAACTTGTATAATTTGAACTTGTATAATTTTAGGGCTTTAAATGGTTTCGACGTGATATGCATGCTTTTTTCTTATATTCATTCCTCTTATCTTTCCATCCTTACGTAGACTAAATGCTGACTAGTTTCGGTGTTCAATATTACGTACAAGTTGACTAAAGCATTTTTAGAACATTATTAGAACAAACCATGTATGTAGCTACTAAAACATGAATCTATATAAATCAATTAATTGTCCATAAAATTTAATATCAAGTGTAGCGTATTAATGTTGCATTATTTTTCTATTTACTAATACCACTAATAATATTTTTCATATAATTTTCTCATCTGATTTTGATATGATAATCTAAGTACTAACTCATATTTCATGTTGATTTGTTTGGCAAGTAATTTTTTGGAGTTTAAAGCAAAATCT
Organism: Meta bourneti; assembly: GCA_933210815.1. NCBI lineage: Eukaryota > Metazoa > Arthropoda > Arachnida > Araneae > Tetragnathidae > Meta > Meta bourneti. Next base: position 104,481,245 of record OW119926.1, read on the forward strand.
ACTTTTAATAAATGGCTTAGGAAAAACTTACCTTTAATAAATGTTTTTAAAACGTCGATTGGTTTTTCTAATTAATATTCTCGAAGACATGAAGATTATATTAAAGATATGCGTCTAATTTTCCACTGAAATTTATGTAATTTTACTTACTATTTACATGAATTTGTATAATAAATAATGCGTTGTTTCATTATGCAGCATAAATCCAAATCAACGAATTTGGTTCTATTGAATAAGTTACTACATTGGTCTCGTATACAAATAGATGTGCGTCGCTTTTAATTAGAAAATTAATAAAAGCTTTACACAAATAAGTAAACTATAAGATTGTGGATTGTTACATCTGTTTCATAGGCACATCAAAAGACACAAATTCTCAAACACATACTACAACGCTTCTCAATATCTAACTCTAACTGGCTCAAAATGATGAGGTGTCCTCGGATCCGGATTGTTCTCGGACCGTTGTTCCAGTATGACGCAACTACCAACTACCCATCAGTATATAACGAAATATGCATGATTTGGCGCTGTTGGGTTTTATTTTGCTACACGAAGGACCGCCAAATGTGCATGAAATTAACAAAATAAGAGTACAGCTTGCGAAGTTTTTTGAAATTCACGCCTGAAACCTGTTTAATTTATTATGGGCATGGAGATGCTCAACATGTATAAAAAAGAAATAAAAATGTCTCAATCTCATATTAAATAAAAAAATAGTCTCATTTAGGTATAAAAAACGTTTTAACAAAAATTCCAACTTTACGACATGAACTCTGAAAGATAGAAAGATTAATTATTAATAGAATAAGGAAATACCTAATTATTCATGGCCCGAAGACAATGCCACACGAATACAAAAAATAAATGAATTGAACTGTCTGGACATCTGCTTCCTCCTGCTGCATTGTGGAACGGGAAAAGATTAAATCTTTGACCTCTCCTTTTAACTTCACTTTCAATTAAGGCGATGGAGAAAGATATTTTTATCTTTTTAAAAAGGTAGAGTCATTTATATATAAAATGTTGAATTATAAGCTATTCTATATTGTTACGATGAAATTAGTTTCAGAATTTGATCTAAACCTCTTGGTCGGGTATCGTGAAACAAAACAAAAATCCAGTTGCTTTATGAACTCCGTATTATTGAGCTATTCAAAATTTTAGAACATTTTTCCTTATGAAAGTCAACGCGTTTTGCTTTGCTGCAAGGAATCGTCGCGTCTCGAAATGGGATTTTTGAAAAGTGTACTCATTTTTCAATTCTAATACCTCACTCCAAACAAACAGGATGTTAAGATTTCAGTAATTGAATCGATTATTGAAGGTAGTGAGACACGAATAGTCATTCCTCCTTTTCGACACGAAACAGTTCATTTTGGAATTGAGCACCTCTGATTGTCCAACATATCCATTAGCTGCTTCACTTCGTACTAGTGTTAGAAAAGGAATGTCAATCGAAAAACCTTTTCGATCTTAGTTTAGATTAGCATCGCGCTGGAACAAAATAAGGCCTAATGGCAATCCCAAAGGGAAAGATCCGAGGACAACACCTCGTAATTTTGAACCACAATCAGGAGACGAGGATAATACCTGAACCGGTACCCCACTCTTCAAACCTGCACACCATTCCAACGTGCGGACATTTGAAGTCATGGCAGATTTACCTCCACGTACACGACCGTCTTTGGTTGGACCCAGTTTCGAACTCTCAACCTTCCGGTTGCTAATCCGCTAGTCTATCAACCACCTTTCCGTGTTAGGATTTCATCGATATATCGTGCCGCGGTAGCCCGATTGGGAGAGTAACGGATTAGCATCCGGAGGATTGCGGGTTCGAATCCAACCAAAGACAGTCGTGTACATGGTGCACGTTAAATCTTTCGTTGCCTCAATGTCCTCGCGGTGGCTTGGTGTGGAAGTTTGGATTGTGGGATGCCAGATCAGGTGTGACCTCGTCTGATCGAGGTTCAAAATGACGTGGTATTGCCTTCGGATCTTTCCCTTCGGGTTTGATCCCGGACCGTCACCAATAACCCGTTGTTTTGCTCCAGTGAGACGTTAATTAAATACCTACCTAAGTACTGATGAAAAACACTAGTCTGTCCTGCGCTAGTCAATCAGCTAAGCCGATTCGCAAGCTCACGTGATTTACCCTTCAGAGATCTTACGACGACTCCGCCCACATGCTATGTCTCATTACAAGATCGATGCTTCCTGTTCAATTTTCCAAGCACATGATATATAAGAATATTTATTTCGTTCCAATTTGATGGGCACTATATGTAGGGGATATCGTACCATTCCCTTAATCGGGAATATGAAGTGTTACACAAAACAAATAATTTCAGCACGCTGTTCAGATCGCTGTTGAGTAATCGGAAAGAAGTATGAGTACTTCAGAATACTTATTTTACCTCAATTATACTCAAGTAAGAAAGAGATTAAGACAATTAGGAATTCTATTCTCACAGCTTTTACTTACAAAATGCAACACATTATTAACAGAATTTTGCATTCGAGGCTGTTAATACGAATTGCTTAGAAGGCTCTGGAAACATGAGCCTCCCCGAAAGTCTAATATCTATTAATTAATTAAGTACTTTGAAATACTATTTTAATTTGGGGATAATACTTACTTTATATTCTTAAGTTAGTAATAGTCTAGTGACTTGATGTTCATTGCGAAGTATAAAAGCAATTTTTCTGCGCTGACTCCTATATTCATAGCATATCCTGCTTTTCAGCTCAAAGAAAACATGAGTGAAAATTTACCTCCAAGATACCAAGAAGCTGAACTGCTGGGGTTCCTCAGAGGTAAGCTTATTTGAAAGTGCGTTAAAGGGCTTCTTATATCAACTCTTACTTTCCCGTAGTTGCTTTCCAAAACGATGCAATGTCAAGGAAGGAAATTTGGTAAGCGTCATTTGTAATCGGTATCAAATGCTCTAGTTTGCTCAGCCATTCAAAAATGGATGTTTTATCAAACAATACTATATTTTAAGGCATTATGGTTTTATTAATATAAAAGTGTTTGCTTATTTGATAATTTATTAATATCAGTCAAGATAATATTTAAAAAAATTGTTAAAACTTTCTTGAATTTTTTCCAAGTGCCTTCGTGATCATTCGTCGTAATTCGATCAGTGCAGGTGGTTTCAAGGGGGATCACAGTGGCCACTTTTCGAATGATCCGCTGATAAATAGAAACGAACGAAGGTTTCTGAAATCCTTTTTTCAAGTTCCTAATTTAAAGTTCCGTTAATGCCAATGGAAATAGAGCGAAATTCTTTTTTTAATTGTATTGCTTCGATACCAAGGTCTCTGTGCGGGTCGCGGTAGCCCGGTTGGAAGAGTAACAGATTGGAGGGTTGCGAGATCGAATTCAACCAAAGACCGTGGTATAGAAAGGGGACTGGTGCATGTTCAATCTGCCGTGGCCTCAAAGGTCCTCACTTTGGCATGGTGTGGAAATTTGGAGAGTGGGGTGCCACCAGCTCAGATATGACCACGTCATCGAAATGACTTGGTGTTGTACTCGTATCTTCCACTTTGATCGCGGACTGTCGTCAATAGCCTGTTGTGTTGCTCCAGTTCATCGTTAATTAAATACCTACCTACCAAGGTCTGTGTTGTGAATAGAGTCTGGGGAACGCAGGGTTCGATAAAATATGTAGAAAAAATCTTAAAGTGGTCGACTGTCAAAGACGTTTGGTTTCATCCATCAAAAGAACCATTTAAAAATAGTCTTATCTGTTCAAGATAAATTGTTAAAAAATCGCACAAAGCCTTATCCACTTAAAATATTATATTTTGAAAGTTAGGGACTGTATTATCTTTCTCATTGCAGCTCGGTCATTAAACGTGAAAGAAGCGGATAAACTATTAAAATTGGTAAGTTGCCCCTTTTGAAATTCTATCTCTTCTAATTTGTAGCTCAATGTCATGTACTTAAAACTGCTACACTCATTTAGAACCGGGTTCTTGTCTGGGAACACATTCTTCAAAACAGTTTATTGTCAGCAATAGAATAACACGAGACTGCAAAAAACAACCCAAACGTATTTTCAGCTTCAGGCAGCCTGATAAATCAACTTCATCCCCCTTGATTCTTTTACGCAAGTTTAAAAGAGGGTTGCGAGTTCAACCAAAGTCCGTCGTGTACAAAGGGATCTGTCCTCAGATGTCCTCACGTTGGCGTGGTGTGGAAGTTTGCATCAGCTCAGGTGTGACCTCACCAAAATTATGTCCTCGGATTGATCCCCGACTTCATCGCTTAATCAACCAAGACAACATCGCTTAATCAACCAAGACAACATCGCTTAATCAACCAAGACAAACATCGCTTAATCAACCAAGACAAACATCGCTTAATCAACCAAGACAACATCGCTTAATCAACCAAGACAAACATCGCTTAATCAACCAAGACAAACATCGCTTAATCAACCAAGACAAACATCGCTTAATCAACCAAGACAAACATCGCTTAATCAACCAAGACAACATCGCTTAATCAACCAAGACAAACATCGCTTAATCAACCAAGACAACATCGATGATCCGCATTCCCCGAGGGGTTTCTTGCGGTGAAAATCAAGGACGACATCAGTTTGAAAAAGAAATGGCCGCTTTTGATTCATTTCATCGTCAGATAAATTCTTTGCAAATAAGCCACATACACTACCCGACATTGAAAATGCAACACCCAGAAGGAGTGCGCAGAACTGGATGAAATGTACAGGGTAGACGCAGCTCACCGAGATATGTAAATGATGCAAACTGCGCAGCTGTCCCGCGCACGGTGAGTGAAAAACCAGGGAAGGAACCTGCAAAAGTGGTCAGTTTCGCGCCGCTCTGTTTGCCAGGTAAATCAAGTTGCAATTTGTTTTTGTGTCTCAGAGGAAACGTCTAGGAGCGGAGAATGCCAGGACGCCGCCAATCAAGACAGTTCCAGCAAACAGACGACTTCACGAGGGGTATGGTGATTGGCCTCAGAAGGGCAGGTTGGTCCATACGTCAAATCTCAGCAGATACCCAACTACACGCGTCCACGGTGCACCGGTTGTGGCACAGATGGTTGGACCAAGGGAATGTGGCACGTTTGAGGGGTTCCGGTGCAGCCAGAGTGACGTCAGCACGCGTGGACCGACGCATCTGCCGGAAAGCATCGGCGGCCCCCAAGCCACGTCTGTCGCCCTTTTGCAGCATGTGCAGGACACCCTTGATGCTCCCATATTATCCAGGACCATTAGCCGCCGATTGATCGCTGGCGGCCTGCACTCATGGCACCGGTTGAGACGACTACCATTGACCCAACAGCACAGACGACTCCGTTTGCAATGGTGTCGGGATAGAGCCACGTGGACGACGGAATGGCACAGGGTGGTGTTCTCAGACGAGTCACGCTTCTGTTTTAGCAATGACAGTCGCCGTGTACGAGTCTGGCGCCGACGTGGTGACAGGGCCAATCCGGCCGCATCTGTGGAACGCCATACCGCGAGACAACGCGGTATAATGGTTTGGGGCGCCATCGCCTACGATAGCAGGTCACCTCTGGTCCGTATTCAGGGCACTATGACGGCCCAACGATACGTGGATGACGTGCTGCAGCCGGTGACATTACCTTTCCTTCAGGGGGTGCCCAATGCCATTTTCCAGCAGGATAACGCCCGGCCGCACACGGCACGCATCAGCCAACATGCCCTGCAAGGTACCCAGGTGCTTCCCTGGTCAGCTGTCTCCCCTTATCTCTCACCTATCGAACATTTCCGGGACGTCATTGGACGTCGCTTGCATGCGTTGCCACCGGCACGTTCACAAGACGAACTCTGGCAAATGGTTGACAGGGAATGGGCAGCCATCCCTCAGGACACCATCCGCACGCTCATTGCGTCTGTACCTAGACGTGTTGCTGCCAGTATCGCCGCTCGCGGTGGTCCTACAACCTATTGATCAGACGTTCTTGCTGCTCATTGGCAAGGTGTATAATGTTGCAATAAAGATCACTTATTGCTCGTTGCTGTCTCTCTGTTTGCTAAATTTCATCACTTTCTGCCAACTCCTTCTTGGTGTTGCATTTTCAATGTCAGGTAGTGTATTATGTAAATCAAAATGAAACAATCATTGTGATCCAATAGTTTTTCTCTCCAAACAAGATTTAATGGCTACGAATTTCTGCGCACCCACACACAAATTAAAACATCTTCTGAAGTGGCAGTTAAGAAAAGGGAAAACCCTTTTCTTAATCAAGGACAGAGGCTGATGATCCACTTCATGCCCTCCTGTTGTAAAACGTTAGTGCACTTCCCTACCGAACACTTTCCGAGGCATGTTTCAGTAAATTCAACTCGGATCTTTCCCTGCGGGCTTGATCCCGGACGGTCGCCAGTGTTGCTCCAGTGAGACGTTCATTAAATACCAACCGTAAATTCAACTCAGCTCAGCCCACTGTGCCTGCACAGGTTCGATTCCTGTAGCTACCCTGGCTGTATTTACCTCTTCGGTATCAACTATTATTGCGTCTTTGAACGCATATTTACTGGACTGGAAAAATATTGCTTGGTCAGATCTGGCCCATACAAAGCCAACCATTTGTCTTTAAATCTATTTCGGTTGGTAGATATTTTAATTAACGTCGCACTGGAGCTACACAACGCTCTACGGGAGAAGGTCCCCGATCAAACCCGAAGGGAAAGATCCGTGATCAAACCCGAAGGGAAAGATCAGTGATCAAACCCGAAGGGAAAGATCCGTGGACAACACCGAGTCATTTTGAACCACTATCAGATGATGAGGCAACACCTGAACTGGCTCCCCACTCTCCAGACTTCCACACAACGCCAACATGAGGACATTTGAGTCTACGATAGATTGAACGTGCACCATCCTCCTTTTTACACGACGGTCTTTGGTTGGACCCAGTTTCGCAGCCTTCCTTTTGCTAATCCGTTGCTCTCCCAACTGGGTTACAGAGGTTCAATATTTTTACAGGAAATTTTCGAATGTTGGAAGATTTTCTTTGCTTATCGTTCATTATCTTGTCATTTTGATTCTATTTTCAGTGAAAAACATCCCCTTGCTATCCGAGTCCATTTATTCGTCCCGATTGGATTGCACGCAAACATTGCAGCCTTGTGCTTAATTTCGCATTTCCTTCTTTTGACGATTTAATTAGCGATTCTGAAGTGAAGCTTCATTTTACTATTTGGTAATGAAGATGACTGCTCTTAAAATAGGCTATTCTAACACAAGAAAGTGGATATTGATGGCTGATTTTTATTTTCATACAATGTTTTTCAAATAAGTTTCCGAGTTGCGCAAATATTAGAAGCGTCATCGAGCCTCCTCAAATTTGTTTCCCTGATTTCAAAACCATTTTCTCCTCCAATAAATCCGACATATTTAATTCCTTGTTGTAGAACTTTAAGGAAGTTAATTTTAGTAAAAAGTGTTGCATCGAAAATAGATATTTTTTATGCATAGTAATGCTCCTTTTGATGCATAACAGACTGGTCTTAGAATAGTTAGTGCTCTTGTTAGTGGTGTGGATGTTCATACTTCACAACCCTGGCCTACTACACCGTTGTGTAGCCAGATAACGATTCTGTTTCACAACCCTGGCCTACTACACCGTTGTGTAGCCAGATAACGATTCTGCTTCACAACCCTGGCCTACTACACCGTTGTGTAGCCAGATAACGATTCTACTTCACAACCCTAGCCTACTACACCGTTGTGTAGCCAGATAACGATTCTACTTCACAACCCTGGCCTACTACACCGTTGTGTAGCTAGATAATGATTCTGCTTCACAACCCTGGCCTACTACACCGTTGTGTAACCAGATAATGATTGTAGGGATAAACCAAACTCTGCGGAATTGGATTGATACAAACATGAAAATCTTGAAGCAAACAGTCCTAACATACATGGGGCCGCGGTAGCCCGGTTGGAAGAGCAATGGATTAGCAACCGGAGGGTTTGAATCCAACAAAGACCGTCGTGTACAAAAGGGGCTGGTGCATGTTAAATCTGTCATGGCCTCAAACGTTGGCGGGATGCGGAAGTTTCGAGTGCCAGCTCAGGTGTGACCTCGTCATTTGACCGTGGTTGAAAATGACGTAGTGTTGTCCTCGGATCTTTCCCTTCGGGTTTGATCCCGGACCGTCGCCAATAGCCCGTTGTGATGCTCCAGTGAGACGTTAATTAAAATACCTATCTACCTAAAATAAATGTTTAATGCCTAGAGTTTTATAATTGTATCAAATCTTTGATAGTGTTGACTCTATTAATTTACATAGTACAAATCAGTGCTAAATATATTTATAATTCTTTTTAGGACATTTCTTTGAGAGAGTTTTTACAGCTTGATCATTTTGTCAAAAATTATCAGCTCACAGAAGTAAGTGTGCGCCCAGTTTGTAAATAAGTGCTCTTCAAATGCTTAGATTAGACATTAAGAACATTAGAAACGTGCGTTAATTAATTTTAGATCAGTTTCATTTTTTCGCAGAAAGCTTTTTTGGAATTCTAATGAAGGCAATACTAAAAAATGTAATCGTAACATGCTCGTGAAAGAAGCTTTGAATGTTATTTTCCACTAAAGTTTCGGAATAATCCAAGACTAAAAAATTTAGCTAGGATAGTTTATATTTCAGAACAAATAAAGTACGCGTTTGCACTAATAAAGGTGTTTGTTGAGTGAACTCTTAATCTTACTAGATTTGTGATTCTCAATATTTGGTCACAAACTCTTATATTTATTGAGATCTCGATAATTTGAAATAAGTCGGTTGGCCTTAATAATCCAAAAAGAAAGTTTCAAATGTATGAAAATAACGACTTAACTACTCAATTAAGATTCGCTTTTAATATGACTTAATCGACATGTTGCTACAAATACTCGTCTGAAATATTAAATGTATTTTGTATCTGTGAATATTAAATGAATGCTCAATTGTTTTTGTTATTTTCAGTTAAATAAAAACTTCGGCTCGTCTGGTTTAATTGGAGCCGATAAGGACGGATGTTTGGTACGCGTCCTTAATATTGGAAGGAGCGACATCAGAGGTAATTCTTTAAAAAGTGCCTCTTTATTTTGAGTCACTTATTTTATGCTGAATTTTGAGTTAGTTCAAACCTAAACTGGTTTAGTATGTAAGCTTAGAAGGTATGTAAACCCATTCCAAACTAATAATTTCGAGGAAACATCGTAAGAAATACATATCTCAATTAAACGCTTTCCAAAAATAACTAGTTTATGGGACAAAATTATAAATGTAAGAATAAAAATTATATGTTATAGATCCGAAGTTTTCTATTCTCTACTGCAGCAGTTTTCTTGAAAACCCGTTAATGTTCATCAAAGTAACTGTTCTGCGTTTATTTGAATTTGAGGAAAAAATTCCGTCAATGGAATTCATTAAATAACTGGATAATTAATAATAACTGATAGCAAATAATTGTGGAGGTATTTATCTCCTTAAAACTACAGGGACCGGCATGACTAAGTGAATATGCTAGTTGTAGATACCACAGGTTCGATTTCTGCCAGGTTCATTCCTCCCTTGATGTATTTTTGTCTTTTGTTAGTAGAAACATTCCTTGTGTGTGTATGTCCACTAATTGATGTCGACTGTCTTTTTGGCGCAGCATGACCAAATATTGACCATAAAAACCAACGTTTAAACTACATACCTATTTCACTCAAAAAGTATTATTTACATAAAAGAAGACTTCGGTGTTTAGTTACAGGCTATTTTTTCGCATTCTTAGGTTTCATTCAAGCCATTTCGACAATTGACAACTTTCGACTTATGTTGTGGTACTTGGAGAAGGATTTGATGCTTCAAGAAGCTGAGAACAGAAAGGTATAAAAAAATTTGGAGAATAATCAAATGTGTCTAATGCAACATTTTTACTCAAAACTGCACAAATTGAAGTTGTAAGGTAATTCCTTAATAAGATTTATACTGCTCTAAACAGATCGTAATACTCTACTCGTATACATGTATTATGGACGACTTGCCACGTCCTTTGGTTTATATGGATTGGAGGCGAGAGCTCTCATCATTTTAAACAATTTTAATAGTTGAGATTTACAGATGAATGGATATTTACAATTGATAAAACTCTCCTGTGTAGGTGCTTTCTCAGCGAGCGCTGGCTGGTTTCTCATTGGTTGATTTCATCCAAAGGTTGGCCTGCTGACAGGAAATACGTTGTTGCTGGGGTATCGATTAAGTAGATGACGCAACCATCGCTCCGGTTGCGTATCCCGTTTTTCACATGACTGACACAAGAGTCTTCCTGTTTGCGTATGCTACATACATGTAATCGAACTCAAAATTATTAACAAAGATTGGAGCTTCGTAAATCCTCCGAAAAAGTATTCGGCATTCCGAAGATATTCACTTCGACAGTTTTTTGATGTCCCTTCCCGTCATTCGAAATTTTAGAACGCCAAATAAACTCCTTTTCCAAATAAACTTCTTTGGCTGTGGTTGCCGGTACCTGAGAGACGAAACAATGTTAAGCGTTTATCGGTCGGTTGGAGAAACAATCACCATCCTTTCCACTGGCGAGCTTACCACTTTTTATGAAATGGACCAAGGTCATCTACCTACACTTTCGGCGAAGTAGTTCATCTTGAAAGACCGGTACTGCATGTGAATGCCTATGAATCGCAACGTCTGGAGCGTTTTTCTGCTAAATACCGCTTTCGTACTTCGGCTAAATACCCTATTCGTTAGATCATTCCTCTCTCTTTTTTGCTATCCCTCAAAATCAAATGCTGTCTCGACATCTCGTATTTATAATAAGTCATACGTCGTTAAAATACACGTAACAACTACAGTAAATATTCAATTTAATTTATATATCAGTATCATGTAACTTAAGGAATGAATCTTGCTCAACTTGTATAACACTATATAGAATTCATAATGAGTAAGTTATTCATTAACAGTAAGTTATTTTAGATTTTTTAACAATAAGTCAATTTTTATTTAAGTTTGGACGTAATCGAACTTCCATGAATTGATTTATTCAACACATTTTAGACTATTTGAACTTTCTTTTAGAATACTAGGAGCAATTTCTGAACATTTCGTTATTATACGTTTTCCGCAAATAATGTATTTCCTCTTTCCTCGTAGACAGGCCAAAAGAAGCATCAGTTGACTTATATAATCAATGCCGAAAATCTAACCTTCAGCAAAATCACCTACAAGCCAGGTAAGAAAAGTGTGATTTCAAAACGCTTCTGCATTAAGGAAATTAATAATTAAAAAAAGGTGACGAGGTAGGTATTTAATTAACGTTGCACTCGAACAACAGAACGGACTATTGGAGACGGTCCGGGAACAAACCCAAAGGGAAAGAGCCGAAGACCACGTAATTTTGAACCACGGTCAGATCAGTAGGTCACCGAAAAAGATGGTGAAAATATGTATCTTGTACGTGATATGAACTTAATCCATATCCTCATGGACCGCAGTAGCCCAGTTGGAAGAGCAACGGATTAACAACTGGATGGTCGAAACTCGGTCCAGTCAAAGCCCGTCGTGTGTACACGGGGGGTGGTGCATGTTGAATCGTCGTGGCCTCAAATGTCCTCACGTTGGCGTGGAGTGGAAATCTGGAGAGTGGGTTACCAGCTCATGTATCGTTCACGTCTTCTGACCGTGGTTCAAAATGATGTGCTGTTGTCCTCGGAACTTTCTCTTCGGGATCGATCCTGGACCGTCGCCAATAGCCGCTGTGTTGCTCTAGCGCAACGTTAATTAACCACCTGCCATGAACTCAGTTTCAAGCATTTCACCACAAAGGGCTTATGCAATGTGAGACATATATCATTTGATGACTTTTCATAATTTGTTTCAGCTTTAGATACTGCAATCCTGGGTGTGAAACTTTTTCAAGACCACTATCATGATGTCGCCAAAGCTGTGTATCTTGTCAATGGTTAGTTCTCTCTTACTGCTATTGATGCATTCTCACTTTGATGTACTGTTCTCCCATACGAATCGCTCGTCCACGACGAAAACTAGTTTGATTTACATTGTCATTATAACTATTGCCATTTTTACACGTAGACTTCCCAGTAGTACCATTCATTCTCAGTTTCTTCTTCCAGTGTAAGAAAAACAAATTACACTAAATCATTGAGTCCGTGCAAAAAAAGCTTTTGTGCAATGGCAGATGAGTCCTTAAAAATGTCTTCTTGTATGGCTCCAATGCAATTCAGGATGTGTGAGGCTGGTAATAAGCATCATTGATGGCAAGCGTAGAGAAAATTTTTCTCAGGAAATTGAAGGCAAGCTGTTCTCCTGGTACTGACTGAATGATGAAAAGGTACTGGAGATGATCTGCGCAATTGCTTTTGGACAGGTGGTCGTCGTCTGAGAGTATCTTCCTCTTGTGCCAGGTTGTTCATTTGCTCCAGCTTTTGCTAATTAGTCAACTTTCTCATTGCCTGGAATGCCAACAAGGGATGGGATCCATTGAAAATTTATTTGTCAGTTTAACTGACGCGAATTTTACACTGCTCTAAATGCCTTTTTGTATGGATAAACAGAAAGGTTCCTGGCGTTTAGATGGATGACCAAACAAAAGAATATGTCCAGAACCTTAGTACCCTGATAAACTGGTTGAATTAGAATAGAATAGAATTAGGCAACTGACTCATGAAAGAATCAAAATTTAATATATACAAATTTATGTTTGACGAAAAGATAATAACATAAATATATGTATAACTTACGTTACGGAATTACAAACACTATGCAGCAGCGCGTTCGAAACTTGCGAGATAGAAAGATGGAGTTTTTATTATTTGCTCCTGTTTAGTTTCTGCGGAGCAGTTTATGTTGCTATTTCTGCGAAGCCGTTAGATAAGAATGTTCTGCGGGATTATTCACCAAATCAATAGTGTATGTTAATTTTTTAAGTAATGAATTTCGATCCTTTGCAGTTCCTTCTTTTTTTGCATCCGTCTTCAGAATGTTCAGACCTGTTATTGGAGACTCTCTGCATCAGAGGATAAAAATATTGGACAACAGTAAGTGACGCTTCTGTACTAAAATATTCTTAAATAAAGTATTTTTCCCACAACAAATTTTCCTCTTTGATCTGAATCGGTGGAAAATTTGTGTACATAGAATACATTCGAGCATAACGACTTCCTTACAATTTACTTTTAACTTTTTGTGCGTTAATATCGAAATCAAATGGAGGAGAGACGACGCGGTAGCCCGGTTGGAAGAGTAACGGATTTTGCAACCGGAGGGTTACGAGTTCGAATCCAACCAAAGATCGTCGTCTGCAAAGGGGGCTGGTACATATTGAATCTGTTGTGGCCTCAAATGTCCTCACGTTGGAGTAGAGTGGAAGTTTGGAGAGTGGGGTGCCAGCTCAGGTGTGACTTCGTCATCTGACCGTGATTCAAAGTTACGTGGTGTTGTCCTCGGACCTTTCCCTTCGGGTTTGATCCCGGACCGTCACCAATAGGCCGTTGTATTGCTCCAGTGTGACGTTAATTAAAATACCTACCTACCAAGTACAGGAGAAAAGATTATTGAAAATCTATCTTCATAAGGAGAAGTAGAAATGGATCCAATTTGAATAATCGACAAGGCATTTAATAAACTCGACATTTTAATGAAAACGACGAATGCACAGAGCCCTTCAATTTAATTTTAAATAACTCACGCGTGACTTGTTATACTGCCCCATCTTTTCAATTTAAATACAACCCAAGACAGTGTTAAACCATTTTACTATAAAATAGTACGCAAAAATAATTAGTTACAATCCTGATATATTAAAAAATAAATTAAACCTATTCATTGAATTTAAATGTATCGAAAAGACTAAGTTAACAATATTTGTAGAAGAGAATTCGAAGTATAGATATTTTGACACCTGTTATATTCCATAAGTTACTAGTGGTATAGTACTAAGTTACCGAGGTATTGTTTCTATTTACTACAACTAGCATTGTAATATGACTCACTTTTATGATTTGAAAACTCTTAATGATGTCTTGTAGATGGGAAAGAGGAATTGCTGAAAGTCATCGATGCTGAAGTGCTGCCCGCATGTTTCGGGGGAAATCGTACAGACGACTATGGTGACCCCGAATGCAAAGACTTCGTAAGTTATTTTCCATTTTATGCTTTAACCCTCTCGCTGCGCATCCCGCGATTTCCGCGGGGAACGTAGAAGTAGCAAAATTTGCGCAGCCCGCGATTTCTGCGGGGATGCATTTTTGCCGTCTATTTAACTGTGCAACCCGCTCTTTCCAAGTTCATGGTTTCATTTTGCCTTTTCTGTGATGTTTAATTGTTTATTCAAATCTGGGTTAACAGATGGCTTTAGATGTCCACATTTCTGCGAAATATACAAGCATTTTTTGCAGCATTTTGCGCGCTCTTTTCAAAGCTCAAAGATGTCTGGCAGGAAGCGTTTCGCGAGTGATAGAACCTACATTCCTGACAATATTTCCGACACTGATAGCAGTTCTGACTCTGATATCAAGTATATTGAAGATAATTATAGCGAAACTGATGAGAATTTCTCGGATTCCTCTGCGGATAGTGATTTCTAATAATTCTTCTTTTCTAATAAATGTTTTGTAGGTATTTTGCATATTTTCATTAGTATATACGTTTTACCTTTGTATTTCATAAAATAAATCATAATTTAACCAAGATTAATTTTCAAAATTTTGCTTTTATATGATTATTCTTCAATTTCAATATTCCGACAACCTTTTTTTATGATCTAATTCTATATTGAAAAAAAACCTCTTCTACAAAATTTGTTTGTATATTTTAACTCTAAAATATATGTAGATTTGAAATATGTAATAAAAAAAAACGCAATTTTTGAACCTATTTTGATAAAAAAATTACGCAGCGAGAGGGTTAAAGGTTAAAATCAAGAAAAGTCTATTGGAGATTAGCGCTCTCCCATGGGATGTATTTTCCTTACATACATCACTGAACATCGGGAGAGAATACACACTTGGATAGAGAATATGGATGAATGGAACGAAACAAACGAGTCTTGAGAAAGTATTATTCGTTCCTCAAACCAAACTGCTCTGCTGCTTCCATAATATCTCGATCTAATTTAGAACTAAATAGAGCATAATACAAAAATAACCTACAATATTGCAAAAAATGTCAAGACACACGAAGCCTCCAAAATATACACCATTATGTTGTGATTTCAATAATTTGCGTACGTTAATTAAGTTTTTTAAGCTTTTGGATCTGGGCATGAAAATAATGGGGAGTACTTTATGCGTCTTACAGCTCCAGCTTTTCTTGTTCCTTCTTCCTGTCTCTTTTACATCCAATTTCAGCTTTCCAAT
This sequence comes from Meta bourneti, assembly GCA_933210815.1. NCBI lineage: Eukaryota > Metazoa > Arthropoda > Arachnida > Araneae > Tetragnathidae > Meta > Meta bourneti. The sequence goes on from OW119926.1 coordinate 104,496,627, forward strand.
ATCCAATTGGGTTGGTATCCAAAACCAAATTTTAAAATGTAGTGTCGCCATCTATTGCATCTATCTGTCGCTATCTTATTTCTGCAGTTTGATTCCAAAGCAACAGCAGCAGGCGAATGGTTAGCACTCTGGTCCTCGGTTCAACAGGTTCGAAAACCGGTCTTAGCATGGATGTTCATAGTGATTTGGACCCACTTTAAGCTGTAGGTTGTGTAGCAAAAATGACCATAGGGAATAAAACCAACTTACCGAAGCAGTTTTAACCTTCTTGTCCAATCAAAAGTATTGTAGAATTCTTTTAATCAATTTTCGTGGCTATTTAGCCACAAAATTCGGTGTGGGGAAAATGGATGGTACTTTTGAAAATCTTCATTTAAGCTTCAATTTGCATTTTCTAGATAAGGTACTGTGTAAGAAGTTAAAAACAAAAGGAAGTGTAATTCACAGGAAAAGTCAATGGGAGCGAAACAAAATTATTGTTTGCGCTGTCTCATAGCCTTTTCTGGAGCATTCTATTTCACTTCAATTTTGAACATAAATCTGATATTCCCGCTTGTCTCCGACAGTTCGCCTTGGAAATTATTCATAGCATTCCCGGCAAAGTTACCCTTATTTATACAGATGGTAGTGAACAGTCTCGATCCGGCAAGGAAATTTTTGTTAAAGCTCTAAACAGGTACTGTAAAAATCAAGAAAAGAATTCCGGAATTCTGTTGAGTTTTCAGAAGAGTCATTGATAAACGGCTTAGCTACATCATGTCTGTTTCGAAACCAAAGGTCGTTTGAATTTTGTCGCAGCTCCATCCAACATGTATCTAATTGGAGCAGTGTGGGGATGGAACTGGAATAGTGATCCTTAACAAACTCGAGCATGTCTTCTGTGAGGTACAGTACGGGGGCCTCAGGGGAAACGAAGTAGCGGATGATTTAGCGAAGGAGGGTGTCGATGAACCATTGTGACTACTATATTGTGATGAATCCTGACGTTTCTTGAGCTTTATTCTATTAGAAAAATATCGATAAGAAGGCATGGATCTCTCTTGGTATCGTGGGGATCACCCGAAAGATCTCTTTTGGTGTATGACTTTGTGCGGGTGAATGGACTTGTGGATTGGCTCTACTGGAGCTAGACGTGGAGATTGGCAACAACATCGTTCAATGATTTTGTTCATCATTTTACTTCAGGAAAGCAATTGATACAAATGAATCGTCTGAATCAACTGAACTCGCTCCGTCATTCTTGATAAGCAATCGTTCATAGAACTGAATTACAGCATCATGCAGCAAAGTTTGACCAAATGAATATCGTCAAATTAATTTCCCATATATTAATTGAGAAAATGCTTCCTCGAATTGCATATCGTAAGGCATTTTAGATCTCCATAAACATTCCATGAGTGCCTTCAGATAGGGTGACTCTGATTTATAAGAGAAAAATCAGATTCAGTATGCACCGTGTGTGTTCTCCAATGCACTACTCGAATCGGCCGGCAGCGGTTGAAAGAGTAGCGGATTAGCAACCGGTGGGTTGAAATCCAACGAAAGACCTTCGTATACACAGGGAGTGGTGCACTTTAAATCTGCTCCACGTGAAGTTTGGAGAGTGGGATGCCAGCTCAGGTGTTGTCGTCATCTGATCTTGGTTGTCCTTGGGGATCGTCAACACTAGCCCATTGTGTTGTTCCATTCAAACGTTAATTAAATCCCTACCTTGAGATGTGAAGTGTCTTGAGATGTCAAGTGTCTTGAGATCCCTCCTCCCAAGAAAGGCTCTACACCTATCGGTGAGCTGGGAGGAGGTGGGTCTAGAAGTGTCTTGAGATGTCAAGTGTCGTGAGATGTGATTCATACTCGTTGCAGTGGTTTTCCAGGACGTATGTGTTCCGTCTCATCCATCGTGTTCTTGAGTCGGGAATCACTTCCCGTCTATTTAGGATTTCTTCGAATCTCAAGGCTCGATTTTTCTCTTGCCTTCGGTTTAACCCACTGCTACCATTTCTCTGGATGGTCAAGCCTAATAATCAGGTAGATAGTCAATTAACGTCTCACTGGAGCAACACGACGGTCTATGGGTGACTGTCCTGGATCAATCCCGAAGGGAAAGATCCGAGGACAACGCCTCGTCATTTTAAACCACGGTCATATGACGGGAACAACGCCTGAACTGGTACCCTACTCTCCAAACTTCCACATCACGCCATCGTGAGGATATTTGAGGCCACGATAGATTTAACGTGCACCAGCCCCCTGTGTACACGAAGGTCTTTGGCTGGGAATTACCAAACCTCCGGTTGCTAATCCGCTACTCTTCCAACCGGGTTACTGCAGCCCTTGCAAATCACGGAAGCGACGACAGTCTTAAGGAAAAATCTACTTGCAGGTGCACCACCAAACACTAGTATTCTGAACTATCATTGCATGCTACATGGGTTTTGAAATTAACCACTAAGCATGTATGTTTTACGAGTTTCCTGGATGGCTTCCTTCAACAATCACAAGGGCTTTATTGCTGTTGTGAGCGCCCACACGTGATGTGATTTTGGGCCATCATGATTCATAGACCTGCTAATTAAAGCCTGTGCCATTGCAAGTGATCTTTAAGGTTTCCTTCTATTGTCTGTCAATTCCATCAAAGATTCTCGCTCTACACCCATTCCCTATTTTCCAGGAATTCCACATTGCATAGCTCATAGGTATAAACTTTCTTTGACGCGTGCTGTCGTGACCCACGCGATGTGACCATTTCTACGGTGGGCCAAATTAAACTTTCTTAATCTTGCTCGAATTCGAAAATCCTACTCGAACTGTTTCACTTTCGACTTGAGTTAACCCCCTGTGAATCGTTCGAAGTGTTTGGGATTACCACAATACGAAGATGATTGCTCCATCATTGCTAATCAATCCATAAGAAACCAGATTGCATAGTCAGCTGGTTCCAAGAGAAACGTGTGTTTGGTCAGCAGAAAGCAAGTACTCGAGATGAATGCGTGCGGGAAAAAGAAAAACGGTTGGGTGGAAGGGAAGAAAAAGTTAGTCAAGTATCCTGAGCCTCAATGCTGGTAACACACAAACATTTATGAGAATAATTAGTCACATTTTGAAACATGAAACTTTCACTCGCATAAATAACACAATTGTAATAATTAAAAAAATTAACCTCTAACCAACAATGCTGTTCATCAAATTTCTCAACAAAAACAATGTACCCAATCAGTTGATTGAAAAAAAATTACCAGCAATTATATTACCCTTTTTGTCGCAACCTGACCAGACTTTTTGCTGAGAAACCTTTCGGAGTTGATCCTACACCGTTGCCAGTGGACTGTTTATATTATTCGGCGCCGGCGAGGCGCATAAATTTGTTGCGCTTCGAGATGTGTATACTTTCTTCGGGAGGCGAAAGCAGACGCTCGTGAGATCGGTTCAAGTGTAGAACATTAAAAACTCTCTTTTGTGGACTAACTATGCTTTTTCGTTTGACATGTCGGGAGCCATATATGTAAGTTTATACTATTAAATTATTTTTGATATATAATTAGCTATACTTTACTCTCTCCAAAAAGTAACTATAGGAAACAAATTCCAAGTATTAAGAAGCAGATAAAAAAGACTGGTAGTTTTTTAACGTTGACGATCTGCTATATAAAATGGCGTCCGCGACAGGATTTGGAATTTGTTATTGTGAATTTGTGATTGATAAGAAATTAATTCATTTGCTTTAATGTTATGATGGAGAGTTTAAAGAAAATGCGTACTCCTCTAAGAAGTGGTTTCACTAGAATTGCTAATGCGTTATATCAATGTTTAGAAGAGGAGGAACGTGATATTGATGAAATTGAAATTTTAATGGCTCAGTTAAACGAAAAATGGTTAGAACTTGAATCGAAAGAAAAAGAAATTATTGCTTTGTTATCAGATAAAGATGAGTGTTCTCAAGAAAGTTTTAATCAGGCTTACGAAGTTTTTGAAGAGTATAAGGAAAGATATATACGACTTAAAATTAAAGTTAAGAAAAGTATTAATGATGATGTTAAAAACACTAATGACGATAATAAAAGCGTGCTTAGTGAAACAGTATCGAAACGAAAGTTCCAACTTCCTAAAATTGAGCTTAAGAAGTTCAATGGTGATGTTAAAGAATGGCTTGGTTTCTGGGGTCAGTTTCGAAAATTCACGAAGACTTGGACATCGCTCCAGAGGATAAATTACAATATTTGTCCCAGTCTACTGTAGAAGGATCGCGTGCCAGAGATATTGTAGATTCCTTTCCCGCATCTGCTGAGAATTATGAGCAAGCAGTTGAATGTCTAAAAGCTAGATTCGGAAGAGAAGATTTACTCATAGAAGTGTATGTGAGAGAATTGCTAAACTTAATTTTGAACAATTCTTTGCATCAAGTTAAAGTTACACATCTCGCCAAATTGTATGATAAAATCGAAGCACACCTCCGTGCTCTTGAAACATTAGGTGTAACTTCCGATAAGTATGCTTCTATGCTGTATCCCTTAGTTGAAAGCTGTTTACCAGAAGACATGATTCGAGTATGGGAAAGAAGTATTAGTTTAACGAATGAAACTAAGAAAATGCCAAATAAACTGACCGCTCTTATGAGTTTTCTAAAATCTGAAGTTGAAGGGGCAGAACGAATTTCAATAGCCAAAGAGGGGTTTGGTTTAGAGGCAAAACGTAAAGGGAAATATTCCTATTCCACATCTCCTAATAATGATAAACAATTTCCAACCGCAATCGGACTTTTTGACAATGCTGAGACTCGTCGGAATAAACAAGCACTGTGCTCATTTTGTGAGAAAACGCATGATTCACAAGCTTGCAGAATCGCGTTAAAAATGAGTTGGGGTGATAAAAGGAAAATCTTAGCAAAAAAGGGTTGTTGTTTTTTATGCCTGAAAATCGGTCATAGAGCTCGTGATTGCAGATGCAAGATTAATTGTGAAAAGTGTAGGAGTAGACATTATGCTATAATGTGTAATGAAGGTAAATTTAAAGAACCTAAATCGGAAGCGAACGCTGGTGAAAGTGATAGTCAAAATATGATCAATGATGCAGTTTTAAGCAATCGCACATGTTGTACAGTTCTTTTACAAACATTGTATGTACGATTACGAGGTGCAGGAAATAAGGGGAAAATAGTTCGTGCACTCGTCGACTCAGGGAGTCAACGATCTTACTTGAGTAAACGTGTAGCGAAAGAAATGAAATATGATTTTATTAAAGAAGAAAGTGTTATTCATAATTTATTTGGGGGCAGAGAACATCCCGAGAAACATTTTAAATACAGAGTATTCATTAGCAGTTTGAAAGGTGATTACAATTGTAACTTTGAGGTCCTTGACCAGCAAACCATTTGTTCGGCTGTACCCATTCCAACATTAAAATCATTCGCTGAGGAGCTTGAATATCATAATATTACTGTAACTGATCAATTAATCTCTCAACAAGAAGAATCGTTAGAAATTGATCTATTAATCGGGGCTGATGTTGCGGGTAAACTCTTTAATGGAAACATTATTCATCTGCCGTGTGGACTTGTTGCTGTAGGAACATCTTTAGGTTGGACCTTGATGGGAAAGATGCCATATCAAACTTCTGATACCAATTCTACGATGGTAGTTACAAATCTGTTAGTTAAGGATGTAGCTATTACTGAACTCTGGAATCTTGATATCATTGGAATAATTGATCCGGCCACACAAAAGGCCAGAGAGGAAAGAGATTTACAAACAAAGATGCAATTTCAACATTCTGTGTCCGTGAACAGTGAAGGGCGCTATGAAATTGTTTTGCCCTGGTCCGAAGATCACCTACCGCTACCCACCAATAAGGATTTAGCCGTGAAGCATTTAGAATCTACAACGCAGAAACTTCGCTCACAAAACCTGCTTACATTGTACGAGGAGGTTTTCGACAGTTGGCTCGATTTAGGTATAATCGAAGAAGTCAAACAAAGTGAGGTTATTGATGATGGACACTATTTGTCACACCGACCAGTTATAAAGGAAAATAGTTCCACCCCAATAAGACCAGTATTCGACGCTTCTGCGAGAGTAAAGCATTCTCCGTCTCTAAATCAGTGCTTAGAATGTGGTCCGAATTTAATAGAATTAATACCTTCCATTCTTTTAAGATTTTGGGAGGGTAAATTTGCAGCCATAGCAGACATAGAAAAGGCATTTTTACAAATTAGTGTAAAACCCGATGATCGAGATTATCTTAGATTCTTTTGGTGGAAGGATGTGAATAAAAAGGAGCTAAAAATATTTCGTCATACCCGAGTAGTGTTTGGTGTGAAAAGTAGCCCTTTTCTTTTGGCAGCTGTAATAGAATTTCATTTGCAGAAATATATAGAAAATTCTCATTATGATAAAAAAATGTTGCATAAACTTATTCACTCTTTCTATGTAGATAACGTTGTTTCCAGTTTTGAAGATGAGCTTGAAATGACACTGTTTATTGAAGAATCTCAAAAAGTAATGAATGAAGGAAAGTTTAATCTCCGAGGTTGGTTACGTACTGGGTATAACTTACAAACAGGTGTTGAGTCACCGGTATTGGGATTATTATGGGATTACCAGAAAGATCTTTTAACTGTGAACCTGACATGGTTGGAAAGTTTCAGATTAATGGAAGTAACTAAGAGGACTATTTTGTCTATAGCCCACAGAGTATATGACCCGATTGGTCTTGTAAGCCCTGTTCTCTTGCTTCCTAAGCTATTGTTGCAAAGCTTATGGAAAATGGGAATTTCTTGGGATACTGAAGTTGATGAAAATACGAAAGAAAAGTTTCTAAGTTGGTTCAAAGATCTGAGTCTCTTAAAAGAAATTTCTATACCCCGATGGATACACACTAACAGAGATAACAAAAATTTGTGTAGCATTCATACCTTCTGCGATGCCAGTAGTAATGCATATGCTGCTGCAGTGTTCGCGAGAATTCAGACTTCTTATGGAGTTGAAGTTCATTTATTAGCTTCTAGGTCCAGAGTAGCTCCGGTGAAATCAATTACGATTCCACGTCTTGAGTTGATAGCTGCAACGGTGGGAGCGAGACTCTGCACTTCAGTTTTAGAAGGTTTGCAATGGCAAAATGTTGAATTACATTTTTGGACTGATTCAACCACTGTTTTGACCTGGATCCAAAAGGAAGAAATCTGGACTGTTTTTGTGTTGAACCGAGTACGAGAAATCAGGAAATTAACAAACCCGAATGCATGGAGACATGTATCAGGAACCGATAATCCTGCTGACCTTCCATCCAGAGGCTGTACTGCCAAACAGCTTTTGTCAGTTAGATGGTGGGAGGGACCCGCATGGTTAAAGAGAAATGAAGGTGAATGGCCAACACCAAAATTGGAATATAATCAGGAAAACATTATTCAAGAAATCAGAAAAGGTGCTGTAACTAACACACATGTAAATCTAGAAACAGAGGAAATCTTCCATAGAATATCTTCGTATGTCAAACTTGTTAGAGTAATTGCTTGGATTTATAGATTTTTCTCTAATGCAAAATTCAAAACATCACGTTACTTTGGGGATCTAACTTTGAAAGAAATAAATCATTCAGAATTAGTTTTGTTAAAAATTATCCAACGCGAAGCATTTCCTGTTGGCGTAAATGATCAACAAATAAAGACTCTTTATCCTGTACTCGATGAAAAGGGGTTATTGAGAGTAAAAACGCGCATTTTTAACCGAAGAGACAAAAAGAACTTTAGATTACCCATAATCTTACCATCAAAACATAGAATAGTGCATATGCTTATACACAATAAGCATAAAGAACTTGGACATCCTGGAGTCCAAATATTGATGAACCAGCTCAGAGAAAATTATTGGATATTGCGTAGCAGAAAAACGATTAGACAAGTTATATTGAAATGTGTCCGATGCAAACGATTCACTGTGACCCATCCAGAACCAAGAGCCTCTTCCTTACCTGAAGATAGAGTAAGAGAAGCTACGATATTCGAAGTCTTGGGTGTAGATCTCGCCGGACCGCTGTATTTGAAAGATGGGACAAAATCCTGGATAGTTCTGTTCACTTGTGCAGTATATCGCGCAGTGCACATGGAATTAATAACATCCATGACAGCGGAAGCCTTCCTGCAGTCACTAAGAAGATTTATAGCTCGTAGAGGGCGACCCACTATTATTTATTGTGATAATGGCAGCAATTTCGTTAAAGCTCACAGCGAACTTTGTAAAGTGGACTGGCTTAAAATAAAGTCTGAATCCATGATGAAGAAGATAACTTGGAAATTCATTCCTCCATCTGCACCATGGTGGGGCGGATGGTGGGAGAGACTGATTGGCATGGTCAAACAAGTTTTACGCAGAATATTAGGGCAGGCTTTGTTAAATTACGAAGAACTAAACACAGTGTTGTGCGATACCGAAAGCCTAATAAACTCTAGACCCCTAACTTACTTATCTGAAGATATAAACGATTTGATTGCTTTGACGCCTTCTATGTTTCTTCAGGAAACGATAGAAAGTGGCGTACCGGATATCGATAGTATAGATGTCACCTATATGCGCAAAAGATACCGGTACGTACAAAAAGTACGTGAAGATTTACGAAAAAGGTTTCGACTGGAATATCTAGGACAGTTAAAATATAACGGAAAACCTTCGGAAACCTCGAAATCTATCTCTGTCGGCGACATAGTACTCATTGGTTCAGACAATCTGAAGCGTTTACAATGGCCGATAGGGCGGGTCGTGCAAGTCCTGCCTGGAAGAGATGGAATCGTCAGAGTTGTGAAACTGAAAACCAAATCCGGAACTATAATACGCCCTGTTCAACGTCTTTATTCCTTAGAATTATCAGATGAAACATCAGGTCCTTTCCTCAGAAGCAAAGTTCCCAAAGATAAAGATAACCCAGGTGCCACTAATATTGACTATGAACTTGTTCCTGCCAAAGAACATCAGAAGTCACCCAAATCGACAATCACTCGGAGTGGGAGAGTAGTGAAACCTATCCAAAGACTCGGCTTGTGAGACGCGACCATTGGTTGAGTTCTTCCAAGTTACGAACTCAAGGTGGGAGGATGTCGCAACCTGACCAGACTTTTTGCTGAGAAACCTTTCGGAGTTGATCCTACACCGTTGCCAGTGGACTGTTTATATTATTCGGCGCCGGCGAGGCGCATAAATTTGTTGCGCTTCGAGATGTGTATACTTTCTTCGGGAGGCGAAAGCAGACGCTCGTGAGATCGGTTCAAGTGTAGAACATTAAAAACTCTCTTTTGTGGACTAACTATGCTTTTTCGTTTGACATGTCGGGAGCCATATATGTAAGTTTATACTATTAAATTATTTTTGATATATAATTAGCTATACTTTACTCTCTCCAAAAAGTAACTATAGGAAACAAATTCCAAGTATTAAGAAGCAGATAAAAAAGACTGGTAGTTTTTTAACGTTGACGATCTGCTATACTTTTAATATTTTTTGTGAACTAAGAGAATTGTGAAAAACTATCAATTTTCAATATTCTATGTGAACAACGTAAACACCAAGCAAAATTCGAAGGAGTCGAATGGGTTCGCCTGGAGAAGATTAGACGAATTCGAGGAAAAGCGAAAGCACCGGTGGTAGTAGAATACCAAAGTTGACACTTTGCTCCGCCCATTTCGAATTTCAAGACGAATCGTTCGAAAATTTTTGTAGTTGAATTCGGCCCTTAGTGCTTCTTTTTAATGTTTGACACGAATTGAACCTCCTAAAATGTTTTACGAGTTCTATAATTGAAAAGCATTGTTTTAGGTTTCTTTAACACCGTTTGTGTGAAAAATACTTGACTGGAGTGATTTCCAGCGGGAGTGCTAAAACACCACTGTTCGAAAATTGCAAACCTCAGTCTCTTCAATAAGATATTTTTTAATTCCGAAAATGTTAGTAGATATGCTCATTTGAGGTCAACAAACAAACTTTTTTCACTGTTACAATTTGTTTCGGCTCACCCTAATGTACAATGGCTGAAATGCAATGTGTCTCCTTTTCAGCTTGGTTCAGGTGGCAAGATCCCTGAGAGCTATTTCGTTCACAACTTCCTCTCTTCAGACGATCCTGAGGTTACCGCCGCCACTGTTCCCGCCGGATCCTTCCTTAACTTCCGGTTTTCAGTCCCTGTGCAAGGATCGCATATCAGCTGGCACATACAAGTAAGTCCACACAACCTCTTGGACAAAAGCAGAACAATTGTGTACCGCTATTCCTTGTCCTAAACCAGAGGTCGGGAAACTTCTTTGACCCTTCAAGAGTTTCTTGACTTTTCATCGATCCACTCAATTTTACTATTACTTAATTATAATAGGACAAGCAAAAAAGACGCTTGTGAGAGTTTATTTAATAGTTACAGTGTTTATTGTATGTATAATATAGTGTATATTATTGCATTGGCTTAACATCAAAGGGATACGTTTTTGTTTTGGACGTCCTTCTTAACATTACCTATTGAATAGGAGGGATAAATAATATATAAAATTTAATTGATGTAACAAAATAACACAATCTTCCTTATAAATATATGAAAATAAGACTTATTAAGTTAGTATGCAATTGACTAGCGTTGTCAATGTGAAGGGTGACTCTCAGGACTTCGTGACTCTTGACAGGATGAGCAATGTTGGGTTCCAAATGAGTCAGTTTCAGCCTTCAATCGTCACTGAATTCTATATAGAGCTTATTTCTTTGCTCTGTTAAAATTGAATTGACATGGCTGAAACCAGCTTCAACCCTGAAAGCGCTTGGAAATTCCAGCAAAAAGGGGAGTAGCACTTCCGAAAATTTTGGATGTTTTTCTACATCTTGTATTTTTCTATCGACCCCTGAGCCCAATCAACCCCTAACAATGTTGTATCGACCACTGTCCTAAACAAAGACGAAGTCTTTTTTTCTTTTGGGTCATAACTAACGCTTTTTCGGATCGTTTTTCGACAAGGAATCACTTGGTATGATGATTACCGTATTTTGGAGGCGTCTTAAAATGATCGAATGTACAATTTCCCAGATATGAGATTCAATCCAATGCGGCAATTTTTAAACCCTTCATTGGATATCACACATTTTGAACTCGTAGTGTTATAGCTTACCTCAAAAGGGATCGATCGAAATAAGGTTGATCAAAGCAAGTAAGAAAGCATTCCATAAAAAATGTTAACTATTCTATTTTGTTAATGAATCGGTGACCTGTAAAATATTTGTTTTAGAGCAAAGATAATGATATGAGTATCGGTTTATTCTTGGACCATTCGGAAGAGGCCATCTCCCAAGAGAAGCAAGGCAAGAAGAAAGAAGAGGATATGTCGAAATTGGAACAGCTCACCCCCATCATCCGAAGTCAGTGCCACATCACACCTGAGATCGGCAGCACCGTGGCTTGGTACAGCGGCACATGTGAGTCGAACACAATTACATCTATTAACTCAAATTCGAGAGATTTTCGAAGGGGAGGAAGTGCTATAAATGTTACAACACCATCTTCAGAAATGAAACTCGTAGTACAATGCCACGTTAGCCCAGGCGGAAGAGCAACGAATAAGTAACCGGAGGGCTGCCAGTTCGAAACTCGGTTCAACCAAAGACACACGGGGATGGTACACGTTTAATCTGTCGGGGCCTCAAACATCCTCAAGTTGACGTGGTGTGGAAGTCTGGAGAGTGGGGTGCCAGGTCAGGTGTCATCTGAATGTGGTTCAAAATAACGAGACGTTGTCTTTGAATCTTTCTCTTCGGGATCGTCGCCAATAGCCCGTTGTGTTTCTCGGGTGCAACGTTAATTGACTACAATATCCTCAGTTTTAAGTATTTCAACACAAAGGGCTTCGTGTGCTTATGCAATGAGACAAGTATGATTTTATGAAGCAATAAACTGTATTGTCAAAATTATATTTTCCAGAAAGGTCATTGGCACTCTCTTTCGAAAGTGATCATGCAAATAAGAAGAAATATTTTCATGGGTTGGAAGAGTAACAGATTAGCAACCGGAGGGTTCAACCAAAGACCGTCGTGCATACGGGTGCACGTTAAATCTGTCTCCAATGTTCTCACGTTGGCGTGGTGTGGACAGTGGGGTGGCAGCTCAGGTGTTCAAAATGACGTCCTTTGATCTTTCCTTTCGGGATGGATGCTGGACCATTGCCAATAGCCGTTGCTTCGTTAATTAACTTTATGAGAGTGATCTTGAAAAGCATGATGTCCATTGATGTTTTTCTTTTCCTCAGGTGTCCTGCATCTGGACAACTCTTACAGCTGGATGAGCTCCAAAGAAGTCATGTTCAAGGTCTCAATTGAGCCTCCGAAATGAAAACGAATTCAAAAGAATCAATTATCGAAGCAACCGGATTCTTATGGAGGAGGCTTTTTCAGTCCAGATAATCCATTATTGAAGTTTCCTGCTATTCTGGATGCCACCTGCCTAGTCCGACGCACTTTTTGCACGAAAGTTTCAAATCAATAAAGCCTCTTACAATAACATGCTTTGATGACGTTAGCCAAAATTAAGATCAGGACACTTTCTCCGGGATATTTTATAGTCTTTTTAAATATGCAACCACACTTCCTGTTTCCTGTATCGAGGTATTTTTAAACAAAGAAAAAATTTTGTTAGCAAACATTAATCCGAAGCAAAGGAGTTTCAAGACATTCCATTTCAGCTGAGGGGTTCGCACGCATATATCCGTTCAGCATCCTTACTGCGTGACTTCTAACCGGTTTTAACTCCTTGACAAAAATCTTTGGTATTTTATCATTCAATATATGTGGGTCATGTGTGTTGTGGGAAAAAGCAATGCTACATTACTAGGAAAATCTCGTGACGATCCCAATTGAAAATAAATTTTCAACTCAAATGGATTATTTTGGGAAATTGAATTGAAATACAGTTATTTAAAATAAGTTTACTAAGTTAACCAAATAGAACTAAAAAATCTTTCACCTTGCATTAAAAGTTTCAATGTCTATTTTCATCTGAATTTCTTAGGCATTTACGCGACTAAAGTTAAACCGAATTTTCTGCATGGTTAGATTAATTAAATACAATCTCTTCCAAGTGACTATTTTTTTAATCCTGAAAGCAAGTTCGAAAACTACTGTTCCTACAAAAAATTAAGTAGTCGAACTTACGAAGCAATAAAATGTCTGTTATACCATTTTACAACACTACCCTTTTCCTGGACAATTTGAATGCATTATTAAAATTAAAAGCAAAAAAACGCAATTGCAAATAGATTTCAGTGAATCAAAGAAAGGGAACAATGATTAATGGCGGTAATCGTTTAAAACATTTTGTTCAACTGTGATTTTTAATGTAGCTTGAATGGATCGATGTGGTTTCATGCTTTTATACTATCTCAGTATTTTATATTTATATTATCTTCCTGTAGCTAATGTATTTTTATCTTATTTGTATATATTTTGGTGTAAAGGTTGTGTTTCGTGTATTGGAAATTAAATAAAATTTATCAAAACCATCAGCGTTTATTTTCGTATTAGTAGCATTTTCCTTTGAGACTCAATTTGAATTGGTAACTTACCATACGATTGGTACATCAGCATACAGCACTAACTGCCCACTTGTTTCCTATGCAGAACATTCCTGATGGCCATCGTCAAAACCTACACTTACGTTTTATTTTCTAACACTTCAGCGTTTGACATTGGACTTCTTTACTAACTCATGAAATTAATGTGATAGTTAGATAACTGTTACAGAAGTCGATTTTGAGTTTTGAAGTGATTGTGACTGCCCCTAAAGTTCATTTCCTTTCAAAATGACAAACTTTCAGCTTATTGCAACCAGTATTCCCATCAATATTTTTGACTTGTAGCACTCATACACCTGGAATAAGATATTTCCGAATTCCACCGGCATTGTGAAAGGATGACAAATGATATTGATTCAATATCATGATACAGACAAACTACAAATTTATTTTCGAGCAATACATTTTTTCTTGAAAATACCATTCCTCATGTGAAATAAGAACTTGTTTTAAAATTGCGCGTCTTTAATAAAGATGAAACAAAATGAATAGATCACTATTTTTCATAAATCGGAAGGTCAACTTTACAGCGTTTTTATAAAAGAAATTCAATGTTTTCAACGAATGTTTGAGATTGCAAAGTTGCATAGGAATAGCTTCAATTCGTAAAGTAAACAACCTCGATATGTCACTTAAGACAAAAACTAACGCCTTAATGGTAGGGAATTGTGAGATCCTACAACCCCAATATTTATTAAAACTACTTAAACTATCCTAAAATTGGAAAATATTATTTTCTACCAAGCAAGGTTCAATTAGCATAGTCAACACTGGAGATTAAAGCCCCTTAACTCAAGATACACACTTTCAACTTTTCAAAAGGCCTAATTAGAATATTTTATTCCAAGATCAGCAAAGTTTGATTTAATATTCGCTTTACTCCAACTGGCGTGCAGTTTTAAATCGATTATTTGTGGCTCTTTTTTGTCAATACCGGTATCGAAATGGAAACTACGTACCTATTTAGAATGGCAGATTTTGTTTCTTGACCATTGAGTACAGCTTTCATTACATAATTTCAAATAACATAATTTGAAACACAAATGTAATTTTTACTGATTTTAATTTCCTTTGTAATTGAAATTTTCTTCAAAATTTAAAATAAATCTTTAAATTAAAACGTATGGTTACATGTCTAATTTTTAGTTACTCTTTAAAGCAAGACCGTCTTATTTTAAAATGTTTTGTTTTGTACGCTTGATTTATTTTAAGAATTATAAATGTATTAATTTCTACAAATCATATCGAATCAATAACGCTTGTGATTCGAAATATACACATACCACCAAGAAATCAACCCATCTCTTTAGATACAAAATGAATAATCAATATCAATAAAAATGGACTGCTTGTTTGTACATTAAATATTTCCGACCCATTTCAAGTTATTTAATGGCCCTGCTAATAAAAAGAGGTGTTTTGTGCGTTTGGTGTATGTATGCGTACAGTACTGCGCTGTATTTTCATGAAACTTAACAAGTCCTATCATTTCGAAACCGAAATTCAATAAGAGAAATCAACACATTTCAATGCTTTTGTACTGTGCTTCCGATAAATGCACACTGAAAATGCTCTAAAAAGCAACACATCTTCATTTAAAACAAAAGTAATTGAAACTGAATTCATACTTTTAGTTTGATGGATGAGTGTTTCAAAATTCAGTTAATCAACTGTTCGAAACCATTGAAATAAAAGAATTGTTCATAACTTCCCAATAATTTCGAGCCGGTAGTGTTGCTACCAGTGTGACGTTAATTAAAAAATACCTGTTACCCTATAATTTCTAGGGGCCGTGGTAGCGCGGTTGGGAGAGTAACGGATTAGCAACCGGAGGGTTGGGAGTCCAACCAAAGACCGTCGTGTGCATGGGGGCTCGTGCACGTTGAATCTGTCGGGAAATCAAATGTCCTAACATAGGCGTGGAAGTGGTGTACCAGCTCAGATGTGACCTCGTCATCTGACCTTGATTCAAAATGGCGTCCTTTTCTCTTCGGGATTGCTCCCGGACCGTCACCAATAACCCGTTGTGTTGCTCCAGCGTGACGGTAATTAACTATCCAATAATTTCGCTGTATTTCTCTTGTCAGTAAAACTTTCAGTGTCAGTATGTCTATTACTTGATGTTGTATGTCCTGTCTGGCGTAGCATGGCCACATATGGCCCTTGCGCCATAAAACCCCAACCATCCGAATAACTTAGCTCAACGCCCCTTTTCAATGACAATTTTCTTGGACATCCACTCGATCGAAACGTATTACAAGTGTAGCTGTACCTATCATTCTTGACTTGTACCAATTTCTCATGAAACTGAGTGGTTTTAGAATTTCAAAAACTAAAAATAAAAAGCTGACTGGTGTGGTACTAGTACCTGTATGTCTACATCAGGCTCTATTTTCGTCAGCAGCATCAAATCTCCACGATCAACTCAGATTTACACCTTGCCACAATGACCCAAACATCGTTGCGGAATTTACTCCAATAACTCTTTCCCCCTGCAAATTAATCTGCACTTTCCCTTTTTTGGATCGCATCCTCGTCACTCGTAATGCTGAGCATGAGACTCAACTGGAGTCTTAATTCTATCAAAAAGCACAATAGTTTTTACTGTCTTAATTCCATCTAAGTTCAATTTAACTGCTCTTATTTACTCCATGTCTTTTAATTTCTTGCAATAAAAGACAACCCAATAGCGGTGCTGGGGTTTGTCAACTAATTCTATCAATCAAAGCGGTGCTGGGGTTTCGTCAGCAGCATCAAACTGCTGCTGTCTCGGACTTTGGAACCATGATTTTAATTTTATCTTCTCTAGCCAATTCAGTTCTTTTTAACTTTTAATTATGCAATTTATTTTTATGTACTCACATTATGACGGGGAGATAATCTGCTTGCAGCAGGTAAGTGACGTGTCCAGTCCACGATCAACTATTTGTAGTGGATTACTCGTTTTAATTTTAAAAAACTTGTTACCGCACTAAATCCACGTAGACTGGGATGACGGAAGTGCAATCAAAAATTGAAGTCGGAAGTGCGCGCCTGTGTACGATCCGTCATCTTGCTTTAAAACCGATCAGTCGTAAGCAAGAATTAAATGTCGCAGTTTACCACATTTAATTCTTGGGACAATGCATCGCTAGTGCAGGGGTCGCCAAACTTCTTTGACCGTCGAATCCTTCAAGAGTTTCTGGACTTCTTATCAACACCCTCTTTTAACTATTACGTCATTATAATAGGACAGGAAAATAGGACTTGTGTTTTTTTTAGATTGTTTATTTTATAGTTACTGTTTATTGTATGTATAATATAGCATATATTGGCTTAACATCAAAGGGATGCGTTTTTGTTTTTGAAGTTCTTAACATTACATATTGGATAGGAGAGTAAAATAATGTATAAAACATAAAATTTAATTTAGATAGCAAAATAACAATGCAATCTTCCTTATATATGAAAATAACTTTTATTGACTTGGTATACAATTTACTAACGTTGTCAATGTGAAAGGTGTGCTTCGTGACTTTTGACAAGATTAACAATACTTGATTGACCTCCGTAACTATTTTCACGACCTTGTTCCATCCTACAGGTCCTATTTATGTCACTGTTCCTACGATTCACTCTTAGTTGTGTTGTCATTCAGGATGGAGGAATCCAAGTCAACAGAATTTAGTATTACCCGTACAATAGTGTCAAATTTTTCTATCGACCTCTGAGCCCGAATCGAGCCCTAACAATGTTATATCGACGCTCGGGGATCAATATCGACACTTCTCTAGTGTCTCTATGGTCAAGAATAATAAGAGTTTGCTTAAAATATTTTTAGGTGACATTAATCTTATTGCCCTCTTGCTTTTCAACGTTCCCTATTTTCCCTGGAGCTCGTGCTGCCCCATTGCGATGTAAATTCAACTACCTCCACACAAGATTCCTTCAGCGCTCACTTTGGGTAGGTAGTTAATTAACGTTGCACTGGAGCAACATATGGGCTACGGTCCGGGAACAATCCTAAAGGGAAATATCCTAGAACTACACGTAATTAAGAACCATGAGAAAGTCCTAAAACATTCCAGAAATTAGAATTCAAGTAATTTGTGTATATCAATATAATGTTTTATAATCAAATTTAGTGTTCATTAACGGAACAAGTGACTTATTGCAATTACAAATAGAATATAGATTTATTTCAACAAAAACGTATTTTATATCACATTTGAAATCACTTTCTATTCAACAAATACAATTGATGAACAGTATGGACAGTTTAAAATACATCAATATATACTTATATTATAATGTCAAACAGCATTTACAACATTGAAAATGAAATCTAGTTCTAATTAAAAATACAAGTGCAATAAAACAATTTTTTATTAACTGACTCTTACCATTTTGCTCGTAAAGAAATTTATCTTCGAAACGTTATCTTACTCAATTATAGGGGTTATTAGAATCCTGATTCTTACATTTGATTACAAAAAATTGAAAGTAACGATATGTATCATATAATGTATACTTTAAAACCATCTTTTCAATTGTAAATTCCAGTTGCTGTAATTTGCTATAAATTATTCTATCAAAACTTTGAATAAAAATATCTGTTCATGAATTATTGATTTAAATTTGTTTTCTCTCATTTGTAAGTGATCACATATAGCCCACCATCTTATACTCCAAGGATTTAAAAGTGTTCGAATATTGAATGTCTGAAAGTAATATTTGAAAGTAATATTTGTACTTAATGGAGAATGTATATTACTTATCCTCCTGATTAAGAAACCCATTAGAAAAATCTGTCACAAGTTTTTGAAATTTCCATTTACATGTCGTTATTCGTCAATTCAAAAAGATTTGTTCCCACATCAGATCTGGCCTTTGAGCCATAAGAACCGACCAACCACAGCGTGTAGACCAGAAAATTGCGTTGCACTCCACGGTAAACAGAAAGTGATGGCCAAATTATTGAAGACATCACTCAAAATGGAGCATAAAGGAATTTATTTCGGATTTAAGCAACTAGTCATTCACAAGGACCCAACCATTTAAAATGTCAATGTTCCCTTTTTCTTCCCCACACCATCCCTTGGTTTCGTCCGATCCAAAAGGTTCCGTTGGTGTAGCGAGTTAGTTCAATTGACAGATCAGAAAATCTATATTTGCCACCGAAATGCAGTTGCCAAAGCAAGCGAAGAATCCATCTCGGAGAGGACTAGAAAAACCACTTGCCAAGACAGGAGAGACCCCAGTTAGTGGAAGGACTCAAGTGCCCTCATCAAAAGATATTTCAAATGCTTAAAAACAATCAAAAATACTCTGAAGCTAATTGAATCGACGTCACCGAGGTTTCGTTTATCATGCATATCCCTGAAATAAGTAAACTGAAAATAATGTTCATTTATCAATGCTGATTAGAATGGAAAACCAGGAGATGATTCTCGGAAATCACTCTTTGAGATGATATTGCAACTTGTAGTTATCAAGTCAGCGAAGATTCCACAAGCGTCTACAGTCACTTTAGCAGTGGCTGTAGCACTCTCTAAGAACTGGACGTGTCCTCCATTGAGAGTAATGCTTCCCCCAATGCGATGAAACCGTGGGACTTTCTCTTAGCCTCGAAGGGCCGCGGTAGCCCGGTTGGAAGAGTAACGGATTAGCAAACCGGAGGGTTGAGAGTTCGAATCCAACCAAAGACCGTCGTGTATATGGGTTAAATATATCGTGGTCGCAAACGTTGGCGTGGAGAGTAGGGTGCAGCTCAGGTGTGACCTCGTCATCTGACCGTGGTTCAAAATGACTTTCCCTTTGGGATTGATCCCGGACCGTCACCAATGGCCCGTTGTGTTGCTCCAATGGGATGTTAATCTGATCCCGTAAAATAAGTTTCCGAGTTAAAAATGTATTGATATTCTATCATAGGTTTTCCTTTAATCCGTTGGAGAATGATGGCCACTCGAAGTGACGTGAATAATCGCACTTGACCCCTTCGAATTTCAAGTTTGCAGATGAAAATCTGTTTCTTAACATAGAATGGCCTTTATTTTGAGTTATCTTTTAGATTCGTGGCCACAATGTGAAAATTCGTCAAGTTTGATAGTCTGGATCACACAAAAGGAAGGAAGAAAAACCAGCTACCGCTTTACATTTTACATAGAAAATGCGACTTATAGAATGTACCAGCTGAATTCCCCGGTGTTGTTCGGATTGAATTGTTTGTATTATTACTCAATGTTATTCTTATGGGGATTCCGAATTGTTTTACCCCCGCTCCAGACACAAATAGAATAGGGCTTAATACCTAGCCTATGTTAATACCTATACGAGTCTAAAGAATGAATGGACCAAATTGGGTGTGAATGGGATCGTGCAACTATTCAGGGTTATTCCTATGGGAATTTCGAATTGTTTCACCCAAGACAAATAGAAGGGGGTTATTATGTAACCTACGCTACCCGCAATAAGTGTACCAAATTTGGTGTGGATTGGTCAAACGGTGTAGATTTGTTTAGAGAACAGACTGCTTTATATGTAGAGATAGATAATTTTCATGTCTCTTAAAAGTAAACTTTTCGTGGTCCAAAAAGAAGAGCGATATATCTAAGGGCGCTTGCTTACCTATGGGGGTGTTGCTGTCGGTGGCGGATAGTCACAAACTACTACATTAAACTAGGGAGACAGTCAAGGGAACGTGTTTTAATAAAAAACGAAAAAAATCACAAATTTCAGTTTAGCATTTAAATTTGAAATCTTAGATTTGTGTCGATCGAATTCATTCTTATTAACATTCGTCGTGGCTCAGTGGGTATGCCCACTGCACTAGCGACCTTCGAGTTGTAGGCAGCGCAGGTTCGATTCCTCCATGGGTGTCTTTCTCTCTTCTGTGTCAGTAAATCTTTCACTGTGTGTCAGTTACTTGACAGTGTCTGATACAGCATGGCCAAATATGGCCCTTGCGACATAAAACCAACCAACCTTCGTGTGGAGCGACAAACCAGATTTTATTCTAATATTTTCCCAAAACTATGATTTTATTTATGACTTCCTTTTTAATAAGTCAAAGAATTAATTATCGAAAAATTAAAACTATTACTCTCGAATTATAAGTACCTTCATTAGCAAGTAATTTTAATAATTAATTCTATTAGTAAAATATAAAAGTGCAATAATAATGTATTTTCTTTTAATTTTCAAAAGAATTAATTTTTAAACAAATAATTCGATATTAAAATTTATTAGTCTTCGAATGCTTCGTTGAAAACGAATTAAAAAATGCATTTAATAAAAACACAATTTCAAGCATTTTTATGTATTCAAAGCGACAAACTGGTGTACAATAGCAAATACTCTCGAACTGGAAATTGAACGAGCATTAAAAATACTTCAAGCCTCCTTGACTTTAAAAATTTGGCAAATTGTGAATTTCATATAAAATTACTCTACAATCAGTAGTTATATCTGGATTGAAAATGAAGTGTTGCAATTCAAGTTGATGTTGGGGTGTTCAAAGAATTAAAAATGGTATGCCATTTTTTAAATTAAATTTATACTATGCTTATCGTAAAGATTGACTATAATAAGAATCAGTAAAAAAATTTGAACGCTAAAATTAGCCTTATTTAAAGAATGACATGACAAAAGCCTTCATTAGGTTGAACAAATACAATTTTCAACTTAAAAATGATTAAAAAAGAATTTTTCTGGGCGATGTTTTTTCAAAACCTTATTCAGTCTTAGTTGTGATTTTCTTACCTTGACTTTCGTGAATGTGTATAACAAAGTCACCAGTATAAGCTGTTGCAAATTATAATGAAAGCAGGCTGCTGTTGTTGCTTGTAATGTGGGAATCTTATCCGCTAAGCACTGCTACTGACAAACACAACCTAAAACCATTTCCAAAATCTCATGATATCACACATCTTTGCAAACCTTTTAAAATCTCACTGGAGACGAGAATGTTTTGGTAAATAGAAATATTTTTCATTGTTGAATACGATAAGCATTCTTCATTCATGCTGTGTAGTATTAATCGGGGTCCGTCAAGTGGAAAACGTCGACTTTGTAAAGGACCGCTTTGCTCCTCAGAATGCTGTAACTGTTGTCCAATACCAACAGATCTGAAAGACAGAAAAGTTCGATTGCAATAGAGGGAAGTTTTCTAGAGAGAATATGGTTAAAGAGATATAGATTACAAGTGAGTGTTTTTGTTAATGTTAGTGTTTTTGTTAATGTTAGTGCTTTTTGTTAATGTTAGTGCTTTTTGTTAATTTTAGTGTTTTTGTTAACTGAAATGGGGGACATCCACGTTTCACAAGTGACAATGAGGGATCAAACCGGAAAATTTTACCTCATTATCCAATGGGGCCGTGGTAGCCCGGTTGGAAGAATAACGGATTAACAGGAAGGGTTGTGAGATCGAATCCAGCCAAAGACCGTCGTGTACAAAGGGGGATGGTGCACGTTCAATCTGTCGTGGCCTCACGTTGTAGTTGTGTGGAGGTTTGGAGAGTGGGGTGTTAACTCAGGTGCGACCTCTTCATCTGATCATAGTTCAAAATTACGGGGTGTTGTCCTCTGAACTTTCCCTCCCGGTTTGATCCCGGACAGTCGCCAATAGCCCGTTGTGTTACTCCAATGCGACGTTAATTAAAATACCTATCAGTCCGTCCGTGCTTGCTATTTTAATTGAAGGTCTTGCATTTTTCAACGTTTCACATTAAAATATCAGCTTAAATGGCCGTGTCTAAAATGGCAACCCAACTAAGTAAATGTTGGCTTACATTGTCCTGGTTTGGCCGCCAGGTGGCAACCCTTCTCTACTCCGTAGGCGCTGCTGATGGCCTTGATCTCTGACACCACCACAGAACTGGGCCCTTCCGAATGCAACAGGTAGGCGCTGATGTCACAGTTCTTGCAGTCGATTTCCCATTCGATGGTGGATTCTGGAACGTCCACCTTGATCGGGATGCTGTGCTTGGAGCGGCGCCCCACGACCACCTTGCACACGCTCGGGTCACCCTCCATGGCGAGGCGCTTCTGATTTCTCAAGTAGTGTTCTTTGGGAATGGTGAAGTGCTCTCGCACCTGAGGAAGAGAAAAAACTCCTATCAAAAGACAATCTTCCTACGCCCCTACGTCATTAATGCGGATGTCAAATTGACCCACCTTCGCATTGCACCCATCGTCATCTTTTATTAGGAGAGAGCTCATGCTCTACTCCTTTTTCTGTTTATCACAATTCAATTGTCTGTCCTGTTTTTTAACTATCAATTTTTAAACTTTTTAAAAGTACAATTTTGAATCTGCGGGATTGGATTGAGGAAAATCTCCATTCAAACCTTTTCGCGTTTTACGTTCAGTTGGTTTTGAAATAGCATCTAATTTTTTTCCACATTCAAAATGATTCTTAAATCTATTTTAACAAATTCTGTTATCATTCGATCTTCTAAATTTCACTTTCAAAATTTTATGCACAGGTAAATTAAATTAGTTATGCTGCAAACGATAACCGTCTTGTTTTATCATCTGACTATTGTTTGGATATTTGTAATTTCACCTTCATTTTTTCATGTTTGAAATCTACCTTTTATCTTTGTCTCGAACTATTAATTTTTAAATATTTTATTTCTTGAATGGGTTCGATTCTGTCTTGCGTTTGGCCCAGCTTGTCAGCTTTTGGACCTTGCGCCATAAAACCCCAACATCCAATCCAAGAAGCTCGTTCACTGGAATAAAATCCCTGTTGTTTGTACAATTTCACTCGAATCACTGCTTTTGTTGTGTACTTGCATTCAAACAGTAATTCATCTACATCTGGACGTTAAGTCCCAAACATTTCAACCTAAGTAATTGCTAAAACTACACCAGATGAATTAATTTCTTTTATAGTTAATAAAGTCGACCCTTTGAAAAATGCCTTCCAAATAACTCTTCATTTGTATACTCCTCGGTGTTTCAAAACAGGTGGCCAGTTGAAAGAGACGGATTAGGAGGGTTGCGAGTTCGAAACTCAATCCAGTCAAACACTGCCGTGCACAAGGATGTCGTGGCCTCGAATGTCTTCAGGTTGGTATGGCGTGGAAATTTGGAGAGCGGGGTGCCAGCTCGGGTGTTGACCTCGTCATCTGACCGTGGATCCGAGCGTTGTCTTTCCCTTCGGGATGGCTCCCGGAATGTCGCTAATAGCCGATTGTGCTACGTTAATTAACTACCTACCTTACTGTGTTGTAGAACAGATTCAAATCAGGATTCTCCATCCTTCCATGAAAATAAAAAAAGAAGACTCCCCAAGTAGTCATTCTACACCACTTTCAGATGGCATTTGAAATTAATTTTCTAAACAATCACTTTGTGGGTGAATTTAAACTGATAACTGACTGCCCACTAACCGGCTTTAAAATCATGAAGCTGTGAAAGAGTTCTTCTGCTGTTAGGATACGGACAATTGAAGTTAAAAAAGGAGCATAAAATAATCATTCTTTTAATGCACCAAAACTCCGGGCTCGAATTGTAGGCGGCGTAGGTTCGATTCCTGTCAGATGCATTCCTCCCTGTGTGTATTTCTTCTGTGCCAGTAAAACTTTTATTTTGAGTGTCTGTCTATGACTTGATATTGTATGTCTTGGCAGCGTGCCATAAACCAGCCAACGGGGTACTCAGGGCTCGAATTGTAGGCGGCGTAGGTTCGATTCCTGTCAGATGCATTCCTCCCTGTGTGTATTTCTTCTGTGCCAGTAAAACTTTTATTTTGAGTGTCTGTCTATGACTTGATATTGTATGTCTTGGCAGCGTGCCATAAACCAGCCAACGGGGTACTCCGGGCTCGAATTGTAGGCGGCGTAGGTTCGATTCCTGTCAGATGCATTCCTCCCTGTGTGTATTTCTTCTGTGCCAGTAAAACTTTTATTTTGAGTGTCTGTCTATGACTTGATATTGTATGTCTTGGCAGCGTGCCATAAACCAGCCAACGGGGTACTCAGGGCTCGAATTGTAGGCGGCGTAGGTTCGATTCCTGTCAGATGCATTCCTCCCTGTGTGTATTTCTTCTGTGCCAGTAAAACTTTTATTTTGAGTGTCTGTCTATGACTTGATATTGTATGTCTTGGCAGCGTGCCATAAACCAGCCAACGGGGTACTCCGGGCTCGAATTGTAGGCGGCGTAGGTTCGATTCCTGTCAGATGCATTCCTCCCTGTGTGTATTTCTTCTGTGCCAGTAAAACTTTTATTTTGAGTGTCTGTCTATGACTTGATATTGTATGTCTTGGCAGCGTGCCATAAACCAGCCAACGGGGTACTCAGGGCTCGAATTGTAGGCGGCGTAGGTTCGATTCCTGTCAGATGCATTCCTCCCTGTGTGTATTTCTTCTGTGCCAGTAAAACTTTTATTTTGAGTGTCTGTCTATGACTTGATATTGTATGTCTTGGCAGCGTGCCATAAACCAGCCAACGGGGTACTCAGGGCTCGAATTGTAGGCGGCGTAGGTTCGATTCCTGTCAGATGCATTCCTCCCTGTGTGTATTTCTTCTGTGCCAGTAAAACTTTTATTTTGAGTGTCTGTCTATGACTTGATATTGTATGTCTTGGCAGCGTGCCATAAACCAGCCAACGGGGTACTCCGGGCTCGAATTGTAGGCGGCGTAGGTTCGATTCCTGTCAGATGCATTCCTCCCTGTGTGTATTTCTTCTGTGCCAGTAAAACTTTTATTTTGAGTGTCTGTCTATGACTTGATATTGTATGTCTTGGCAGCGTGCCATAAACCAGCCAACGGGGTACTCAGGGCTCGAATTGTAGGCGGCGTAGGTTCGATTCCTGTCAGATGCATTCCTCCCTGTGTGTATTTCTTCTGTGCCAGTAAAACTTTTATTTTGAGTGTCTGTCTATGACTTGATATTGTATGTCTTGGCAGCGTGCCATAAACCAGCCAACGGGGTACTCCGGGCTCGAATTGTAGGCGGCGTAGGTTCGATTCCTGTCAGATGCATTCCTCCCTGTGTGTATTTCTTCTGTGCCAGTAAAACTTTTATTTTGAGTGTCTGTCTATGACTTGATATTGTATGTCTTGGCAGCGTGCCATAAACCAGCCAACGGGGTACTCCGGGCTCGAATTGTAGGCGGCGTAGGTTCGATTCCTGTCAGATGCATTCCTCCCTGTGTGTATTTCTTCTGTGCCAGTAAAACTTTTATTTTGAGTGTCTGTCTATGACTTGATATTGTATGTCTTGGCAGCGTGCCATAAACCAGCCAACGGGGTACTCAGGGCTCGAATTGTAGGCGGCGTAGGTTCGATTCCTGTCAGATGCATTCCTCCCTGTGTGTATTTCTTCTGTGCCAGTAAAACTTTTATTTTGAGTGTCTGTCTATGACTTGATATTGTATGTCTTGGCAGCGTGCCATAAACCAGCCAACGGGGTACTCCGGGCTCGAATTGTAGGCGGCGTAGGTTCGATTCCTGTCAGATGCATTCCTCCCTGTGTGTATTTCTTCTGTGCCAGTAAAACTTTTATTTTGAGTGTCTGTCTATGACTTGATATTGTATGTCTTGGCAGCGTGCCATAAACCAGCCAACGGGGTACTCAGGGCTCGAATTGTAGGCGGCGTAGGTTCGATTCCTGTCAGATGCATTCCTCCCTGTGTGTATTTCTTCTGTGCCAGTAAAACTTTTATTTTGAGTGTCTGTCTATGACTTGATATTGTATGTCTTGGCAGCGTGCCATAAACCAGCCAACGGGGTACTCCGGGCTCGAATTGTAGGCGGCGTAGGTTCGATTCCTGTCAGATGCATTCCTCCCTGTGTGTATTTCTTCTGTGCCAGTAAAACTTTTATTTTGAGTGTCTGTCTATGACTTGATATTGTATGTCTTGGCAGCGTGCCATAAACCAGCCAACGGGGTACTCAGGGCTCGAATTGTAGGCGGCGTAGGTTCGATTCCTGTCAGATGCATTCCTCCCTGTGTGTATTTCTTCTGTGCCAGTAAAACTTTTATTTTGAGTGTCTGTCTATGACTTGATATTGTATGTCTTGGCAGCGTGCCATAAACCAGCCAACGGGGTACTCAGGGCTCGAATTGTAGGCGGCGTAGGTTCGATTCCTGTCAGATGCATTCCTCCCTGTGTGTATTTCTTCTGTGCCAGTAAAACTTTTATTTTGAGTGTCTGTCTATGACTTGATATTGTATGTCTTGGCAGCGTGCCATAAACCAGCCAACGGGGTACTCAGGGCTCGAATTGTAGGCGGCGTAGGTTCGATTCCTGTCAGATGCATTCCTCCCTGTGTGTATTTCTTCTGTGCCAGTAAAACTTTTATTTTGAGTGTCTGTCTATGACTTGATATTGTATGTCTTGGCAGCGTGCCATAAACCAGCCAACGGGGTACTCCGGGCTCGAATTGTAGGCGGCGTAGGTTCGATTCCTGTCAGATGCATTCCTCCCTGTGTGTATTTCTTCTGTGCCAGTAAAACTTTTATTTTGAGTGTCTGTCTATGACTTGATATTGTATGTCTTGGCAGCGTGCCATAAACCAGCCAACGGGGTACTCCGGGCTCGAATTGTAGGCGGCGTAGGTTCGATTCCTGTCAGATGCATTCCTCCCTGTGTGTATTTCTTCTGTGCCAGTAAAACTTTTATTTTGAGTGTCTGTCTATGACTTGATATTGTATGTCTTGGCAGCGTGCCATAAACCAGCCAACGGGGTACTCAGGGCTCGAATTGTAGGCGGCGTAGGTTCGATTCCTGTCAGATGCATTCCTCCCTGTGTGTATTTCTTCTGTGCCAGTAAAACTTTTATTTTGAGTGTCTGTCTATGACTTGATATTGTATGTCTTGGCAGCGTGCCATAAACCAGCCAACGGGGTACTCCGGGCTCGAATTGTAGGCGGCGTAGGTTCGATTCCTGTCAGATGCATTCCTCCCTGTGTGTATTTCTTCTGTGCCAGTAAAACTTTTATTTTGAGTGTCTGTCTATGACTTGATATTGTATGTCTTGGCAGCGTGCCATAAACCAGCCAACGGGGTACTCCGGGCTCGAATTGTAGGCGGCGTAGGTTCGATTCCTGTCAGATGCATTCCTCCCTGTGTGTATTTCTTCTGTGCCAGTAAAACTTTTATTTTGAGTGTCTGTCTATGACTTGATATTGTATGTCTTGGCAGCGTGCCATAAACCAGCCAACGGGGTACTCAGGGCTCGAATTGTAGGCGGCGTAGGTTCGATTCCTGTCAGATGCATTCCTCCCTGTGTGTATTTCTTCTGTGCCAGTAAAACTTTTATTTTGAGTGTCTGTCTATGACTTGATATTGTATGTCTTGGCAGCGTGCCATAAACCAGCCAACGGGGTACTCCGGGCTCGAATTGTAGGCGGCGTAGGTTCGATTCCTGTCAGATGCATTCCTCCCTGTGTGTATTTCTTCTGTGCCAGTAAAACTTTTATTTTGAGTGTCTGTCTATGACTTGATATTGTATGTCTTGGCAGCGTGCCATAAACCAGCCAACGGGGTACTCCGGGCTCGAATTGTAGGCGGCGTAGGTTCGATTCCTGTCAGATGCATTCCTCCCTGTGTGTATTTCTTCTGTGCCAGTAAAACTTTTATTTTGAGTGTCTGTCTATGACTTGATATTGTATGTCTTGGCAGCGTGCCATAAACCAGCCAACGGGGTACTCCGGGCTCGAATTGTAGGCGGCGTAGGTTCGATTCCTGTCAGATGCATTCCTCCCTGTGTGTATTTCTTCTGTGCCAGTAAAACTTTTATTTTGAGTGTCTGTCTATGACTTGATATTGTATGTCTTGGCAGCGTGCCATAAACCAGCCAACGGGGTACTCAGGGCTCGAATTGTAGGCGGCGTAGGTTCGATTCCTGTCAGATGCATTCCTCCCTGTGTGTATTTCTTCTGTGCCAGTAAAACTTTTATTTTGAGTGTCTGTCTATGACTTGATATTGTATGTCTTGGCAGCGTGCCATAAACCAGCCAACGGGGTACTCAGGGCTCGAATTGTAGGCGGCGTAGGTTCGATTCCTGTCAGATGCATTCCTCCCTGTGTGTATTTCTTCTGTGCCAGTAAAACTTTTATTTTGAGTGTCTGTCTATGACTTGATATTGTATGTCTTGGCAGCGTGCCATAAACCAGCCAACGGGGTACTCCGGGCTCGAATTGTAGGCGGCGTAGGTTCGATTCCTGTCAGATGCATTCCTCCCTGTGTGTATTTCTTCTGTGCCAGTAAAACTTTTATTTTGAGTGTCTGTCTATGACTTGATATTGTATGTCTTGGCAGCGTGCCATAAACCAGCCAACGGGGTACTCAGGGCTCGAATTGTAGGCGGCGTAGGTTCGATTCCTGTCAGATGCATTCCTCCCTGTGTGTATTTCTTCTGTGCCAGTAAAACTTTTATTTTGAGTGTCTGTCTATGACTTGATATTGTATGTCTTGGCAGCGTGCCATAAACCAGCCAACGGGGTACTCCGGGCTCGAATTGTAGGCGGCGTAGGTTCGATTCCTGTCAGATGCATTCCTCCCTGTGTGTATTTCTTCTGTGCCAGTAAAACTTTTATTTTGAGTGTCTGTCTATGACTTGATATTGTATGTCTTGGCAGCGTGCCATAAACCAGCCAACGGGGTACTCCGGGCTCGAATTGTAGGCGGCGTAGGTTCGATTCCTGTCAGATGCATTCCTCCCTGTGTGTATTTCTTCTGTGCCAGTAAAACTTTTATTTTGAGTGTCTGTCTATGACTTGATATTGTATGTCTTGGCAGCGTGCCATAAACCAGCCAACGGGGTACTCAGGGCTCGAATTGTAGGCGGCGTAGGTTCGATTCCTGTCAGATGCATTCCTCCCTGTGTGTATTTCTTCTGTGCCAGTAAAACTTTTATTTTGAGTGTCTGTCTATGACTTGATATTGTATGTCTTGGCAGCGTGCCATAAACCAGCCAACGGGGTACTCCGGGCTCGAATTGTAGGCGGCGTAGGTTCGATTCCTGTCAGATGCATTCCTCCCTGTGTGTATTTCTTCTGTGCCAGTAAAACTTTTATTTTGAGTGTCTGTCTATGACTTGATATTGTATGTCTTGGCAGCGTGCCATAAACCAGCCAACGGGGTACTCAGGGCTCGAATTGTAGGCGGCGTAGGTTCGATTCCTGTCAGATGCATTCCTCCCTGTGTGTATTTCTTCTGTGCCAGTAAAACTTTTATTTTGAGTGTCTGTCTATGACTTGATATTGTATGTCTTGGCAGCGTGCCATAAACCAGCCAACGGGGTACTCAGGGCTCGAATTGTAGGCGGCGTAGGTTCGATTCCTGTCAGATGCATTCCTCCCTGTGTGTATTTCTTCTGTGCCAGTAAAACTTTTATTTTGAGTGTCTGTCTATGACTTGATATTGTATGTCTTGGCAGCGTGCCATAAACCAGCCAACGGGGTACTCCGGGCTCGAATTGTAGGCGGCGTAGGTTCGATTCCTGTCAGATGCATTCCTCCCTGTGTGTATTTCTTCTGTGCCAGTAAAACTTTTATTTTGAGTGTCTGTCTATGACTTGATATTGTATGTCTTGGCAGCGTGCCATAAACCAGCCAACGGGGTACTCAGGGCTCGAATTGTAGGCGGCGTAGGTTCGATTCCTGTCAGATGCATTCCTCCCTGTGTGTATTTCTTCTGTGCCAGTAAAACTTTTATTTTGAGTGTCTGTCTATGACTTGATATTGTATGTCTTGGCAGCGTGCCATAAACCAGCCAACGGGGTACTCCGGGCTCGAATTGTAGGCGGCGTAGGTTCGATTCCTGTCAGATGCATTCCTCCCTGTGTGTATTTCTTCTGTGCCAGTAAAACTTTTATTTTGAGTGTCTGTCTATGACTTGATATTGTATGTCTTGGCAGCGTGCCATAAACCAGCCAACGGGGTACTCAGGGCTCGAATTGTAGGCGGCGTAGGTTCGATTCCTGTCAGATGCATTCCTCCCTGTGTGTATTTCTTCTGTGCCAGTAAAACTTTTATTTTGAGTGTCTGTCTATGACTTGATATTGTATGTCTTGGCAGCGTGCCATAAACCAGCCAACGGGGTACTCCGGGCTCGAATTGTAGGCGGCGTAGGTTCGATTCCTGTCAGATGCATTCCTCCCTGTGTGTATTTCTTCTGTGCCAGTAAAACTTTTATTTTGAGTGTCTGTCTATGACTTGATATTGTATGTCTTGGCAGCGTGCCATAAACCAGCCAACGGGGTACTCAGGGGTCCGTGGGAAATTGTTAAATTTCCTTCTGTTCATGGAACTGGTGCATAACGTCATTTTAATGAAAATACTAGAGAAATCATACAGAAATGTTTAGTGAAATGCTTTAGAGATCAATAAGAAAGACTCATTGTGTTGATGTGAATTTTATATAGAATGTCTATTGAAGATGGTCAACATTCTAGATTATTCACAAAAATAATTGAAGACGAGAAGAGGCGTATATTATCTTTAAGGTGTAGAATCACTAGAAATCACAAGAATTGACTCAATTCAAAATATTTTCAAACTCCTTAGCTTTCCAACGATACCCCCAAGTTCTTGTAAATATTCGAAATAGTTTTCTAGTTACAATTGTTTTCGTTAGGTACTGTCACCATGTATAAACATGTTTCCGAAACTTTAACTCGATTCTGAAGTCTCAACTCAAAACAAACTCAATTTCTGAAAAACCGTGTTTTGCAATAGGATGCTTGGTTCAGTGATAACTCAACAATGAAATTATCTATTAGAATTATTTTTGTATCATTCTAATCTATATAACACAGTAGATGTTTTGACCCTCAGTCAAAGTTATTGATAAAGAAATGAATTTTTAGTTGATTTTTAAATCTCAAAATTTCTGAAGAAATCTTGATCTTTTAGACTTCCTTGTGGGAAAAATTGTGTAAAAGAAAAAACATATTCTCCCTATTGAGGGTCAAAACATGACCCTCCATCAAGTTGCAATCAGTTCAATAGTAGGAATAATTTTAAATAGGAATTGTCTTTCTGAACCAATTAGAATTTGAGATATCACTGTTCAAAATCATGCTAATTATATCTAAATTGGATAATTTATGATTCGATTCATCTATATTTTTCAAAGTGAAATGAGTTTAGGTACAAGCAAATGACCTATTGTAAAAAGTCAAAATTTAAAAAATATCTTCTAGTGTACACCTTACGACAAGGACTGTTTGTCTTACCAAAGACGGACATCTCGGATTTCCATCGGGATCTGTTCGCGTTCCCCCGTAGATTACGGGCAGTAAGTCAGCGTCAATGTGGGTCAGCAAATCCTCCTGCCAGCCATCTGAAACGTATCATTTGGCTGCTCAAAGCATCGATTGGAAATTTTCAAGTAATTGAATAAAGAGAATCACCACCCCAAATGCATTGCTGTAATGCAAAACTAATTAAAAAGAACAAAAATTGTGCACGCGAAATCGTATAGTTCCTTTTGGTAAGAAGGAATATGACCTTGGAGGAGTACATTAGTAAGGAAAAATGAGAAGGCTGCACAATCATTTATAGCATAGGTGATTATTCATTTTGCGTAAACACTGCCCCTGCTCGGACTGCGGTCAATTCGGGGGCCGCCTCCAGTGCGACGTTAATTAAATACCTACCGGCCGTCTACTCGAATCCAGAATCGCCAACCTTGGAAACGCACTGTTGGAAGAGTAACGGATTAGCAACCGGAGGGTTGCAAGTTCAAATCCAACCCAAGACCGTCGTGTACAAAGGGAGCACGGTAAATCTATCGTGGCCTAAAATGTCCTCACGTTGACGCGGTGTGGAAGTTTGGAGAGTGGGGTGACAGCTAAGGTGTTGACCTCGTCATCTGGCCGTGGTTCAAAATGACGTGGTGTCCTCGGATTTTTCCCTTCGGGTTTGATCCCGGACCGTCGCCAATAACCCGATATGTTGCTCCAGTGCGACGTTAATTAAACCTACCAACCCGCCGTCAACTCGAATTCAAAATCGCCAGCCGAGGAATCTCGTTCAAGACCGAGTGGCTGAAATGGCAATTCGCAGGAGCGAAGACAAGACACGGAATAATGAAATGTCTGTACATGAGATTCGTTAGGATATAACACTATAAAAACTATTGAGTGATTAAGTTTAGACACAAGAAACAAAAGCCAAGTACTTAAAGAATGATATGGAATTTGTCTATTAAAATTGTCAATCAATTCATTTGTCTTTTAACAAAATTTTTCTTTTGCATAAAATGTGCGGGATTTCAGATTCCAGATTAAGAAAGATTTCAAGTGGATGGAATAAAATTCTCACTTCTCCTGCAGAAAATTCAAGTTCCTATAAAAGTATCAGTAACCTTGAAACATACATTTGAATTTACCCTTTACAATTATATATAAACGCTGAATAATTTAAATATTTTATGATTATCTGAAAATAATTTTAATGCTTAGTTTTGAAACTCATTGAATAAATAATTTTTATACATCTTCCGTATGAGGGCAAAAAATTCACAATCGGATGGATTTTGGATTAGTCTAAAGGATATTGAGCATCATTAATTTAAAATAATAATATATGCTTAAAATCGAAACAAAATGAATCTACGAATCTAAATTACAATTATTTGTGTCACGTCATGCTTCCTGAATATTTGATTATTATTGATTGCTAATGTGGACACAACCCCTTTTGCCCTGGAATTTCATGAATTCATTTTAAAAACCGCATCAGATAGTTAGTAAATAAAAATACTCACTGTATCCATGTATCCTTAATTTTTTCACGGTATCTTCAGTAAGTATGGATTTTATCATATTAAATAGAAAGGAGAAGAAGGAAGGTGCTGAAAGAGAAAAAAAAATGAATAGCATTTTCCACATAGTCTAAAGCAGTGGTCGCCAAAATAGTCAATATAACAATGTTAGGGGTAGAGAGAAAAACATCGTTAAGAGTGAATATAGAAATTCTGTGTTTATTGAACGCTCGTTTTGAACCCAACATGGCTCATCATCACATCGACAACGTTAGTCAATTGCATACTAAGTTAATAGAAGTCTTATTTTCATATATATATAAGGAAGACTGTTATCTAAATGAAATTTTATGTATTTATCTCTCCTATCCAATATGCATGTTAAGAAGGACGTCGAAAACGAACCTTGACAATACGATGTATTATATATACAATAAATACTGTAATTATAAAATAACCAATCTAAAAACTCACACATAAGCGTCCTTTTTGCTTGCCCTATTATAATTACGTAATTTTAAAATAGAGGGGGTCGAGAAACTCTCTAAGGGGTCGACGGTCAAATACCTGGTCTAAATAGTAGTTTTCGATTTGAACGATCTCTTTCTAACCTATGGTACACTATAAAGAAGCCTATATTTTATTTTTTTGAAAATGAAATCTAGGCTGATTTTTTAAAAAACTGAAATGCTTCTATTATTTCATTTTTTAAACATTTCAGATGAGTTACTCAGTTTCTCTTGTATTAGCAAATAACTGAAATATTTGATATAGCCTCTAAATTTCTCATGTTTTATTTGTGTGTTTCTTCTCAATTTCTCTCTAGCGTTTCAGCAGCAATGGGGTTGAAACTCCGTTTGTGCCAAACTAGGTGGGAAGATTTTGAATTGATTCTCGAAAACATTTGGAAAAGAACGCCATCAATCCTTCATCAAGCTGAAAATAGCTTCCCTAAATGCAAAGTGAGGTTTATTTACTATATTTTAGATTTATTTGCTCTCAGCTTCGATAGTTTTTCAATTCCAGCCTGGTAGGCCCTGTCTTCGATGAGTGAATATTCAAATGGGAACAAAATGAGCCGATTCTGCAAGTATCAAAACAAAATTAATAAGATCGGAAATTTTATTTCAATTATTTTTCGGCCGCCCATTCAGGAATGTACATAAATGTTAACAACTTCTCCTGAAGTTGCATATTTTTCAAACGAAACTTTATTAAACGACGGATTTTAAGTTGTTTTGGATTCCTTTCTCATTGGGACCACTTCAAAACTAACGGATTAGCAACCGGAGGGTCGCAAATTCAAAGACCATCGTGTACAAAGTGGGTTGGTGCATGTTCAATCTCTTCAAATGTCCTCACGTTGGTTATGGAAGTTTGTAGAGGGGTGCCAGCTCAGGTGTGACATTTGACCTTGGTTCAAAATAACGAGGTGTTGTCCTCGGTCTTTCCCTTTGATCGCGGACCGTCGACAACAGCACTTTGTATTGCTCCAGTGTGACGTTAATTCAAATAAACTACGGGCTGCAAGAGTGAATTTTGTCAATGCACTTACTGTTAATAACGAAGGCAACTTTTAAATTTTCTGGGTAATTGCATTCATATAGCCTCAGGAAGGAAACCATTAAGTCATACACTGAAAGAGAAATTTTTCTATTCAGTCAACCAACAGCAATATTACGTAGTAATATTACGTAATATCACAAGTAATAACATAACAAGTAAGTAACATCAACAGCATCATGTAAGCACACAAGATACATAGAACAAGCATGACCTACATTGTGATCGAAACTAGAAAACAGTTAAAATCTCAGCTTTCAGAAGTTTAAAGCACTAATAAATCGATAAAAAAATGACCATCAAATATCGATTATTCTGTTAAATTGATTGATTAAAAATGAGTTACTTTGTAGAAGAGTAGAGGAAGCACTACAATCAATGCTGAATATGACAATCAGAAATGTTAATCTAAATGCTTCTATGTATAATTAAATGCTTCTATGTATTATCAAAAGCTTTTGGGGGCATTAAGAGTTATGTT
Source organism: Meta bourneti (assembly GCA_933210815.1). Classification (NCBI taxonomy): domain Eukaryota; kingdom Metazoa; phylum Arthropoda; class Arachnida; order Araneae; family Tetragnathidae; genus Meta; species Meta bourneti. The sequence goes on from OW119926.1 coordinate 104,531,952, forward strand.
TTCTTTTTCAAAATGCTTTTCTCTAGTTCTTGCTAAGCTCATCGACCTTCTAATGAAATAGAGAGCCCGTGATGTTATTTCTTCTTGTCGCTCGGTTTGAAGATCTGTCTCGTGGTTGTGAGAAAAAGCATGAATCCTAAATTATTGATTCGTTAAAGTGATTATTCACCGTGATCAAAAACACTAGTCTGCGCTTTGATAGCCAATCGGCTTAGTCGATTTGTGCGCCTACGTAATTTACCCTTCAGATATCTTAACGACAGCCATTCCGCCCATATGTACCTATTTCATTAGAAGGTCGGTGGCAAAGCCCAAAACACGTCTTCAAAATATCACTCAAATCATCACGAAACTTACCGTGGACATTATCAGTTTGCTTATGTTTTACATTTTAGTTTAAAGGGGATTTTAACAATAAAAATGTTTAACGAGACCTAGTTATTGATGATTTGAGATCCGAAATTTGAATACATAGGCCTTAAGTTTCCAATACCATAAATATAGTCATCAATTTTTTCAATTTACCTACAAACCTCCCCACGCTTATGCAGCTTGATTATTTTACTGTCAGAAGTCACGTACAATGTCTTAAAATACGAGTATCCGTATTGTTTTTTTGTTTTATAAGCGACCTTTCAGCCAAGAAAAAAGTAACACGGCACTTGAACAATAAAATCAGAAAACTTACCTTCCCTGTGATAAATTTGGCGTAAACTGAGCCCCTCTAAATCGAAAATGAACGTTCTAGTTTCGACATGCACTCCTGTCTGCAAAAAAAATTGAACAAATGCTTATTTATACTATCGAATATTTTAGGCACAAAACTATTCAACAGTAAACTTGATGCGTTAATTTAGTGTTTATGTAAGCGCACACAATTCCACGTCACGCATCGGATTGATTGAATGTACTGCTCACACTGCATTCGGAGCATCGGCATTTCACTTACGGGAAAATGCCGGCCATATTCCCTGGGAGGCAAAACTGTTGAGTAATATCTGCAAAAAGATTCGTTACGACTATTGAAAAAAAAATAAAAATTTTTGAAAGAAAATCATGTTTTGGTTATCTATCTGACGTAACCTATTACAGATTTGAAATCCGTTCACTCTATCTTGAACCATCGCAAAGATAGAAACTTGGAATAAAAAACACAATTGAATGTATAACGTCGACATCCGACGACTCGGAAATTTCGGATGAGTCATTCGCATTGTATGGACGGAAGGGATCTCTGACCGGAATCATCGCTGTTCAAAACACTGCAATTACAAAATCCAATGCATGTGATGCGTGCGTACGAGTGTGCTTACCTTTTAGAAGCGTGACAGAATTTGGAATACAAGTGGAAAACTCATTTCTAATACTGTAATTTCGTTTCAATGGTAGTCAGTTATTTATGCCTAATTTGAATGATTCTAACGTATTATTAGTTTGTATTTGAACTTCGTGAAAGTGTGATTCGAAAGCGAACCATATTGTTTCTACAAAAGGCGTTGAAAGGAATGAACTAAAATAGAATCGGGTCAACTTCTATTTCATGATTTTGATATAATAAATAGTAATTGTTTTAAAAATCTATTCCTCTTTCACGCGATCTTCCAAGATCGAGAAAAAAATTCATCTCCAAATGCAGAATCTGTCTGCTTTAATTCACGTCCAATAGCGCAAAAATTTGAATTCACGATGGTGATTGATAAGTAAGGTGATTGATAAGTAAGGTGAGTGGCGTCGCTAGTGTTGAACATTAAAAACGTTTGCGCATGCGTTGGGCCTATACTGTGTAGTTACGAGCTTAGTTTCAATTGACTATTTGACGTCCTTGAGTCGTTATGATACCTCCGAGTTTAGTAACTAGCAGCGATCAAGGAAAGAGTTTTTGACACCTTTTTCAGGCCTGAAAAGAGGACTAACCCAATACCACATGGCAGTCGATTGTTCCTCCATACAGCCGAGATTTGAGGCAATTTTCATCCGATCTTGAAACTCTTTATGGGCGGTATGAAAAGGAGTGTTCGGGAAAAATGCAAATGATGACTGTTGAAAATAAGATAGTAATGTTTAAGAGAAATAAATTCGGATGCAACTTTCTTTTTAATTTGTCAGAAACCTATTTCATACGATTGGAGACCTTATTCGTCCCTTTGGTGTAAAGATGGAAGTGGAGAAGTACCTCTTGACATCGTTTCCGCATATCCCTTTTGTCAGTGTCCAAAAACCACGTGATGCATTTTCTGATCTCCGGACGTCTGCAACTAGCCAAAATACCTGAAAAGCGCGGGATATTTTGAACATGCAGGAAAACAATCCGACATTAAAACAATTAATTTTACATCGTCACAGAAAAAATGAGCAAGCATTGCGTGAAACAAAATTTACCAGAGCCATTGTTTGTTATTTTTTAGCCTTATCCTTTCTCAAAGAGGAAAACGAAAGACATCCTTGAAATGAGCGCTCCTTACGAATCCTTCCTCAGCGAAAGTCATCCGTGAATAGTATTTTGACGTAGATATATCCATAGTAGAGCATTACTTTTAACGTAAAACACTAGCAATAAAACAAACTAGTACTTATAAATGTTTACACGATTAAAAATTAACTACTTTACGTAAATATCCGTTTGCTTTTACTCCAAACGGATTTCCCTCGAATAAAACTATGCGAAATAGGAGCAATCTAATGAAACAAAATGACGGATTGAAAACTTTTAATGGTGATCTGGTCACTATCATGTTTTTAAATCCATTTTCATTGAATTTATTACCTTGCATTGGGTGCAGTTTTGGATCTTGCGCTATAAAAGCCAACCACGGTTCAACATTTTATCAGCATATTGCTCCAACTTAAGAATAATATAGAGATAGAAGTTATCAAATTTGTTGGAATCGGTCTCAAACCTCCAATTATAGTGCCGTGTGGGGCACATCAATATAGAAGAATATGTAAATCTTTGAATATATATAAGTGATAAGATTGGGGATCATGATCTGATCAGACTTCTTGTTGTTCTTAAAATGTATGTTTTTAAACCATAAGACTTGGCTACGTAATAAAATTTATTTTTAATGTATAAAACTCTGTCTTCAATCGATAAAACCCAACAATTGATTATGGGCCTCAGACCTTAAGCTGAACCTGAATTCTGCCACTACCGGTATCCAGTATGATGGGGATTCAAGAAATGTCCATGTTTTCCTTCCCGAAGTTATCGGATTTCAACTATGCCACGTGGAAGACGGACATGAAGATATTGCTAATGGACCGGAACTGCTGGGAATTTATCACTAAAACGGAACCTCTATTATTGGAAGATGCTCCAGAACAAGAAAAAAGAGACTATCGTTATAGGAAGCAGAGGACATACACAACTATCTACCAGGGTATAGACAGAAAATATCAAGTCTTAATTTCATCTACTGAGGATGGTAAGGAAGCCTGGGATACATTAAAGACCAACTTTGAACCAGCATCTAGAGCACGATTGGCAGGCCTTGTGGACGAGTTCTTTTCAATCCGCTACCAGCCGGAGGACGAATCCATTGGACTCTTCTGCAAACGAGTGCATGAGAAGCTGTTACAGATAAAAGAAGGTGGATTCGAAATCCCAGACCTCTTAGTTTGCTTTCAACTAATAAGACATTTGCCTCACGAATACGATAATCTGGTACAACTGCTATACAGGATGGATGACAACGAGTTCACGCTAGACAATTTGTCTAAACATTTAATAACAGAATCCAGCCGGATCGACCTGAAGCGGAAGGACAAAGACACAAAATTAAGTATCGTGGCCGATGCTTATGCTACAAGAAACAAGTCATCTAGATACAAGGAGACACGGGCGTCTACTCCTGATCACAGCAGATGCGTACTGGACCCTGAATTAATTCCTTCAAGCCCAAGAAAGTCGACAGTTTGTCGTATGGGGCCGCGACCATTCTGCAACTACTGCAAAAAGTCGGGACATTACGAATCGAAGTGCTTCAAGAAATGCAATCGGCAGAAACCTGGTGGTGAATTATTTTATATGGAGGACAATCCAAAAACTGATCTTCAACGTGCCTATGCAGTTTCAAATTTTCCAAATGAAAGACCGAGGGAATTTCTCATTGATTCAGCTGCAACTGCTCACTTCTGTAAAGAACGTGATATGTTTACGACATTCAGAAAACTACCACCACAGAAGATCCTAGTCGGAGACAAGGACAGCACCTCGGAAGTATTAGGTATGGGTGATATTCAATTTACAGTTTTAGATAGAAACAGAAATTATGATATAACTTTAAAAGATGTGTTATATTCGCCTAATATGAGAAGAAATTTAATTAGTGGTGCTCGTATTGACCTTGTGGGAAACCAAATTAAATGGGGAAATAACAAAATGATTATTTATAATAGTTATAATAAATATTTGTTTACTGTTCCCAGAATTGGGAAAATTGTATATCTTGAAAGGTTATCCCAAGATTAAAAATTATACATATGTAACTGGTTTAGATCTAGAAAAAGCCCACCGTAGGTTTTGTCATGTTAACATGCCCTTAATTGAAAATATGAGTAAAATTAATTGTGTAAAAGGAATTGAAAAACTTAATTGTAAAAATATAGATAAAAATTGTAAGATTTGTGCTATTGCTAAATCCACTAGAATATCCTTAAAAAGAAACTATATGTACGAAAGGAAAACTAAAAATGTTTTGGAAAGGATCCATATGGATTTGTGGGGTCCTGCTCCAGTTAACTCTCTAGGTGGAAACAAATACTTTTTATCTATTATTGATGATTTTTCACGAAAAGTAACTATTTATATTATTCGAAATAAGAATGAAGTTTTTGATTACTTTAAAAAATACTTGGTTAAAGCTGAAAGACAGCTAAATGTTAAGTTAAAATGTGTCCGAACTGACAATGGTTTAGAATTTTGACACAAAGAATTTAAAAAGTTTTTAAATGATCTAGGAATAAAAATCGAAAGAACTTCAGCTTATACCCCTGAACAAAATGGCATTGCAGAAAGGTTCAATAGAACAGCCATGGATTGTGTCAGAGTTATGCTTCAAGACAGTGGTTTACAACCACAATTTTGGTCAGAAGCACTTTTAGCATTTATTCATACTAAAAATAGATGCGAACACAAATTAACTGAGGGTATATCTCCTAACGAAATATGGACTGGTTTCAAACCATCAGTAAAACATTTTAGAATTTTTGGCTCTTTGGCATATGTTCATATTCCTAAAATACAGAGAAATAAATTACAACCCAGAGCTAAACTTGGTATTTTGACAGGATATGGTTTGAAAACTAAAGGTTACAGAATATATATCCCAAACGAGAAGAGAATAGTTGAAACAGTCCATGTTCATATCGACGAAAGTAAGAAAGCTGTTGATGTACTATTTGGTAAAAACTTTGAGTACGTTTCTTTCGATCTTAATTCTAATATTCCTATTTATCAATCAAATGAAAATATAAAAGTAAAATCGGAAAGTGAAACTCAAGTTTTAGATTCTAAAGATTTAGTTAAAACCGAGGACTTAAAAAGTCTTAACATTTCAAATTGGCGAAGAATCGAAAAACCTAGAAATAAAGGCAATAGGATAGATGTATACTATTATTCTCCTGAAAATTTGAGAATGAGATCTTTAAATGATATTAAAAAGTACTGTACTAAAAATAAGATTAGGTTTGATCCTGTAAATTTCAATTTTAAGCCAGAAACTGAACATCCTAATGTGGATATTTCTAATGTGCCATCTACTTCTAGTGATGAATCTAACTTTTTAGAGCAGCAAATGTACGACATGTATGATCAGTGTTACAATGTCGAAATCCCCAAAAGTTATGAAGAAACGCAAGCAAGTAAGGATAAAATTAAATGGAATACTGCCATGAATGAAGAAATTCACATAATGAAGGATAGGCAAGTATGGAAATTAGTGGACACACCCCCAAATACAACCATAATTGGAAGTAAGTGGGTGTACAGCATAAAAATGGACGAAAACAATATACCTAAAAGGTATAAAGCTCGTCTTGTTGCTCAAGGTTTTAAGCAAAAACCCGGCATTGATTTTAAAGATATTTTTTCACCAGTTGTGAATTTTTCTATTGTTAGATTATTGTTTGTACTATTGATTTCTATGTTGGGTTGGTATCACTGTCAAGTTGACGTGAAAAGTGCATATTTATATGGACACCTTAAGGATACTATATACATGAAACAGCCAAAAGGATTTGTGCTGAAAGGATCCGAAAACAAAGTATGTCTATTGGAAAAGGCTATATATGGTCTGCATCAAAGTGGTAGAGAATGGAATTTGGAATTAGACGGTATTTTAACTAAATTAGGATTTTCTCAGTTAAATTGGTGTAATTGTGTCTACAAATTTAAAGATGTAATTTTAATTGTTTATGTAGATGATATGGTTTTGTTTTCAAAAAGGGAACATTTGATAAATGAAGTAATCGAATTATTGGACAAAAAATTGGATCTTACAGTCCTAGGTAAAACTAAATATTTGTTAGGCGTAAACTTTCAAGAAATTGAAAATTCGATTTATTTACATCAAATTACCTACATTGAAAAATTAATGTCAAAATTCAAAGATCTTCCTAAAAGTTTTGTGAATTTACCTTTTAAAATTGGTTGTAACTTACCTGATAAGGTTAAAGAGGAAGAAATAATTGAAAATGATTTAATGAGGAAATTTCCCTATCGTTCCTTAATAGGATGTTTATCGTTTTTATCAGATAGATCCAGACCAGATATTGCATTTGCTGTTAATATAATGTCTCAGTTTTGTAATGGTTATACTTACAAACACTGGTCTTACGTTGTTGATATTATGAACTATGTTTTTCTTACAAAGGATTTTAAAATTAATCTTTCCAATGTAGAAAGTTCAAATTTGATTGCTTTTTCTGATGCAAATTGGGGATGTGGTCTCACAAACAGACATTCAAGCAGTGGCTATTTAATTTATTTTGGTAACATCCCAATATCATGGAAATCTTCTAAACAAAAGTGCATAGCTCTTAGCTCAATGGAATCTGAATTTATTGCACTAACCGATTGCACTAAAGAAGTTATTTGGTTTAGTAGAATTATAAATGAATTAAGTTTGTGTGATTACATAAGACCCCAAGTATATTGTGATAATCAATCTGCTATCTATTTTTCAAAAAATAGTCAGGAAAATCAGAAAACTAAACATATTGATATCAAGTACAAATTTATTCGTAAATTAATAAAAGATGAACTATTTAACGTAAATTATATTTCATCGGAAAATAATTTGGCTGACTTTTTAACAAAGCCTTTATTGTTAAATAAATTTAAAAATATTATTAGAAAAATATTTTGTTAGATTTATATAAATATATATATTGAATTGTAATACATCTGCTGAGGTTTTACAACCGATGGGGCCGCATGTTGGAATCTGTCTCAAACCTCCAATTATAGTGCCGTGTGGGGCACATCAATATAGAAGAATATGTAAATCTTTGAATATATATAAGTGATAAGATTGGGGATCATGATCTGATCAGACTTCTTGTTGTTCTTAAAATGTATGTTTTTAAACCATAAGACTTGGCTACGTAATAAAATTTAGTTTTAATGTATAAAACTCTGTCTTCAATCGATAAAACCCAACAAAATTCTTATGAGAGTTGTCAAGTAGCCATATAAATTTCGCTTTAGAAGAGTAATGGATGCGCAACCGGAGAGTTGCGAGTTTGAATCTAACCAAAGACCGTCGTGCACAAACGGGGCTGGTGCACGTTCAATCTGTCGTGGCCTCAAATGTCCTCACGTTAGCGTGGACGCTTGGAGAGTGGGGTGCCAACTCAGCTGTGACCTCGCCATCTAACAATGGGACGAGATGTTGTCCTCGGATCTTTCCCTTCGGGTTTGATCCCGGACCGTTGCCAATCACCGTTGTGCTGCCCCAGTGCGACGTTAATTAGAATACTTACTTGCCAATAAAGTTATTTGAAAATGAAAAATGTCATTTTTTACTTTAAAAGCGAACGAACTTCGTCCATTGTAATGGCAGAGGAATTGTTTCCATCAGTGTCTTATCTTTGAAACTCGACTCTTAAATTTACCGTATTTAAATTGAAACACTTATAGGATTATACTTATTAGTAGAATACTTATTAGGGAGTATGATGTATACCACAATGATTCAGAACGAATCGTAACGCCAATAAATGTAATTACCTCTTATATCCTGATGTCCAATGTGGATAATTCTTACTGGACAACCATCTTTGTCATATCCTATCAAAGGTGGTAGCAAATGATTCAGTAAAATCTAAAATGCAATGAAACGAATTTAAATGGCAATTAAACCTGTTGTAGGAATGAAAAAGCAATTCAATCAGAAAAAATGGATCACAAACTAAATCTTTATTGCTTCATTAACGCTTTTGTTACTCTCTCAACTCATCACACGCACATCATGTGTGTTATAAGATTCGACCATAGACTCAACATGTTTTCCCTATCTTACAAATCGAACACATTTAACAAATAAAATGCATTGCTGAATTTAAATTCCTAAAATATATAATATCCACACTTTCTTTTTTACTTGTCTCATTGCTGCTCATGTGGTCTTGATACACGTTCGAGCACTTTATCTTCGGAACTCTTTCCCATCTCGCTTAAACAAGGGACTGAACACGTTTTAATTCATTTAGCCTCGAAATCTGTCTTAAATCGTACATTTAATTCAATTGAATGTGCTGTTTTCTATGCCTCAATCCACAATTCATTCTACGAAGTGTCAGCCGGCTCCACTAAACTTCTCGAATACCCTGCTGATGAAACTTCCCCCTCAGAAGAAAGCCTACATTCATGGGATGCTCTTCTTTCCATACACTAATCAAGTTCCCACAATTTTAGTTTTCATCCCAATGGAACTCACGGGCCAAGACTTGTGCTATTAGGACACGCAAGTGAAATAAAAATTTCCCTTACTCACTCTTTTCTAAAAACTTACTCTGGTAACACGTTACTTAGTAAGTGTTTCCAAGGCATTTTAGATTTTACTCAACCTTTTACCGACGACAGGACAGCGTGAAGTTGCTCTAAAAATGCAAACTGCAAGTAACGATGCAACTTTCATGGCAGGCATTATTTTATACACTTCTCAGTTGCTTTATTCTTTTCCCTCGTAATTGATGTTCCGTTGATTTAAAAAAATTTAAGAAAAGTGAATTAATCTATTGTATTGAGCGTATTCTAGCTTGGAGTTCTTTAGTTTTATATGGCTATTAGATGTTACTTCTGGCTATTAGATGTTACTTCTGGCTATTAGATGTGAAATGTTACCTCGGGTGGTTGATACTCGTTCAACAAATATTCTTCAGGAAATTCTTCTCGAAATCGAAGATGCTGAAACAAAAACAATTTAAATTAATGATAAAGTTTTTTTCAAAATATGAATATGAAATCCTTGTCTTTATTACTCTAATGCAATGTTTTCCCATCATTTTTCATGACCCATCTCTTCCCAATTACCTTACCACCAGAGAAATTCCTAAAGTATTTGGGGGAAATTATTTTCTGAAAATAAATAATCCAACTGAAAATTCGAAGAATTCATGTGTGGATTCATGCCTGGAACTTTGAAATCGAAAGAAAATAGATGCAGGAAAACCGTGACTTGCTCAAAGCAATTGGGGGCTGAGAGTATTGTATTATTTGTCTGAAGTTTATTAATTCAAATAAATCACCGGAAGACGAGGGTTTTTACTTCCGGTTACCCAATGCGTAGTATGTACAGGAAGTTCACTAACACACCACCACAGGAAGCACTAGCACAAAACACTAGAATCATGCACATTTAGCTTTATAGAAAAAAAGCCTCAAGTAGAAAATTACAGTTATGATACTTAACTCTGTGACGCTACATTTCATTGCTAGTCGAAGTATCGTTATTTTGCATATGACAGCCCCTAGTTCCTTGAAACGGATCAGAGGTCAACACCACTGATCTTCGGCCGAAAATCCCATCTAGAGGCCGTCGTGACTCAGTGGGTATGCCCACTGCGCTAGCAACCTTCGAGTTGTAGGCGGTGCAGGCTCGATTCCTCCCTGGGTGTATTTCTCTCTTCTGTGTCGGTTTCATTGTGTGTCCTAATATTGCGTCTTGTAGCAGCATGGCCATATAGGGCCATAAAAGCCCCCAAACAACCAACCCGAAACATGTATGGGGGTGGCCTCCATGGTTGCCATCGAGAAGGTTTCTCCCTGTGATTGAACTGTCTCCCAGGGAATCTGGCGCCACAAGAGAGGAAGCGGTCTCAACCTCTGCAGAGGATTTGAAATTATAGTGCCGTATGGTGTATATGAAAGTAGAAAGTTATGTTAATCTTGAGTGTATATAAAAGATAGCAGAAGAAATAATGGGATAGATGAGACGTCTTGATTTTGGATGTATGTTTGTAAATACGAGTTGGTTTCAATAAAATTAATTTTTAAATAATGTCTCGAAAACTTTAATGTCCTTAGGCTTCAATCGATCAAAGCCAACACAGAAGCTCAAGTTCAGCAGAAGTGCTTTTGTGTTCGAACCGGCTCGTCTGAGTAGTTGCACGTTTTCCCTGTTTGCAACCAAGGGATACCTGATACTGCAACATGTCGTATTGTGAAATAATCGTTTATTTATTTGTAATTTAGGCTGTGTTCATTGGCACACCACTCGTCACACTAGCGAGAATATTCAAGTCCTTTCATAAAAAATGAGGAACCAAACAAATGTAAAAGTAGGAGCAAAGGTTAAGTCATCGAAGAGTAAATGAATGATGTTCCACTGAACTCGGTTGCCTATTGGACCGGGCTCAACTCTGAGCGTTACGAGATTTGCCCACAACACATAGCGTTGCTATCAGTTCAACCATTCTAGGATTCTTTCAACTGATAATCCTAGAAAACAAATAAGGTCTACACTGCTTACAAGTCATTCATTTAAGATTAACGTTCCCCCTCTCTGATTCTTTCAATTGATAGGGCCGCGGTAGTCCGGTTCGCCAATAGCCCGTTGTGTTGCTCCAGAGTGCGACGTTAATTATATACCTACCACATTGTTCTCTTCAATGTTTCCATCCACTTCGATGGATCATTTTCCCAGAGAGTTATCAATTTGTCATCCATTAAGAGGTGTCGAGTCCAATTACTAGTGGTGAATATTCTTTAGAAAGTTTTCTTTTAAGTCAACTACTTAATTAGGAAAGCAATTGAATCGAAAAGGATTTAAAATTTATGTTTGTTCTAGAAAAATGGTATAAAAAATTTTACAAAAATAATGAGAACTTTCCAATCAGTTATTTTAATGTCTAATTTATTTGTAAAATTTGTGATTGCTTGCCGATACAAATTGCGATTCTTTCCTCACTAGGAAAAGTAACACGAAACTGATGAATACTCTTATTGGGCATGGATACACAGAAAAAAAATTCAAGTTAAGTGAAACACATGTACAAGTACAGAAAATGTTCTCAAGAGGTGTAAAGTACTACTTGAAATTTAAATTTTTAATATGCCAATTTCGAGGGGAACTATTACCTAAATTAAGAAATTGAAATTCTTACCCTGCGAAACATTTCTTCTGTTTTCTTGAGATCGAAACGTCTGGCTATTAAATAAAAATATATAAATACTCTATAAAGTGAAAGGCTTTAAAGAAAACTATTCCATTATTTCAAAAAAGAAATTCGGTGCACACAACTTCCGTAAAATAAATTATCTTTAAGCAAATAAAACTATTCAGTGAGTCATAATCCGTTCGGGTGTTAAGAAATTATCAAAATGAAATCATTTAGTACGTCAATGCATCTCACATAATTTGCACCAAATGGAATAATTAATGTAAGTTATACAACTTGAAATACGCATTCTGTAATTTACATCAAAGTAACGAAAATCCACGTTACTGTATAAACAATTAAAATCATTAATTTAACAAATGTATTACAAGGCATTCACATCTAGTTCCCAAGCACTTATTTCAAACATTTTTTGTAAGAATTATGAGTGCATGAACAGGGTGATTATAATTAAAGTTCAACTTTCAAAAAGCTGTAAAAAAGAACCACTGCTCAGAATGACTTGAAATTTGAACTGAATTTACTCGAAGGGGAAAATGGTATGACATAATAAAAAAATAGTTTCAAATTTTAGCAATAGATGGCGCTTTAAGCGTCATAACGTGAATGGGTTCGGCTACAAGTGATATTTGAATCGCAATACGACTGCTATGGCGTGAGTTGCTCGTTAAACCAACTGTACTGTTCAATGTGCATGACTGTATCGGTATTTTACTGAAAAAATGACTTCCAAGTCATTCAACAGTTGTGGCACTGTTAGTGGAAAGCCCATCCACCGCGACAAGATTGTACCACATCGGATAAGGAAAATCGGTTTTTAATTGTCCTGAGGTCAAAAACCGCACAAAAAGCAATAATGAAATCGGTTGTTAATTATCGCCAGACATGTTCAATATGCTGTCCACTGTTTGCTGGCACAAGTTGAAACCGAGAAACAGCATGTTCCACAACATGCTGTTTCGGACAGTTTCCACAACAGATCGGAGTGTCTCAGGGGTCATGTTGTGAATGTGTTGCGCAATGCGTGCCTTCAATTCAGCTAAGTTTGCAATCGGACCACAACATTTTTCAGATAACCCCACAGCCAGAAGTCACAAGGATTAAGATCAGGTGATCTTGACGGCCAGGCTGTTGGAAAATGACGGCTGATAATTCTATCATTTCTGAAATGCCTCTTGAGCGGCTGCTTCACTGGCTTTGCAATGTGCGGAGGAGCGCCATCTTGCATAAAAATGATGCTATCCACACATGCACGCTGTTGAAGTGTTGGAATGACGTGGTTGCGCAAAAGACTCTCATAGCGTTTACCATTGACGGTACAGGTAACAGGACCCACACGACCCATCTCCACGAAAAAAAAATGGTCCTACGATAAACAATGGCGTCAACCCGCACCAGTTACCTTTGCAGAATGAAGAGGTACTGGTTCATGTGCGAACGGATTTTCCGTTGCCCATATTCTGCAATTCTGAGTATTGACATGTCCTTTGAGATGGAAATGGGCTTCGTCTGTCCACAAAATGTTCCATGGCCATTCATTATCCACTTCCATGCGAACAAGAAATTCTAGAGCAAAAGTTTGTTTTACTGGCAGGTCAGCAGGAAGCAACTCCTGAACATGGGTAATTTTGTATGAATAGCAATGCAGAATGTTTCGTACAATTTTATGCACCGTGCTCACAGGCATGTCAAAGTTTGGGCAATTCCCCGTGCACTGCACGTTTGCACACCACCGCTCGTCTCTTCCTGGAATGCTGTGGTCACATCTTCTGCTGACGTCGAAGCAATTGGTTTCCTCCCTCTGCCAGATTTCACTCCAAAAGAACCTCTCCGAATTTCTTAATCATTTTCTCCAGACCTTTGGCTGACATCGGACCACAGCCTTTTTTCATATCCTTTACTGTCCGGAACTTCTTCAGAGCTACTGGCGCACAGTCATCGTTCTTGTAAAAGAGCTTCACAAGCAGAGCGCGATCCTTCATTGAGAGTCATGACGAGCTTCTCAGACGTAATATGAGGAAAACGCCATGTACCCCGCGTTTTTATAACAAATGCAATGTGTCATGCGCATGACACGTCTTTTATTTTGCCTATTATGACGCTTAAAGCGCCATCTATTGCTAAAATTTGGAACTATTTTTTTCTTATGCCATACCATTTCCCCCTTCTTCGAGTATATTCAGTTCAAATTTCAGGTCATTCTGAGCAGTGGTTCTTTTTTTACAGCTTTTTGAAAGTTGAACTTTAATTATAATCAACCTGTATTTTTCGCCAAAAACGGTCACCCCGAGTGATCTGTCCTCCCTTCTGTTTTAGCCTCGCCTACTCTTCTGCCCTCCCTCGTTAATCAAAAGGGAAACCCAAGTTTGAATGCATCGAATAATGTCGGCCACTCGCTTTTTAATTTAGCAATTGGAGGATGGCAACATCCTTAATGCCAATACCATTGCTCTAAATGCATTTCTAGTAAAAAGATATCTAAGTATATTTTTCTCCTTTAAAAAGGCAATTAATTAAAATTTTCTTTCTCAAAGAAACAATTTCAAGTGCACAAAGTAATTCGAGCTTTTACGTTTGAATCAAGTATTAAATGTTTCTGTATAAGGATACCATAAAGTTACGTACCTCGCAAAAATTGCAGTAGCAAATAATCATCATGTTGTGGCTTCAGTTCATCAGAGAGATTTTGACGAAACTGTTAACATAAAAATGATATTTATCACACAAAAAGCATAAATTATCCACGGAAATGTGCTTATTAAATCTTGAATTGGGTAAGATTACATTATAGAATAGAGCAAAAATATTACGTCTTACATCGAATACTGCTACTATCTTGCCGTGATCGTTAGTCTTACAAGTTCTTCAGAAAATATTAGACGCCGAAATTCGACGCGAGAATTTTCAAAAACAATTTGACGCGAGTGCTCGTTCTAAATATACAGCTGCTTTTACGAAGCACTTTAGTGAATTTTGTGTTAATTTTAACTTTCTTCGGAGTATTCTATTGAAATCAGCGCATTACAAATTCCACATACTTTGGGCACCATCTTCCAACTTAATCGGCAAAACCCTTCATTCAATTGTAGGCGTTCTATTTCACCATTGAAATATCTAGTCTGTTCGACAAGACTTGTTTAATTTTGCTTTCTACGACCTTTTTCCCAGTTGCAAAAAGTTAACCCTAATAATCTTCCAGGTGAAATACAGCTCAGAATTATTTTCAGCTGTATTCTACTTGAAATGTAATCACCAATTCAGTTGGTCCAACGGGCCTTATATCTGGGGGCCGCGGTAGCCCGGTTGGAAGAATAACGAATTAGGAACAGGAGGATTGCGAGTTCGAATCCGTCGTGTGCAAATGGGGCTGGTGCACGTTCAATCTAGCGTGGCCTCAAATGTCCTCACGTTGGCGTGGTGTGGAAGTTTGGAGAGTGGGGTGACAACTCAGGTGTTCTCGTCATCTGACCATGGTTCAAAATGACATGGTGTCCTCGGATCTTTCCCTTGGAGATGGACCGTCACCACTAGTCGTTGTGTGTTCCAGTGCGACGTTATTTAAATAGCTAACCTATTGACAGCGTTTTTAAGCGGAATCCTATTGCCACCTTTCTCTAAATGTCCAAGTTCAGGTTGCGCAAGATTCATCAGACCACTTTTCTAAGACATTCTTGGAGAAGAAAGCGGTGGGAGAGCGTTCAATGTTTAAACTTTTCATTTCAAAGGCACGTAATATTTGCCAAGCAAATGAATTCCTGCTGAGAATATTTTCATCCTTTTCACCTTGCCAAAACCTTAATTCCAAAAATCTTAAATCGCTGGCCTTATGGTTCAACAGGCTCTGGGTGCGAATGACGAGATGTTCCGCATTAAATGACCGTAGAGCACTAAATCAATCTGAAATCTTTCAAAAGAGCCAGAGCGGTAAAACAACCGACTGAAATCTCTTTCAATTAAGCATTGAATTCTCTTTTTCAGTTAATTTTTCAATTTCCGTTTTTATTACCTTATCTGTTATACAAGTTAATAATTATAGTGCAATTTTACATACGGCTTAGGTAGGTATTTAATTAGCGTCGCACTTGAGCAACACAACGGGCTATCATGTGGCTTAGAAAAGCATTGTTCATCTTAAAACGCTGCCTGGAAAGTTTATTTAGAAAGGTACGCGTTGGTATGATTTATTAGACAGACAATATGTGTGTAAAATGTTGCTAGCCATGAGTAACATAAGCTTTCAACAAAATATCTTAAACCAAAAGTTAAATAGAAAACATGCAGAGCCCCTGGTCAAATTGAAAAAGCTTTTGTTTTATATTTACATTAAATTGCAAGCAGCATAAATGTGAAAAACTTATAAATGACGGTTGGTAAAGAAGTAAAATTTCTCCAACCCAAACTTGAAAATTGGATCAAATCTTTTGCTCATTGTCGATACTTTTAAGTTAGAAATAAATATTATTTTACTGTTATGCTAGCGATAAAAACTTTCAAACCTGGGCATTATTTTACAAAACAATCCCCTTAATAGTTTATCCACAAGGTTTCCTTATAATTGTTTTTAAGAGATAGTTGGAATTCGGAAAATATGCAATAGGCAGAGCACCGCTCGTTATGTCACTTACACGAAGTGACGGTCGTAGCGCCATCTATATTCAAGTTGCGTCATCATCAACTGGAAATCGATTTGTTTCAATCAGGAATCGCTCAACCGTCGACCCCTTCAAGAATTTTTTGCCTGTTTATCGACCCACTCTATTTTACTATTACGTAATTGGGACAAGCAAAAAAGACGTTTGTGAGTTTGTGGATTGTTTATTTTATAGTAGTGTTATAGTATTTATATTAGAGCGTATATTATTATATTGGCCAAGGGATACGTTTTTGTTTTCGTCGTTCTTCTTAACATTACATATTATATAGGAGGGAGAAATAATGTATAAAATTTGATTTAGATAAAACAATACTACGATATTCCTTATACATATGAAAACAAGACTTAGTATACAATTGACTAACATTGTTCAATGTGAAGGATATGCTTCGTGACTCTTGACAAGACCAACCATTCAAAATGAGTCAGTTTCAGCCTTCAATCGCCACGAAATTCTATATTCACTCTTAATTGCGTCGTCAGTCGGGATGTATCGGGTAACCCAAGTTAGTGTAATTCAATATTACCCGTATAATGATGTCTTGGATTTTTGTATCCACCCCTAAGTGGTACTCCCATATTTGCTTGCATTTCCAAGTTCGTACAGGGTTGAAACCGGTTTCAGCCATGTTAATTCCATTTTAACAAAACAAGGAAATAAGCTAGATACAGAATTCCGTGGCGATTTAAGGCTGAAACTTATTTATTTTGAACAAAACATTGCTAATCTGGTCAAGAGTTATGAACTTCACATTGACAACCTTAGTCAATTGCATACGAAGTTAAAAGTCTTATTTTCAAATATGTAAGGGAAATATTGTTTTGTTATCCAAATTAAATTTTATATTTTTTATCCCTCCTCTCCAATATGTAGTGTTAAGAGTCCAAAACAAAAACGTGTACCTTTGACGTTATAAGTCAATATAATAATATATACTCTATTATCAATACAATAAACATTAACTATAAAATAAACAATCTAAAAACTCACATAAGCGTCTCTTTTGCTTGTCCTATTATAATTACGTAATACTAAAATAGAGGGAGTAGATAAGAACTCTTGAACGGGTCGTCGGTCAAAGAGCTTTTTGGGGTATAATAAAAATTGAATCTTACCTCTTTTAGTGTTTGTTCCTGACTACAACTCAGATCACCTATGCGACCACTCATTTTTAAAAGATTCACCTCTTTTCCATGTGTCTATTGATACCTAGAAAGAAAAAATAGATCAGCATGTTTATTAATGATACACTTCCCATGCTTTCTTGTACTAATTGAAGTACTAAGTGAAGATATATTAATCATCCGCTCGAATCATTTTTGCGACAAAATGTTTGTATGGCTCCTGAATTTTCGTAAATTATAAATACTTGCTATAAAAAATTATTCAACTAATATGTAAAAATTACTACATAGATTTCGAGGGATTGCTTACGAAATTGATGAACTTTCTGTAACTGATACAAATTTGTTTTCGAAACAAAGTTTAATCTTTTGATACTTTTTACAACAGAATGAAAATTTAGGTAATAGAAATTCGAATCAGCATAACATGATCTTGTAAGCAGTTTAAGGAGATACAGCTTCTGCATCTTATGAGGCTTATGTAACATAATTCAGTTGATAATGCCACAAATGCATGTTCCCCAGATGGATCTATTCAAAATCTATTTCAAAAATTGATTTTAAGACAGATTTTACTGTTTTGAAAATTGCGCCATCATCAAAAATCTTTTGATAAAAATCTGTCCTGAAATATAGAACATCTCCAAATGGAATAAAATGTGAGATAGGTGCGTGCTTTCAGTGACAAACATGAAAAAGTGCATTGATTCTAACTACAAACGAAACACAAGTATCTATGAAATCAGAAAAACGAAAGAATGGACTTCTCGATACAAAAACTTTATTTTATTGGTAGAACCTTAAACAGCTCAGATTACATCATAAGTTACACAATTCCTGCCAATCCATTATAAATGCCCTATAAAATCTAAGAGAAAAGAAAGTAGTTTGAAAGCAAATACTTGTGCAATCAGTCCCTACCCACTAGTCTTATTTCTGTCCATTTTAGGCATCTCGCATCAAGTGATTTCAAAGTGCCCTGCTCACTTGAGATGCATTAGAAGGTAAGAAATTAAAAGTGGACACCCCATTTGGGATAGTCATCTGACTCGCTAACTGAAATTGTTTACCGCTATGTAAAATGAGAAACTGGGTTTTTAACAATGCAAAATAAATCCTACATGTATTGACACTTTTTTAAATTTAAAGTGAACAATATTTAGAATCACTCGTATGTTACGAGTTGCAAGACCATATCTTTTGTCTATTATATTTTAAATCTTGTTTGCAATTAGATATTTTTTACAACAGTAAATCATATCGCTGCCAAGAAAAAAGTTTTTTTAAAGAAAGCTTAAAAAAGGCAGAACGTGAGAAGCATTTAAAGTATATTGATTCATTGGCCCGAAAATGAGTTCTTAAAAATGTTTTTCTAATATTTCTCACTCACAAGAGTGTTTGTTAAGCTGTTATTTTGGGTTTTATGGCTCAAGGTTGGACAAGCTGCTCCAAACACAAGATAGGCAATATCACATCCATCTGGTTATATAGTTCAATACATACAGAATATACCTCAATAGAAGATATAAACTATTCCAAATTTAATAGTCCAAACGACGATAAAATGTAAACTTTCTAAGATGCATAAATAAGGATAAAACAAGATCATCATGTTTGCAACATAAATAGTGAATTAATATTTGTAATGAAGCCATGAATTTAAATGGTGAAAGATGAAATGAAATTTGAAAATTTTATAGCGTGTGTAAAGATTTGGGTGGTGATATTCTCCAATCCAATCGTGTAAGTTTAAAAACGGTTTATTAAAAAGTATTGATGGTTAAAAGCAGGACAATCCATTCCAATGTGGCGTAGAAGGCGCAATGAAAGGAGTAGTGTCCGATCCGAGCCTACACGTTTATCAGTGATGATTCCTTATCTAATAAGGGTACTTACTGACTAGATAAGGAATGAGGTGATTGAAACGATCATTTTCTCATTTGCTATGTTTCCTTTGATTTTTAGTCATGTGTTCTCGCAAATTCTCTTTAAAATCTCATCAATTGCATTCCAATTCATAAGGTAATAAGTATGGATTGATTTTTCACGGTTAATTGAATCCTTCGAGGAAGCTTTGTTGATTGTAGACCTAAGAAAATTAGTTGAAAGCAAAAATTGTTTGTTCAGTTCTGCCTTTACATGCATATTCGGACCACAGGGCTATATGAAAGGATTATTCGGACATATGAAAGATTCAGTTAATCGTCTTTTAGAGCCTCTATGTTTGAACTGAAGTGAATAGGTAGGTAGGCATTTTAATTAACGTCGCATTGGAGCAACACAACGGACTATTGGTGACAGTCCGGGATAAAACGGGAAAGATCCGAGGACAGTCATTTTCAACCACGGTCAGATGATGAGGTCACACCTGAGCTGGCACCCCACTTTCCAAACTTCTACTCCACGCCAACGTGAGGACATTTGAAGTCACGACGGATTGAACGCCCCGTATACACGGCGGTCTTTGGCTGGATTTGAACTCGTAACCCTCCGGTTGCTAATCTGTTACTCTTCTAACCGGGCTACCGTGGCCCGAACTGAATGGGAGCGTTGAGGGAAAACATTTTGGATCCTAATAGACAAGTGTGAAAGTTTTGTATCATAAATAGAATAGTAGTTAGGCGGTGGTTTGACTTCGCAATGGTTTGGTATCTACTTTAAGCGCTGGTTATGTTCAATTGTGTGTGGCCCTCGTGTAGCAAAAAACGACAATCGGAAACTAAAACAGAATGCTTTATGAATACCATTTCGAATTGAAAGAAATTATGGGGTTTCCCCCGAGTTGTAATAAGGAAAAATTAAATAGTGTGAGGGATTTTCGATTAGAAGGCGAGGATTCCAATATGCACTGGATCTGCCATAGAAATATCATCGACCTATTTAATTTTGCACAAAAAGCCTTTCATGTCAAACGCCGACGGAATAACGAAACTTAAAATTGCGTACCCCTAAAAAAGCGCGGTAGCCCTGTTGGAAATGGATCGGATTAACAATCGGAGGGTCCAACCAAAGACTGGCGTGTACACAGGGGCATGTTCAATCTGTCTCAAATGTCCTCACGTTGGCGTGGTGTTTGGAGAGTGGGGGTGACAGCTCAGGTGTTGACCTCGTCATCTGACCGTGATTCAAAATTACGTGGTGGTGTCCTCCCTTCGGGTTTAGCCAATAGCCCGCTGTGTTGCTCCAGTTAATTAAAATACCTGCTTACCTACCGTACTGGGTAGTGTTTATCTTAACTCTTTGACGCTGGCTCTCGGTTCAACAGGGCACAAAGAATACAATGTTTATTAAATAACAACAAGGAAATTTGTCTAGGCTGGATTAAAGCCCATGCGGGCCATGAAGGAAACGAAGAAGCAGATAGGTTAGCAAAAGAGGAAACCACAACGGAGTGCATTGATGAAGGGGTGAAATGGCCCAGAAGTCATTGCAGGAGGGAAACCACTAGCTGGCTACTTGGTGCATGGCAGAAAGAATGGGATGAAGGAGAAACAGGTAGGATGGTACCTGATGTGTTGCCAATAGTGTCACTAAAATCGGCAAGTTGGACCAGGGAAGAGACACTCTTCTTCACAGGGCATGGTCGTTTCCATCCTACCTAACGAGGTTTAAAAAAATCAATTCAGAAAATTGCTCCTGTGGTGAAATTGGCCCACCTCTACATTACATCACAGTCTGCCCCCTTGCAGCATCATGGCATATGAGGACGCCTGCCGACCACCTTCAAATCGCATGGCTCAGGAACATTGCTAATACCAAGGGCTCGAGATCAAAATTATTAACCTGATGAGATTCATTGAGAATCATCAGGACTTGATCATCCAAAGAGACTGAAAAACCTACTTTTTTTTCTTCTCTCATGTTGTATATATGTATATAGTGTAACTTATATATAATATAGATGTAATTACTGTATAGATATAATAATGTATAAATGTAATGTGCTCTAAATTCTGGATAGACATGTCACCTCGGTGGCATGCTCTATTCATCCCAACCCCATTTATTTCAAGTGGTACAGTGTCTCTAGGCACGGGAATGTGTGTTGGTGTTAGTTCGTTAGGTTCAACAGGGCTGGATTCCTGGACTGGGCATAGATGTGGCTCGGAATCAATTTTAGACCACATAGGAACGCTTTTACTTATTGCGCGTAATGTAAAGCCGACTATTTGTCCAGCGCGTTGCCAATTGGGTCACGTGATTTTGGACTCGAATTAGATCAACATTACATGGAGCTTCGAGGGGATTCTGAATTAAAGTGAGTCGGTCGGGGCCATAGCAGAGATTGCAAGTTGGCGAAAGGAAAACCAATGTCCATCGCCATGCATGATTTGGAGCACCCTTTCCGCTGCGAGCTCACTTATTTCTGTACATATCAACTCCACAAGGTCATCTGCCTTCGCAATGCATCTGTACTATACCGTGAAATCTCGTAGGTATTTTAATTAACGTCGCACTGGAGCAACACAAGTGGCTATTGGCGATGGCTCGAGATCAAATTCGAAGGGAAAGATTCAAGGACAACACCACGTCATATGACGATCTCACACCTGAGCTGGCACCCCACTCTCCAAACTTTCACACCACGCCAATGTGAGGACATATGAGGCCGCGATAGATTGAACGTGCACCAGCTCCCTTTGTAAACAGCTGTCTTTGGTTGGATTTGAACTCTCCGGTTGCTAATCCGTTACTCTTCCAACGGAACTACCCTTGAAATCGAGAAAAGATTTCTGGTTTGCAAGATCACTTTCGTGCCAATGACCCTTCGTAGACAATGCAGTTTAGAGCTGCATTTGCCTGTCCATAACGAGCTTGTATTCCCACGAGAGAACTAATCTCTTTGCTGTCTTGAATTAAACCCTGCAGTGAAACTCCTTTACAATTGCCTTAGCGGTTTCGCAAAATACTTAGAAACTCAGAAATGATGGATTTAACTTTTTGTTGAAAAGTCATAGGCCTCAAATGGGTACGTTAACAATTTGGGACTCTCATGAATCTGAACATTAGGATGTGCTGAATGGGGATATCTGAATTAAATAGTTTAAAGGTTTTTCTCTTAATGGAAGCAAACGGGTACTCCAGGGACAAAGGTGAAAGAAACCTGATAATTATTTATTCAGATATGCAGTGGTTACGAAAGTAAGTTTAACCAGCTGTCTCATTCTTGTTTTTTTTTCTACCATAGTTGTTCTTCAACTATTCAAACGAGTAATGATGCTGATTTTTCATTAAATCTTTGCAGATTATTTATATTTTTGATGCAGATGGCGTTATAGTATTAGTTCCTATCACAAAAAACTTTCCCTTAATGCTATAATGATACCCATGTGTTAAAATTGTCGGAAGCTTTTTGTGTTCAAGGCAACATTAGGAGCCGCTTGAACACGATTTTTCCTCGTTTGTGAGATACCTAATGTATTATCTACTGCACAAGGTTAACGAGAGACTGTATGTCCCATAATCAGGGAAATCTGTTGGCCTTGCTCAGCTAAAAACGGGGAAAAGAAACTCCGTTGCTCTAGATTAAGATAAAGATGTGGAAAGGTGTCAAAATTCATGGCTTTTCCCACAACCAATCTCCCAACGCAGGGCCGTGACGTGATACATGAAAGGCAATCATCGTACAAAAGATACGGCACGAAAACAAAATACTAACGCTAGGCACGACATAGAGCAGTGGTCGACCCCCAGGGGTCGATATAACATTATTAGGGGTCACAGGGAGAAATATATAAGACACAATAGAAAAATATAAGACAAAATATCCGAAACCCTCTAAAGTAGTACTCCCCCTTTTTGCTTGCATTTCCAAGCTCGAACAGGGTTGAAACTGCTTTTTCAACCATGTTAATTCCATTTTAACAAAACAAAGAAAGAAGCTACATATATAGAATCGTGGCAATTTAAGGGTGAATCTGGCTCGTTTTGAACCCAACACTGCTCATCTTGGCAATTGTCACTTATCCCTTCTACGCATTGACAACGTTAGTAAGTTGCATACTAAGGTAACAAGTCATATATATATATATATATACACTCTTCCTTATACACACACACACACACACACACATATATATACACATATGTATATATATATATATACACTCTTCCTTATACACACACACATATATATATACACATATGTATATATATATACACATATGTATATATATATATATATATACATATGTGTATATATGTGTGTGTGTATAAGGAAGAGTGTATTGTTATTTTGTTATCTAAATTAAATTGAATACATTATTTGGCCCTAAGATCAAATATGCAATGCTAAGAAGGACGTCGAAAACAACATCCCTTTGACGTTATATAAACCAATATAATGATATATACTTTATTATACACACAATAAACACTCAAACTATGAAATAAACAATCTAAAAACACATAAGCGTCTTTTTTGCTTGTCCTAATATAATTACTAAAATGGAGGGGAGTCAAGAAGCTCTTAAAGGGATCGACGGTCAAAGTTTGTCGATCCCTGATATAGAGCAGGGTGCATCTCGGAACTGGCAGAAATACAACGCAGTGGAAATTCGTAACAGTTTCGTTCGACAACAGATCACATTTACATGAATTGTAAACAAAAAACGACGCAGTAAACGCATAATATAAACAACTTATGAACTGGGTATGAGAAGGGGGCACATTCAACTTCATTGTGTCTCACCTATTCACCGTACTGAAATTTTGGCCACTGAGAAACCTGTGGGTTGGGTGAGATGCAAAAATCTTTCGAATAAACAGTGGTAGCCACACTTTCAATTTTGTAATACATTTTTTGCAGTCATTCGTCGATAGATCATGCTTCTTGGAGCGAGAAGGGGGTATTTCAAATAACGTCATACTGGAGCAACACATTGGGCTATTGGCGACGGTACGGGATCCATCCCGAAGGAAAAGATCCGGGTACAACATTACGTTATTTTGAACCTCGGTCAGATGACGAGGCAACAACTGAGCTGGAAGCCCACTCTCCAAACTTCCACACCACACCAACGTGAGGACATTTGACGCCATGGCAGATTGAACCCGCACCAGCCCCCCTCCATGTACACGAGTCTGGTTGAATTCGAACTCGCAACCCTCCGGTTGCTAATCCGTTAGTGGCCGGGAAAAGATAGCTTCTTCCACAAATTATACTTATTGAGCGGTTTTTTTTATCTATTTAAGATGATGTAAAACTACAATACGGTAGAATATTTTTGCTGATACATTTACGATTTTCCTCCCTTCCTTTCGATGAAGAGCTTCCTAACTTAAGGATGTCTGTAGATGCCCCTCCGAAATTGTCTACTGTGTGGCCGCATGAAAAAGACAACTAACTCTCAATTCTATAAAGAAACGGATTTTGTCAGAAATTCGCCGTGGCTAGGAGTGAAAGTCGAGCGTCACAACGAGGAGTTTTGTATCATGTAATTATTATGCACAATTCAGTTATCCTCTGCTTTTTCGAGTCCGCTGTAAACGCAACAAACGAGACTGAAAACAGCACATTAAAGTATTCAACTTTATTGAGTTTAATTGTGCAAAAAATATAAAACTATTTCGACCTCGGCGGATAGAACTATTATCGATTTCTGTTACACATGAACGTACTTTTTAAGTGAAATATTTTCTGGGTTGTTGTGTTGACTTCCAGTGTTCATGTCACGAACGCTTCCATTGTTGACGGTATTTGTGATGATACAGATTCCTACCTCAAAGATGTTGTTGACGATGACAAATACTGCTATCGTACCATGGACTTTCATGGAGACAGTTACTATCGAATCGTTCTTATACATAGTAGCAGTCTCTACGACCAGAATCCCTTAATATTTTTAGGATTGTGTCGTGAGGGATAAATATTACAAATATATGGGTATTATGGGTAGTGAAATTATAATTCATGTGAATTCCGAAATACGCAATCAGGAAGACTTGTATCACCCATGTGAAAACGGGATACGCAACCAGAGCGATTATTGTGTCATCTACTTAATCGGGACCCTAACAACAACGTAATTCCTGTCAGCAGGCCAGCCAGTGTTCGCGGCGTAAACACCTACGCAGGAGAATTGACAGAAGCTAGAGAAAGATAAGGATGGAGTGGGTGGAGTTCGCGGGAACTGGAAAATAGTTATCGAATTGTTTTTTCTTTTATCAACTGTAAATAGTTTCCATTTGTAAATTGTTAAATCTGAATTAAAATTGTTTAAAATGATCACAGCTCTCGCCTCCAATCCATCCAAACCGAAGGACGGGGCAACTCGTCAATAATACATTTATTGCTTCAAAGACGCAAAACACATAAATAGTGTCGAAATCCGAAGGAAATTTTAAAGTTTACTTACAAAAAGAGACAGCCAAGTGGATTCCTAAATAAATCATCGGCAAACAAGTGAAACGTATTGAGTATAATAAAAATACGAAGAGGAAAAACATTTTACTCACTAGCAGAACTCAAAGTTTGTTTCTCAAGATAAAATAATCTTCATGCAAAGAAAAAATGACTACTAGTCTAAAGATCACCCTGTTCTAGTCAAGGAAAGCTTTAAAAAACATTGTTTTGAAAATTTTGACTTTGTTTTCCTCGTCAATGGAATCTTTGGGTTTCTTAAAATAAATACACTCATGTGTGCAAAATTATCTTTACATGCATAAAATCACGGATTTTTCAGACACTTAAGTATAGGTTTGTGAATTTGTGTGAAATGATACATAACATCATAACACATAAATACAAAGGAAACAAATTAAAAACACTGCATGATATAAAACTGCAGCATGAAACAATAAAAATAGCAATAATATGACAAGGAGAGTTCAGAAAAAAATTAAGGCTTATGAATTTAATATGGAATGTGATCTCCCCTGACGTGTACACACATATCACAACGTGTTTTAATGCTAGCAATAATGTTGTTAACCACAGTTTGGGGAATTAAGTTCCACTCTAGCAATGCGGTCTTCAGGGCATTTATATCTCTAGGAGGAGGATGTCTCCGTGCAACTGCTTTTCCAAGGCAGTCCCATAAGTTCTCTATTGGGTTCAGATCAGGAGATTTTGATGGCCACGGTATTCGCTCAATGGCTTCACTTTCAAGGAATTCGTCAACGAGGTTTGCTCGATGTGGACGAGCATTATCGTCGATAAATAAAAAGTCAGATCCATAAGCACCTCTGAAAAGTCTTACATAAGGTTCTAAGACCTCATCACGATATCTGGCCGGTCACAGATCAGTTGTTGAAAACGTGTAGAGGCGTACGTTCATCGATCATTATTCCTCCCCATACCATCACACCTGTACTACAGAAGCGGTCACGTTTAATAATGTTCGAAGGAAGATTTCGCGTTCCTGACTCCCTCCAGATACAAACACGTTTAGAATCAGATATTAAACTAATCCTCGACTCATCAGTAAAGAGAACATGGGTCCATTGGTGTTCACTCCAGTTCTGATGTTCTTTGCACCAATTAAAGCGATCCCTCTTTTGTTGTGAAGACAGTGAAACACATACCCTTGGCTTTCTTGCATAAAGGCCTTTTTCATTAAGCCTTCTGTATACAGTTTGCCGTGATACAACAGTTCCAGTGGCGGCTGTAACCTCTGAACTTAACTGCCGAGCAGTAGACTTCCTGTTACGATGGGCAGTTATTGCCAGATATCGATCTTGAGAAGCAGTTGTTATTCGTTTACGACCTCGTCCAGGCCTCCTTACAACAGTTCCAGAGTTCTGAAATTGTTTCCACAGCGTAGAGACCGTCTGTCTTGAACACATCTCGCTGCTTCCATGATTGTCTGCCTTGTTTCTAAACGGCGATAATTCGCCACTTCAAATTCTTCCAAATGCTACTTCGGTGCCATAACAAACCGTTTTGAGTTCTTACACACTGAAATCAAACGCTGTATTGCAGAATTTCACTCAGATATTCACTTTGATCAAAGCGCGTGATTCACCGTTGGATGGCGTACCAACTTGATTTGCATATCAGAAACCGTTTGATCACTTTTGATTGGATAATGCTAATTAGGCTTGTCTTTCACACATTCCCTGCAAAAATGGATTACATCGATTGGATATTTTATGGAATATCATTATTTTTGGCTATGTAAAAATTAATTTGGACATGTATTTGTTAAGTAGTTCGGTTGGAAATTTCGACCTTTAAAAATATGACTACTTAACCTTTTGATGACTACTTAACCTTTAACCGGGAACCAACCCGAAAGGAAAGTTCCCAGAACATCCACGTAATCCAATAGTGGTACCTTCATTACTGGCTCAAAATTCCACGTAATTTTGAGCCAGTAATGAAGGTAACTACTCAACTCATATACAGCACTAAAAGTGATTGAAAAAAATGACGGTCTATTAACTCAAACTCTCTGGATCCTCTACTTCGGTACCTTTATTTTAAAGAGCAGCTAATATTACCAGAAATCAAAACATCATGTCACTTGATTGAAAGCTGCGTAAAAGATAACAAATGAGTCGAGTGGCAGACAGCGCGTGTTGGAGCAGGGAGTCTTTATCGCATTCATCTCACGTTAGGTGGCTATCTTCAGCTACAATAACTCGCCACTTAGGCAAGAGGAAGTGCAATTAATGGCCACCAGAGGGTGTACGAACTTGACCTAAACTGTTTCGACTCATTTCGTCTTGATTTCGAACTTGACCTCAACTTTCTTGATGCCCACTGAAAAGAGTTGGTTTCTGATTTTGAAAAGGTTTCCATTCAAATAACTGCTCATTTTGCAGTATTTCTCAAATAAAATGCAGTTAATTTATTAATAAAATAACTATAAGTAAATACAGCGCGGTAGGTAGGTATTTTAACTAACGTCGCTCTGGAGCAACACAATGGATGACGGTTCGGGATCGAAGGGAAAGAAACACCACGTCATTTTGAATCATGGTCAGATGTCGAGGTAACACCTAAGCCCATTCTCCAAACTTCTCCAACGTCGAGGCTACGACAGATTGAACGTGCACCAACTCTTTTGTGCACGGTCTTGCGTTGGATGCGAACTCGCAACACTCCGGTTGCTAATTCGTTGGTATTCCAACTATCAGTTGGAGGTGTTCGAAATGTGCCAATCGAAAAACATATAGCAATTGTTTTTCGGGTGATTATTGTGAGGTCGATGCTGCAAAGTTGATGTGAACCAAAAGTATGTTACTCGGAATGAAATAAAAGTTTAATGCAATGTCACGCTGTGAAAACACCAACTTTAGAGAAAAAGCAAAGAACCTTACGGATAGCTATTTCGTTTAATACTTTTTCTCTTCAAAGGAATCACGCACATGTGGACACTGAGGAGCTGCAGACCCATTGGCAAAGGAAGTCCCATTGGCAAAGGAAGTCCCATTGGCAAAGGAAGTCCCATTGGCAAAGGAAGTCCCATTGGCAAAGGAAGTCCCATTGGCAAAGAAGGCAGAGAATTAAATGCTGAACAAACCCCAATAACTCTTATCGATACTAATGCTTTGATAAAACTATACCCCCCAAAATTAAAATCAAACCCATTTGTGAAATGAACACCGATAGAAGAGCCCACTATCCAGAACGAGAAGATGACATTTTAAAGGCATGCAGGTGAACTGCGATGGAACGTACAGATATTGTAAGAATTGCCTGGGAGTCGAAATGACATCCTATATTCCCTGCGATAATGGCTGCTCTTCAAAACATCGATTACCATCCAGACCTTTACAGCCAGAAACTAATTGAATCACCAAAGCTAATGCCGACATGACTCAGAAATGGACACAAAACCATACACAACTGTGTTGGCACCTAGAAATTAAAATAAAGTGCGGCTTTTTAGTACCATGGCAACCGGAGGGTGGTTGTTCCTTTGGTCTAGCCAAAGACCGTCGTGGGGGCTGTCGTGACCTCAAATGGTGTGGAAGTTAGAGTCGAACTCAGGTGTCATCTTAGCGTAGTTCAAAATGACGCGATGTTATCCTCAGATCTTCGGGTTTAATCGTCGCCAATAGCCCGTTGCGTTGATCCAGTGTGACGTTAATTTTGTACCTTGAACCCTACGATTTGTGAGAAAACCGGACGCAATCGTGAAGGTCAGCTGTAAAAGGAAGTATCTCGGAGAATTAATTTTAAGACTGGCTTTGTTACTGCCTTCGATGGAGTGGAGGCTTATTGGATTTTAATTTTAAGTCTTCCGCATACTTTCGAATTAAGGTAAATGCTATTAGCTATATTTGAAAAAGTATCTATTTAGCAAATTCAATCGGTTTTAAAATCTTATATTTAAATCTCTTATGTTTTGAGTGTTTTAACCCTTTCAAAGAAACGACGTTAAACATTTTTTGCTGTTGAAAAATTTATATTTGACCGAACTTCATTGAATGTATTTTGACAAAACAAAATGTTTTTTAAGGGCTGGTGGTTCTTCCAAGAGTAAGTCCACCTAGACCAGATATTATCATCTTTTAAGACCGGTCAATTATTTTTTCAATTTAAATATAAAATTTCATATTTTATTGCATTGCTTTTATAAAATTGCATTTAAATTAGCTAACAATCACTGGTCTAATGGAATCTTGAATCGTATCGTAGTTTCAACATCATTAAATAACCTTCGTGCTAATTTTCATTGACATACCTCATTCTGATCACCGAAAACGTTGAGTCACAAACACCTTCAATAAAAGATTTTCTAACACCAAAATTTAAAAAAGGCCCGTGTCTAATTGATATTAAAAAATTTTAATCTATAGACCTATTACTTGGAAAACATTGCTGTAAATAAATCAGGTATTTTTAATTAGCATCGCTCTGGAGCATCACAAAGGGCTATTGGCGACTGTCCGGGGGGGGGGGTGAAATCCAAAGGATCCGAGGACGTCATTTTGAAGCATGGTGAGATGTCACACCTGAGCTCACTCTCCAAATATTCTCCTCAGACTATTCCAGCTTAAAATATCTTTCATAAAAATGTTTAAACAAAAATGCTCAAATTTCCAATGGAGTCTCGGTATAATTGATGCGGTTGAGAAACGCTCACCTAGAAAACCTATGTTGACGCCAACTTGACTTGAGCATTTCTACACCACCAGAATATCTAATGAGACTATTTATAATTAAACTTGGATTTCACCCTCGTAATGGGGCTGGTGCACGTTCAATCTGTCGTAGCTTCCAATGTCTTGTCAGCGTGGAATCTAGTTCAAAATGCCTTTCCCTTAAATAGCCCGTTGCGTAGCTCCAGTAGGACGTTAATCAAATGCCCCTAGATGGAGCAGGATTCGAGTGCAGAATAATTTCTTCAATAAAGTGATTGAGTTGTCCAACATTCAAAAAGTTCAATGTTTGGGAGGACTCAACCTTCCTCGTTGGCACTTGATTCCACTCTACCAAGGTTAAAAACGTGTATTTTTCTTATCGAATCAAAGCATCGATATTAAAATATCAACTTCCATGCTGCACATTTTTCGAAAGGGATCTTTCGCCACAGGATATCAATTGAGCTTAACAGAGCAAAAGTGTACAAAGTGCACTGTCTCCAATTTCCTCACGTTGGCATGGTGTTTGATGAGTGGGATACCAGCTCAGGTCGTCTGACCGTGGTTCAAAAGGACGTAGCGATGTCTGCCCCTTCGGGTTTGATCCCGGACCTTCACCAATAGCCCGTTGCGTTTCTCCAGTTAGACGTTAATTAAATACCCACCAAACGAAAGTAGAGCTAACTAGAATTGGGATGGGCCTTTGATTTCGTTAATGAAAAGTCATCAGGAAAAGAGAAGGGGTGGGGAACACGAATAAATAAATGAAAACATCCTTCAAGGAAAGTTCTAACAGTGGTGTCGAAAACATAAGTTATCATGAACGATTTCCTTGATACATTACGCTCACTTCCATTGTTTGGGTAAAATTAGATTCGGTAAAAATCGTGCCGAAATTACTGCAAACGGGAACAAGTATCACAACCAGGAATACAAGTGCCCACTTATACATTTTAATTTGGAAGAGCTATTTGCGTAAAATGCCAGCTAGACGTGATCACTAAAGAGGAATGACGAAAAATTCCCTTCTATGGGAAAACGTGAAGGAAAACGATGACAATTTTCAAGAAATACCTGCCTATTGTTAATCCTACAGGTGGTTAAACTATCGAGAATGAAATTATATTCTTAATGCTAAATTCTAGGTAGAACATGAAGCTGACATACGAAACCATTAAGGTAGGTAGGTGGTTATTTTAAGGGGAATGTCCGCCATTCACCATTTTCATGTACCTTTTTCTCAGAAACTATAAGGGTTAGGTATATAAAATTTTTATGGTAGTTAGAGTGATATGTTTTACACATTTTAGCATCTCATTTTTTACATTTAAAAATTATAATTTTATAGAAAATTGTAATTGTAGGTCACATTTCATTACATTTAAATTTTTAAAAAACTCATTTCTCAACAAATCACAAAATCCTTACATTAAAATATGCCCAATTATATAACATATATATCATCAAAGTTTTAACTCATTAAGTTTCATAGGTAATGAAAAAGGAACAGAAAACTTAAAAATCGATATTTTGAGAAAAACAGATTTAAACACATTTCTATCAAAAATTATTGAAAGTAATTTAATGAAATCCTGATTTATAAGAAGGATCATCTATTTCCTGCTAATTTAAAGTGTCTTGGAGTTTACTTTTGGCAATTTGATCCTTTTGTCTGGCTTTTTTATGGAATTCTGATAGTTTACTCTATCGATAACACGTTCCTTATCAAGTTGCTTGAGTATGTTCAGAGAGTGGATTGATTCCAACTCTGCCCATGCAAAATAAATGGCTCACAAATATACAATATAGCTGTAATTAATTATTTACACAATATAAAAAGAAAACAGATCTGAACATGTATCGATTTCGCACTGGAAAATCATCAACAAAGCAATATCAATCAAAACAGTCAGAAACTAATAAAACAGTGACAATTAATCATACTGTCGCCAGATTTCTGAAAATTACTTGTGTAGAAAAAAACTCAACAGAGCTAACTGCTTCTGGAAAACAACCTTAATTTACAAACTTCCACTCCTTCGATTTAGAAGTAGCTGGAACATCCTCTACTATTGAATGCAACAAAATAAAAATCGTTTTTTTGAGAAAAATTTCCCTTTCCTGGTCCCCTTAATTAACGTCGCACTGCTGCAACACAACGGGCTATTGACGACGGTCCGTTATCCATCCTACATTTAGAATCACGGTCAGATGACGAAGTCACACTTGAGCTGGCACCCCACACTCCACGCCAACGTGAGGACATTGAAAGCGAAGGCAGATCGTACACGACAGTCTCTGATTGGATTCGAATTAATCCGTTACTCTTCCAACTGGGCTTCCGCGGCCAACCTGCTTGGCCAAATGACCCTTGCAGCCTGAAATCCACTTTGAATTAGTGTTGCTAAAATCTTGGCTTAGTTTTCGAATTGCTTAAAATTCGATACTTCCTTCCCTCACCTGAGGCCATTATCCCAGCCAATCCGTTACTGATCCATCGATCTGAACTTTAATTATCCACTTTGGAAGCACGCCACAAGATGTGCAACTTCAATAAGCATACAAAAGTGTCATTTGGAAAGCACATTACTGGGAAAATTCATTCTTTGCTTTCCTTTATTCTATACAATGCACGATAAACTACTTATGCTCATGTGCTCATGTCATTGTTATTTCGAATAGCTCTTGGCTAGTTTCGCATTCAGGATTAGAAACAAAGTGTTGTGAAATACTCTGCCAACAGTTACGGCTGAGTTCACATTTCAATTGAGAAAAACAGAGATTGTGCTGGAGTTGTTCAGTGCAGGAGCCTGATCCAGGGTTTAGGCGTGCGTTAAATTTACAAGATTTATACAATTTAAACTTGGTAACCTAATAAATGAGAGGCTGCATAGCCCAGTTGGCAGAGCAACGGATTAGCAACCGGAGGGTTGCGAGTTCGAAACTCAGTCCAATCAAAGACCGTCGTGTACACGGGGGCTGGTACTCGTTTAATCTGTCTCAAATGTTCTCACGTTGGCGTGGTGTGGAAGTTTGGAGAGTAGAGTGCCAGCTCAGGTGTTGCCTGGTCATCTGACCGTGATTCAGAATTACTTGGTGTTGTCCTCGGATATTTCCATTCGGGATGGATCTCGGACTGTCGCCACTAGCCCGATGTATTGCTCCAGTGCGACGTTAGTTACTACTAAATGACGCCAGTTGTGGTTTACCAAGTTGCGCGTATGATTCGAAAAACTCGAAAGTTTCCATTAAGTTGCTTCACGCATTTACTTTTTGCAGATTGATCCTATCAAACATTGTATGATAAACACATGCAAGTTAAAGTGTAAACTTATGAATACGAACCCCCATTCGCCGAATATCTATTTGGAGTATTTCTTTAGTTAGTATCCTTTTGGTTGGAACGTTGAGAAAATTGTTTCACGATTCATAAAATTCTATATATTCCTTATAATGAAAAAATACCAAGCGCATTAGCATAAAGATATCCCGAATAGTCGATCCTATCACACATTGTATGATAAACACATGCAAGTTAAAGTGTAAACTTATGCATACGAACCCCCATTCGCTGAGTATCTAGTTGGAGTATTTCTTTAGTTAGTATCCTTTGGGTTGGAACGTTGAGAAAATTGTTTCAGGATTCATAAAATTCTATATATTCCTTATAATGAAAAAATACCAAGCGCATTAGCATAAAGATATCCCGAATAGTCGATCCTATCAAACATTGTATGATAAACACATGCAAGTTAAAGTGTAAACTTATGAATACGAACCCCCATTCGCCGAATATCTATTTGGAGTATTTCTTTAGTTAGTATCCTTTGGGTTGGAACGTTGAGAAAATTGTTTCAGGATTCATAAAATTCTATATATTCCTTATAATGAAAAAATACCAAGCGCATTAGCATAAAGATATCCCGAATAGTCGATGCTATCAAACATTATATGATAAACACATGCAAGTTAAAGTGTAAACTCATGCATACGAATCCCCATTCGCCGAATATCTATTTGGAGTATTTCTTTAGTTAGTATCCTTTTGGTTGGAACGTTGAGAAAATTGTTTCAGGATTCATAAAATTCTATATATTCCTTATAATGAAAAAATACCAAGCGCATTAGCATAAAGATATCCCGAATAGTCGATCCTATCAAACATTGTATGATAAACACATGCAAGTTAAAGTGTAAACTTATGAATACGAACCCCCATTCGCCGAATATCTATTTGGAGTATTTCTTTAGTTAGTATCCTTTTGGTTGGAACGTTGAGAAAATTGTTTCAGGATTCATAAAATTCTATATATTCCTTATAATGAAAAAATACCAAGCGCATTAGCATAAAGATATCCCGAATAGTCGATGCTATCAAACATTATATGATAAACACATGCAAGTTAAAGTGTAAACTCATGCATACGAATCCCCATTCGCCGAATATCTATTTGGAGTATTTCTTTAGTTAGTATCCTTTTGGTTGGAACGTTGAGAAAATTGTTTCAGGATTCATAAAATTCTATATATTCCTTATAATGAAAAAATACCAAGCGCATTAGCATAAAGATATCCCGAATAGTCGATCCTATCAAACATTGTATGATAAACACATGCAAGTTAAAGTGTAAACTTATGCATACGAACCCCCATTCGCTGAGTATCTAGTTGGAGTATTTCTTTAGTTAGTATCCTTTGGGTTGGAACGTTGAGAAAATTGTTTCAGGATTCATAAAATTCTATATATTCCTTATAATGAAAAAATACCAAGCGCATTAGCATAAAGATATCCAGAATAGTCGATCCTATCAAACATTGTATGATAAACACATGCAAGTTAAAGTGTAAACTTATGCATACGAACCCCCATTCGCCGAGTATCTAGTTGGAGTATTTCTTTAGTTAGTATCCTTTTGGTTGGAACGTTGAGAAAATTGTTTCAGGATTCATAAAATTCTATATATTCCTTATAATGAAAAAATACCAAGCGCATTAGCATAAAGATATCCCGAATAGTCGATCCTATCAAACATTGTATGATAAACACATGCAAGTTAAAGTGTAAACTTATGCATACGAACCCCCATTCGCCGAATATCTATTTGGAGTATTTCTTTAGTTAGTATCCTTTTGGTTGGAACGTTGAGAAAATTGTTTCAGGATTCATAAAATTCTATATATTCCTTATAATGAAAAAATACCAAGCGCATTAGCATAAAGATATCCCGAATAGTCGATCCTATCAAACATTGTATGATAAACACATGCAAGTTAAAGTGTAAACTTATGCATACGAATCCCCATTCGCCGAATATCTATTTGGAGTATTTCTTTAGTTAGTATCCTTTTGGTTGGAACGTTGAGAAAATTGTTTCAGGATTCATAAAATTCTATATATTCCTTATAATGAAAAAATACCAAGCGCATTAGCATAAAGATATCCCGAATAGTCGATGCTATCAAACATTGTATGATAAACACATGCAAGTTAAAGTGTAAACTTATGAATACGAACCCCCATTCGCCGAATATCTATTTGGAGTATTTCTTTAGTTAGTATCCTTTTGGTTGGAACGTTGAGAAAATTGTTTCAGGATTCATAAAATTCTATATATTCCTTATAATGAAAAAATACCAAGCGCATTAGCATAAAGATATCCCGAATAGTCGATGCTATCAAACATTATATGATAAACACATGCAAGTTAAAGTGTAAACTCATGCATACGAATCCCCATTCGCCGAATATCTATTTGGAGTATTTCTTTAGTTAGTATCCTTTTGGTTGGAACGTTGAGAAAATTGTTTCAGGATTCATAAAATTCTATATATTCCTTATAATGAAAAAATACCAAGCGCATTAGCATAAAGATATCCCGAATAGTCGATCCTATCAAACATTGTATGATAAACACATGCAAGTTAAAGTGTAAACTTATGAATACGAACCCCCATTCGCCGAATATCTATTTGGAGTATTTCTTTAGTTAGTATCCTTTTGGTTGGAACGTTGAGAAAATTGTTTCAGGATTCATAAAATTCTATATATTCCTTATAATGAAAAAATACCAAGCGCATTAGCATAAAGATATCCCGAATAGTCGGTGCTATCAAACATTATATGATAAACACATGCAAGTTAAAGTGTAAACTCATGCATACGAATCCCCATTCGCCGAATATCTATTTGGAGTATTTCTTTAGTTAGTATCCTTTTGGTTGGAACGTTGAGAAAATTGTTTCAGGATTCATAAAATTCTATATATTCCTTATAATGAAAAAATACCAAGCGCATTAGCATAAAGATATCCCGAATAGTCGATCCTATCAAACATTGTATGATAAACACATGCAAGTTAAAGTGTAAACTTATGAATACGAACCCCCATTCGCCGAATATCTATTTGGAGTATTTCTTTAGTTAGTATCCTTTTGGTTGGAACGTTGAGAAAATTGTTTGAGGATTCATAAAATTCTATATATTCCTTATAATGAAAAAATACCAAGCGCATTAGCATAAAGATATCCCGAATAGTCGATGGTATCAAACATTATATGATAAACACATGCAAGTTAAAGTGTAAACTCATGCATATGAATCCCCATTCGCCGAATATCTATTTGGAGTATTTCTTTAGTTAGTATCCTTTTGGTTGGAACGTTGAGAAAATTGTTTCAGGATTCATAAAATTCTATATATTCCTTATAATGAAAAAATACCAAGCGCATTAGCATAAAGATATCCCGAATAGTCGATCCTATCAAACATTGTATGATAAACACATGCAAGTTAAAGTGTAAACTTATGAATACGAACCCCCATTCGCCGAATATCTATTTGGATTATTTCTTTAGTTAGTATCCTTTTGGTTGGTACGTTGAGAAAATTGTTTCAGGATTCATAAAATTCTATATATTCCTTATAATGAAAAAATAGCAAGCGTATTAGCATAAAGATATCCCGAATAGTCGATGCTATCAAACATTGTATGATAAACACATGCAAGTTAAAGTGTAAACTTATGCATACGAATCCCCATTCGCCGAATATCTATTTGGAGTATTTCTTTAGTTAGTATCCTTTTGGTTGGTACGTTGAGAAAATTGTTTCAGGATTCATAAAATTCTATATATTCCTTATAATGAAAAAATAGCAAGCGCATTAGCATAAAGATATCCCGAATAGTCGATGCTATCAAACATTGTATGATAAACACATGCAAGTTAAAGTGTAAACTTATGCATACGAATCCCCATTCGCCGAATATCTATTTGGAGTATTTCTTTAGTTAGTATCCTTTTGGTTGGAACGTTGAGAAAATTGTTTCAGGATTCATAAAATTCTATATATTCCTTATAATGAAAAAATACCAAGCGCATTAGCATAAAGATATCCCGAATAGTCGATGCTATCAAACATTGTATGATAAACACATGCAAGTTAAAGTGTAAACTTATGCATACGAATCCCCATTCGCCGAATATCTATTTGGATTATTTCTTTAGTTAGTATCCTTTTGGTTGGTACGTTGAGAAAATTGTTTCAGGATTCATAAAATTCTATATATTCCTTATAATGAAAAAATAGCAAGCGTATTAGCATAAAGATATCCCGAATAGTCGATGCTATCAAACATTGTATGATAAACACATGCAAGTTAAAGTGTAAACTTATGCATACGAATCCCCATTCGCCGAATATCTATTTGGAGTATTTCTTTAGTTAGTACCCTTTTGGTTGGAACGTTGAGAAAATTGTTTCAGGATTCATAGAATTTTATATATTATTTATAATGAAAAATACCAAGCGCATTAGCATAAAGATATCCGAATAGATAAAATAAGATCAATTTAAAAAGTTTATCTTGAATATAAACATTTTTATAACTATTCCGATAAAATATTTGGATACTAAACTTTTCTGTCATAAAAAGTTGTTTTTCTCGTTGGCTGCTGGTTCGATACATTCAATTTGTATATTAATTGCAGCTGCATAATTACTAAGTCCGTTTTGGGTCACGTTGAAGAGTGAGAAATCGCAGTATTATAGCAACAGATGATGACAGGATATGAAAATGGACTCGAACCTGCATTAGACTAAGTACTGATGAACGCTTTGATCATTACTTCACTACGCTGGAAGGTATTTTTCGCTTTTATAATTTATTATGAGAAATTCTTCTAAACAGTTCAGAAAGTAGATATATTCTATGTGAACTATATATAGATGTTTCATGCATACATAATAGAAATTACTGTTGTATGTAAAAACCAACCAAAAGAGTACTTTAATATATTTTCCATCGGACGAATTTTTTGTTAGAATTAATTGCACGACTTCGTTGAATAGAGGTTCACTCGTAATATCAAGAGTTCCTAGAAAGACTGGGTTTTTTAATTTGAAAGCACATATGTAAAAATCCAAGTAATTTTAACAAACAATTCGTTTGAATTTCAAATAATTTTGCGTTCAGCAATAAATATTTATCGGCGATTATGAAACTTGAGAGGATGAAAACCTTGCTGATCTGAATAAAAATGACTTAAAGCATGCAGTAGGAAATCACGAAAATCGATACTTTTTTATTAATTCAAAATAACTCCTTAGCTTTCAAACGATACGAAGTTCTTGTAAATAGTTTTCGAGTGACGAGGATTTTCTTTACGTACTGTCACCTTATACATATTTCCAAAACTCAATTTCTAAAGAACTGTATTTGCAATAGGATGCTTTGTTCAAACAGCGATAACTCAACAATGAAATAATCTATCTATATATTAATACGTGAAGAAAAAACTTTGTACCCCTTTTTAAGCACATTGCGCGCACGGAGGAGTATGAGATTTGGCATAATTAAAGTTCATATGGAGAAGGAGTGCAGAAAGATAAAATTAATGTATAATATGCGTTACAAATATATTAAATGAAACAAAATAAAACATTCATTGTTTACGTTCATATACTGTAAAAAATTTAGCTGAGTAAATGCGGAGTGGATGATTTGTAATTGATTTAATCCCCCCGCAGTGAAATCCACTCCAAGAGGGAGTTTATTTAGATTATTTATAAAAAACCCTCTTCGGAGTAAAATGCAAAATGCGGATAATTTAAATCTGTCAATGTCAAATACATATCAGCCTGTGGTTAAACAGTCGCACTGAGTATAGATTATCGCTAAAGAATCTATATATAATATGTATTACAAATACATAAATGAAATAAAATATGCATTGTTTACTTTGTACATACATTGTATATTTTGTCTAATAGACATTTGCGCTTTATATATTAGTGAAATACAGCTTGCTCAATATACATCTGTTGTAAAAAGAAAATTTTTCATTTTTTGAATTTATTTTTTATTTAAATTTTATATAATTTGAAAAAGATAGGCAAATTAACTGTGTAGCCTTGGCGAAACCTGTGGCCAGTATAGCAATAAAAAAAATCCAAGAAAATGTCAAACAACGCGTCATTGTTTTTTAGATATGGCTTAACCAAGCT
Organism: Meta bourneti; assembly: GCA_933210815.1. NCBI lineage: Eukaryota > Metazoa > Arthropoda > Arachnida > Araneae > Tetragnathidae > Meta > Meta bourneti. Next base: position 104,571,893 of record OW119926.1, read on the forward strand.
ATGCCGCATTTTTCCTATGACGTATTTGTACATGCTCGCAGCTTACGTAATAGAACAAAATTCAAAAACATTATATGCAATGAATATAGAGGTATACTCTTTGACAAAAGAACCTTATTAACGTTCAAACTTAAAAATTAAATGAATTATGGCCGAATTTCGACCGCTGGGCGACCACTAGTTATGATTATTTTATGTCATTATAATTTATATAGTACAGTGGATGAGTTGATTCTCAGTTAAAAGTTATTAGTTAAGAAATGAATTTTTAGCTGAATTTTAAATATTGAAATTTCTGAAAAATCTTGATTTTATTTTTAGACTTCCTTGGCGTAAAAAGTTGTCAAAAACACCTATTACCTCCTGCAACTCGATGGAGGGTCAAAACATGAATATTAGAAACAATTTCAAACAGGAATTGTCTTTCTGAACACATTAGAATTTGAGATATCAATGTTGAAAACCATGCTTTTTTTGCTAACTCTATCTAAATTCGATAATTAATGATTGGGTTCACCCGAACACAGAAATGAGTTTAAGCACAAACCAATGACCTCTTGTAAAAAAATTGGATTTTCAAAGTCAAAATTAAAAAACCAATCTCCTAGTGTATACGCATACCTTAATAACGAATGTTTCGCAATGGCGGAACATGTCGGTAGAGATGAAGCAAAGTTGGTGCCTACTCACCCAAAGTGTTGGCCGGTCACGTCTTTCGAAAAGAATAACGATGCGGTACGAGGAAACGGCATTCACGATCCAATGGCCTTTTTCCGCGGAAACGAGGTTAGCGCTGTTTGCGTTCTCTTTCGCTTCACCGAGTTTCCGCATTGGGCGTGGAGGAAATATATCCTGGCGCCACCTCTCGGACATCGTACGAAACAGAAGAACAGCAGTGTGGGATGGGGAGACACCACATTCACCTACTTCTATTTGAATTAACGTCACACGCAGCAACACAACGGGCTATTGGAAACGGTCCGGGATCAGACCCGAAGGGAAAGATCCGAGGACAGCGTCACTTCATTTCGAACCACGGTCAGATGACGAGGTCCCACCTGAGCTGGCACCCCACTCTCCAAACTTCCAAACCACGCCAACATGAGGACATTGGAGGTCACGATAGATTGAACGTGCGCCAGCCCCATGACGGCCTTTGATCGCAACCCTCCGGATCCGTCACTCTTCCAACCGGGCTATCGCGGCCCGCTGTGGGTGCACCTGCAAGTTCTAGGCGGTGCAGGTTGAATTCCTCCCTGGTTCTCTCTTTTCTGTGTCAGCTTCTATGGTGCTTGTCCATTTACTTGAATTTGTTTGATTGGCCAAGTGTGCCGCCATAAAAGCAACTCAAATCACTCTTGGGCCGTCGTGGGTATGACCACTGCGCTAGCAACCTTCGAGTTGTAGGCGGTTCGATTCCTGTCAGATGCATTCCTCCCTGGGTGTATTTCTCTCTTGTGTTAGTAAAACCTTTCATTGTGTTAGTAAAACCTTTCATCGTGTTAGTAAACTTTGATTGTGTTAGTAAAACCTTTCATTGTGTTAGTAAACTTTGATTGTGTTAGTAAAACCTTTCATTGTGTTAGTAAAACCTTTCATTGATATTGTGTCTGGCGCAGCATGGCCTTCATAAGAACCAAGCAACTCAAATCACTCTTCGTCTAGGCTACTTAAGAGGAAAGGATTTTTGTAAGGGGAGGAAGCTCGGCGGAATCGGTGATAGACAGATACGCTCCTACATGCAAAACGTTCTGTTATTTATTTTCGCTGTAAAGTCTTAAACAATGTTGATTAATGTTTAGTTTCTCGTGTTGTCTACGAAGTGGGTTTTTTCAGGATTGAACCTCTTGAAATGATCGTCATAAATTAAAGAAAATAAATAAATTTTACAAGCAACTTACACCATGTGATGAAACGTTTTCAACGAGTTATCCTTTCAGGATGGTTTGAGATTTTTAATTTTTTTTCTCATTTCTTCGTTTTACAGCGTTACAATTCATATATTTAATTGTAAAAAGTTTGAGAGCTGAAGCATTTGTGTAGGAAATTTTTCCTGTAATACTTGCATGAATTTACTCTTCTTACTCCTTCACATTTATTGAATTGCACAGGTTCATGAAATTGCATGAAACACTTTTAAAGTGCTTTCACCTTCACCGTTTCAAACAAACACTCAGTTGGTAAAATTAAACCACCTCAAGATAAAACCCCAATCCATGTTTGATCATTTCTCGGACTTTTATTGTGCACTTTAAAATCAATGTAGCAGGCAATAAATCTTAATGCTTCGTTAGAGCAGTTCTCTTACGTTAAAAGATGATTCAATTGTTGAAGTTCCAGGATTTTTTAATGATTGAGTACTATTGAGTTCAATGACTGCACAGTATCGGCTTCAAATGATGTGTCCTTTTATCAATGTCGGTTAATTCATTAACTTTAACAAGAGAGTTAAATAAGTGGACGCTTAAAAATTGATCATCATCACTTGTATCGTTAGTTATGGCTCTAGATGAAGGTAGTGAGAGTTTATTGCATAAAAGAATTTGTCTTAGTCTGTATTGGAAGTCGATGGGAAGAGGGTGGTTGTAAAATTTTCTGAAGCCTCTTATTATAGGTTGAATAGATTTTCTAAAGAATCTTGGTTTGCTCTACAGGTTAAAATATATTTTAGTTCAGTCTGTTGAATAAACTGCAATAAGTCCAATTAAAGGTGAAATGCAGACTAACCACCCTTTTTGGAAATAGAGACTTACCAACAACTCTTCAATATAATATTTTGCTTTGTGCTGAACATCCATCTGGAATTTTAGTTTAAGCCCAAACCCACACTGTAAATTTTTGTCACTTATCGAAGTCTTGAAATTGAAAATATCAAAACAACCATCAATGGTAGATATGTGTGGAAATTCGTTTTCTTTCTCACTTGAAAAATAATAGTCTAATACCTTTGCAACGTGATCCGACAAAACTTGATTCATTCTCATATTTTACCTTTAATTGTTTTTAACTTGAATGTACCCCCAAGTTAATTTGGGGCATATTTTCAATTCGCCCAAATCGACTTCCAATACATTTTCAAATACTTATTTTTGAATCGCTTTATCAGAGGGTAATTTTATTCCTCTGTCTAAGATAGTTTCTAAATAACTTTAAAAATGAGGGAAATCAGCAAAAACCCAGATGTTTCTTGTATTATCCATTAAATTTGAAAATTAACTGTTTGTCGGTGTTATTGATAATTACTTCCAAATGCAGTTGTTTTTCACACCAAAATCAGACACGATACGACCTTGAATCCAATTTCTTTGATGTTTCTATTAATTGGAACAATAGTTTTGTCATTTGCCGCACGAAGTTACAAATTGACTGCTTCCAATACTTAATGAGACATTGCTGTAAGGCCCTAATACTTTATCTTTTGTACTTTATCTTTGCTGAATCATAAGTCGATTTCAACAATTGAGGTTTTCTCGAAAACTATTTATCTGATTGAAATATACTTTGGTGCTATGATTTAGTGTCAGGCTTCTGATAGATTCTGCAAACACGTGAATCAATATTCATTTCATCCAAACAAATAATTGTAAATTTTTCATCTTCAGTCATGTCGCCGCCTTTAGACTTCGTGAAGGTTAGAATTGGGGCGATAAAACTCCTTCAAAATAGATGTAGAACTATCAACGACTCTTACAACACAGAAAAACAGAACTGGAGTCAAAAACGTTTATTTTCCTCAGAACATACTTACCTCGGGAAACCTGTGTTATAAAGAGCTATTTTTCAAACAAGGTTCGTTCAAGGTTCGTGAAAAACAGTAAGGGAGTTTAGTACTCAAAAAGCAATCTTTCCACTGAGTGGACAATGACGAGACGCTGGAAAGCTCATTACGTCACGTGACGTCAAAAGCTTCTTTTCGCGGTGGAAGGGACAAATGCTGCTGGACCAACCTGTCTTCTTTACTAGCCTTGGCTCTGGTTTTTAAGATCCGCAACGGTCTCAAAAGTGTATTTCCTGAAATAGAGTCAAAGAAAGCGATGGTGTGTTGAGGGGACCTCTTTTTCCAACTGTGGAAGTTTTAATACTGGTTAGAAAGGCTCACATGGAGTTCCTGGGATTTCGTTAAGTGTATCAGTTGGAGATTAAATTTAGAAGTTTTCAATAAGAACTTTCCGGGAATTAACATCGCTCTGGAGCAACACAACTGGCTATTGGCGACGATCCATCCTGGAGGGAAAGATTCGAGGACATTTTAAACCAGACAGATGACCATCTGAGTTGGCATCCCACTTCCACACCACACCACACCAACGTGAGGACATTGGAGGAGATCGCACACCCCCATGTATACGACGGTTTTTGCTTCATCCCGAAAGTGTGAAATTTTAATTTTTTACAATCTCTTAAAACACAAAAAAAATTACAACAAAATTATTTGATTTTTAAAATTACTACAATATGCTTATTGTAATATAGGCTTTTATACTTGATAGTGAAATGAGTATTGTTTATAAAATATGAATGCAATAACATTTTATTTGGATCGCATTGTTTCTACACATTATGATGGTTAAGTTCACTTTAAATTTCTTTAGTATCGTTCACAACCCAGGTCACCCAAGGAGTTTAAGGCATTCAGGGTTATAAATAAAGTAGTTGCCAATTAATAGCTTCACAGAAAGAGAGTGAACTAATCATCATCGTTCATCAAGATCTTCAAATGACGATGGAATCAAGGGTTCGCCGATTTTTTGATGACGTAACGAAAATATGGTAGGGCTCGGTAGCCCGGTTGGTAGTAACGGACTAGCAATCGGAGGGTTGCGAGTTCGAATCTAGCCATAGACCGTCGTGTATAAAGGGGGGACAAGTTAAATCCATTGTGACCTCAAATGTCCTCTCGTTGGCGTGGTGTGGAAGTTTGGAGAGTGGGGTGCCTCATCATCTAAGAGTGGTTCAAAATGACGTGGTCCTCGGATCTTTGGGATTGACCGTCCCCAATAGCCAGTTGTATTGTGACGTTAATTAAAATACCTCCCTACCATGGTATGGTTTGTTTTCTTTTACTGTAGAGATGTTCATCAAGATATGAATAGCTAATGACGAGATACCTCGAATAATATGCATTTTACTTTTATTGGATTTGAACAACCTTCAGTTCTGCCAGTTTTCTTTCAAAATATTTAGTGATTGTAAATAAATATCATATTTAACACTTTACATGTTTATAGAATTTAAATTTTTAGTAAGGCATAAATATAGAGTGTGCCAATGTTACCCAGAATGCAGAGAATAGTTCAGAGCACGCATATAAATGCCTTGTATGTCATTTAAAAACAGAAGCGTTTCCTTGAGATATCATACAATGATTAAAAATGTTTTTAAAACTAATTAAACCATTACTTACCTTCATTAAAGTTACTGAACGAAAAACATCAAATTGAAAATCCAGAAATACATCTTAAAACAGATTTTATAAAAGCTTCGAACGAAAAGTAATGAATTTATCTGCTTTTTCACTGCAAGCAAATTTTATGTAGAATTTTGCTATTATCGAAAAAATGTTAATGTTAAATAATCCTAACTAGGACTTTTGAAATACTACAAATTCTTTGTCATAGTGACAGAAGGTCAAGGCGGTTTATTTTACGAATTGAATCTATATTTAAGTAACTTATATAAGGAAAGTTTGTTGAAGGCAATGATTTTCCTTAGAAAAAACGCTGTCAAATCGATATACCATTTAAAAAACTGATAATTTGTTACCTTTGCTTTGTCTGTACTGAAGACATCCAATGTTAAAACAAGTTCTTTTATTATTGCACGTGCCACCAAAGGGAATTTTCAAGAAAAAATGGATTCCCATTTAAAACAAACTTAGTGATAAATATGTTATCAAATTAATTTGTCATCTCTAGCTTATTGATGGCAAAATTCGAAAATGTTACATGCCTGGTGCAAGAGTGTCACAAGTCAAAAAATATTGTAGGTAAACTATGAGTGGGAGAGAATTCATCGTAGATTCGTCAATTTTACAAATTGAATTGACAATATTACAGGAAAAGAACTTAAGAAAGGCAATTCCCTCCACAAAATCGTCTTTTGTAGTAGTAACTTTAGTGTCTGTCACTTTTCATCTGTTTGTACCTTTAGCAGGGATGCAATATACACTGGCGGAAAATGAAATCCCAACGCCAAGAAGAAATTAGTTTAGAGGAATGAAATTTAGGCAAAGCATTTGTCTAGGTAACATATTTATTTGATTAAAGTTTCAAGGTCACAGGTTAAAGTATGCGCGAGAAGAGCCATTTTAAATGTGAAATGGTGGTACATTAATAACCGCTGTAGTCTTGAATGCTACATCTTGAATGCACGCATGTAAACGTGCATGCATTGTGCCGTATAGCGCCGTATGTCATTTTGTGGGATGGAGTTCCATGCCTGTTGCACTTGGTCCGTCAAATCAGCAACGGTCAGTACTGGTTGTGGATGACACTGGATTTGTCGTCCAATAATGTCCCATACGTGCTCGATGGGAGAAAGATCTGGTGATCTCGCAGGCCATGTCGACACTCTGTAGAGCACGTTGGGTGACAGCAGCAGTATGAGGACGAGTTATCCTGTTGGAAAAAAAAACCTTGAATACTGCTCATGAATGGCAACACAACCGGTTCAATCACCGGTCTGACGTACAAATTTGCTGTCAAGGTGCTTGGGATAACGACAAGATTTCTCCTGCTGTCATAGGACATTGCTCCTCAGACCATAACTCCTGGTGTAGGTCCAGTGTGTCTACGCCGCAGACAGCTTGGTTCCAAGAGCTCACCTGGCCTCCTTCTAACCTACATAGGGCCATCACTGTCACCAAGACAAAACAGCTCTCATTTGAGAACACAACAGATCTCCACTGAGCTCTTGTTTGATAGCACTGATGTCGCAGATGGCAGTGATTTAGAGTGAGTGGCATGACAGGGCGTCTGGCTGGGAGCTGTCCTTCAAATAATCGATTTGGTACAGTTCGCTGTGTCACTCTGGTGCCAAGCTCGAATTTCTGCTGCAGATAGAGTATGATGCGCCACAGCCATGCTGCGAATACGGCGGCCTTCCCTCTCAGTAGTTGTTGGGTTTTATCGATTGAAGACAGAGTTTTATACATTAAAAATAAATTTTATTACGTAGCCAAGTCTTATAGTTTAAAACATACATTTTAGAAAACAAGAAGTCTGATCAGCTCATGATCCCCAATACACTTCACATTATCTCCTCTCTTTTATACATTCAATTTACACAATTTTCCATATTGATGTGCCCCACACGGCACTATAATTGGAGGTTTGAGACCGATTCCAACATGCGGCCCCATCGGTTGTAAAACCTCAGCAGATGTATTACAATTCAATATATATATATATAAATCTAACAAAATATTTTTCTAATAATATTTTTAAATTTATTTAACAATAAAGGCTTTGTTAAAAAGTCAGCCAAATTATTTTCCGATGAAATATAATTTACGTTAAATAGTTCATCTTTTATTAATTTACGAATAAATTTGTACTTGATATCAATATGTTTAGTTTTCTGATTTTCCTGACTATTTTTTGAAAAATAGATAGCAGATTGATTATCACAATATACTTGGGGTCTTATGTAATCACACAAACTTAATTCATTTATAATTCTACTAAACCAAATAACTTCTTTAGTGCAATCGGTTAGTGCAATAAATTCAGATTCCATTGAGCTAAGAGCTATGCACTTTTGTTTAGAAGATTTCCATGATATTGGGATGTTACCAAAATAAATTAAATAGCCACTGCTTGAATGTCTGTTTGTGAGACCACATCCCCAATTTGCATCAGAAAAAGCAATCAAATTTGAACTTTCTACATTGGAAAGATTAATTTTAAAATCCTTTGTAAGAAAAACATAGTTCATAATATCAACAACGTAAGACCAGTGTTTGTAAGTATAACCATTACAAAACTGAGACATTATATTAACAGCAAATGCAATATCTGGTCTGGATCTATCTGATAAAAACGATAAACATCCTATTAAGGAACGATAGGGAAATTTCCTCATTAAATCATTTTCAATTATTTCTTCCTCTTTAACCTTATCAGGTAAGTTACAACCAATTTTAAAAGGTAAATTCACAAAACTTTTAGGAAGATCTTTGAATTTTGACATTAATTTTTCAATGTAGGTAATTTGATGTAAATAAATCGAATTTTCAATTTCTTGAAAGTTTACGCCTAACAAATATTTAGTTTTACCTAGGACTGTAAGATCCAATTTTTTGTCCAATAATTCGATTACTTCATTTATCAAATGTTCCCTTTTTGAAAACAAAACCATATCATCTACATAAACAATTAAAATTACATCTTTAAATTTGTAGACACAATTACACCAATTTAACTGAGAAAATCCTAATTTAGTTAAAATACCGTCTAATTCCAAATTCCATTCTCTACCACTTTGATGCAGACCATATATAGCCTTTTCCAATAGACATACTTTGTTTTCGGATCCTTTCAGCACAAATCCTTTTGGCTGTTTCATGTATATAGTATCCTTAAGGTGTCCATATAAATATGCACTTTTCACGTCAACTTGACAGTGATACCAACCCAACATAGAAATCAATAGTACAAACAATAATCTAACAATAGAAAAATTCACAACTGGTGAAAAAATATCTTTAAAATCAATGCCGGGTTTTTGCTTAAAACCTTGAGCAACAAGACGAGCTTTATACCTTTTAGGTATATTGTTTTCGTCCATTTTTATGCTGTACACCCACTTACTTCCAATTATGGTTGTATTTGGGGGGGTGTCCACTAATTTCCATACTTGCCTATCCTTCATTATCTGAATTTCTTCGTTCATGGCAGTATTCCATTTAATTTTATCCTTACTTGCTTGCGTTTCTTCATAACTTTTGGGGATTTCGACATTGTAACACTGATCATACATGTCGTACATCTGTTGGTCTAAAAAATTAGATTCATCACTAGAAGTAGATGGCACATTAGAAATATCCACATTAGGATGTTCAGTTTCTGGCTTAAAATTGAAATTTACAGGATCAAACCTAATCTTATTTTTAGTACAGTACTTTTTAATATCATTTAAAGATCTCATTCTCAAATTTTCAGGAGAATAATAGTATACATCTATCCTATTGCTTTTATTTCTAGGTTTTTCGATTCTTCGCCAATTTGAAATGTTAAGACTTTTTAAGTCCTCAGTTTTAACTAAATCTTTAGAATCTAAAACTTGAGTTTCACTTTCCGATTTTACTTTTATATTTTCATTTGATTGATAAATAGGAATATTAGAATTAAGATCGAAAGAAACGTACTCAAAGTTTTTACCAAATAGTACATCAACAGCTTTCTTACTTTCGTCGATATGAACATGGACTGTTTCAACTATTCTCTTCTCGTTTGGGATATATATTCTGTAACCTTTAGTTTTCAAACCATATCCTGTCAAAATACCAAGTTTAGCTCTGGGTTGTAATTTATTTCTCTGTATTTTAGGAATATGAACATATGCCAAAGAGCCAAAAATTCTAAAATGTTTTACTGATGGTTTGAAACCAGTCCATATTTCGTTAGGAGATATACCCTCAGTTAATTTGTGTTCGCATCTATTTTTAGTATGAATAAATGCTAAAAGTGCTTCTGACCAAAATTGTGGTTGTAAACCACTGTCTTGAAGCATAGCTCTGACACAATCCATGGCTGTTCTATTGAACCTTTCTGCAACGCCATTTTGTTCAGGGGTATAAGTTGAAGTTCTTTCGATTTTTATTCCTAGATCATTTAAAAACTTTTTAAATTCTTTGTGACAAAATTCTAAACCTTTGTCAGTTCGGACACATTTTAACTTAACATTTAGCTGTCTTTCAGCTCTAACCAAGTATTTTTTAAAGTAATCAAAAACTTCATTCTTATTTCGAATAATATAAACAGTTACTTTTCGTGAAAAATCATCAATAATAGATAAAAAGTATTTGTTTCCACCTAGAGAGTTAACTGGAGCAGGACCCCACAAATCCATATGGATCCTTTCCAAAACATTTTTAGTTTTCCTTTCGTACATATAGTTTCTTTTTAAGGATATTCTAGTGGATTTAGCAATAGCACAAATCTTACAATTTTTATCTATATTTTTACAATTAAGTTTTTCAATTCCTTTTACACAATTAATTTTACTCATATTTTCAATTAAGGGCATGTTAACATGACAAAACCTACGGTGGGCTTTTTCTAGATCTGAACCAGTTACATATGTATAATTTTTAATCTTGTGATAACCTCTTTTAAGATATACAATTTTCCAATTCTGGGAACAGTAAACAAATATTTATTATAACTATTATAAATAATCATTTTGTTATTTCCCCATTTAATTTGGTTTCCCACAAGGTCAATACGAGCACCACTAATTAAATTTCTTCTCATATTAGGCGAGTATAACACATCTTTTAAAATTATATCATAATTTCTGTTTCTATCTAAAACTGTAAATTGAATATCACCCATACCTAATACTTCCGAGGTGCTGTCCTTGTCTCCGACTAGGATCTTCTGTGGTGGTAGTTTTCTGAATGTCGTAAACATATCGCGTTCTTTACAGAAGTGGGCAGTTGCAGCAGAATCAATGAGAAATTCCCTCGGTCTTTCATTTGGAAAATTTGAAACTGCATAGGCACGTTGAAGATCAGTTTTTGGATTGTCCTCCATATAAAATAATTCACCACCAGGTTTCTGCCGATTGCATTTCTTGAAGCACTTCGATTCGTAATGTCCCGACTTTTTGCAGTAGTTGCAGAATGGTCGCGGCCCCATACGACAAACTGTCGACTTTCTTGGGCTTGAAGGAATTAATTCAGGGTCCAGTACGCATCTGCTGTGATCAGGAGTAGACGCCCGTGTCTCCTTGTATCTAGATGACTTGTTTCTTGTAGCATAAGCATCGGCCACGATACTTAATTTTGTGTCTTCGTCCTTCCGCTTCAGGTCGATCCGGCTGGATTCTGTTATTAAATGTTTAGACAAATTGTCTAGCGTGAACTCGTTGTCATCCATCCTGTATAGCAGTTGTACCAGATTATCGTATTTGTGAGGCAAATGTCTTATTAGTTGAAAGCAAACTAAGAGGTCTGGAATTTCGAATCCACCTTCTTTTATCTGTAACAGCTTCTCATGCACTCGTTTGCAGAAGAGTCCAATGGATTCGTCCTCCAGCTGGTAGCGGATTGAAAAGAACTCGTCCACAAGGCCTGCCAATCGTGCTCTAGATGCTGGTTCAAAGTTGGTCTTTAATATATCCCAGGCTTCCTTACCGTCCTCAGTAGATGAAATTAAGACTTGATATTTTCTGTCTATGCCCTGGTAGATAGTTGTGTATGTCCTCTGCTTCCTATAACGATAGTCTTTTTTTCTTGTTCTGGAGCATCTTCCAATAATAGAGGTTCCGTTTTAATGATAAATTCCCAGCAGTTCCGGTCCATTAGCAATACCTTCATGTCCGTCTTCCACGTGACATAGTTGAAATCCGATAACTTCGGGAAGGAAAACATGGACATTTCTTGAATACCCATCATACTGGAAACCGGTAGTGGCAGAATTCAGGTTCAGCTTAAGGTCTGTGGCCCATAACCAATTGTTGGGTTTTATCGATTGAAGACAGAGTTTTATACATTAAAAATAAATTTTATTACGTAGCCAAGTCTTATAGTTTAAAACATACATTTTAGAAAACAAGAAGTCTGATCAGCTCATGATCCCCAATACACTTCACATTATCTCCCCCCTTTTATACATTCAATTTACACAATTTTCCATATTGATGTGCCCCACACGGCACTATAATTGGAGGTTTGAGACCGATTCCAACAGTAGTGGCCCGTGTGCGGCCGGACCCCGGTCTTTTTGAGACAGTACTTTCCCGTGACCACTGTTGCCACCAATCATGCACAGTGGATACATCCCTGCCTTTCTTCAATATCGCGAAAAGGAAATCCACCTTCTCGTAGCCCTATTACACGGCCTCGTCAAACTCAGTAAGCTGCTGATACTGCCTTCTTCGTCTCCTTAAAATCATTCTGGACTCAAATGGAACTCACAAAGCCCAATCCAGACGATAAATAACGCTCACGAAGTTTATATCGCATATTTAAAGCAAACGTGATTTACATGTTCATAGTGGCGCTACTAGCGCCACTCTTATTCGTCTAGCGCAAAATTTGAATAGGCGTCATCTTTCAGATGTACAAACACGCCTCCCAAATTTTGTTTATCTAGCACAACTCCTTCTTGGTGTTGGGATTTAATTTTCCCCCAGTGTATATGAAATGTATTACATGGATGGATATGCATGTATAGGATTTGAGTCCAAAGTAGGTTGCAGAAATTATAAAAATGTCGAAAAGGTGTTACAAAAATTATTTTACTCCCACTTAAATGATTTGGCATTTTTTTACGAAAGTAACTACAAACGAAAACTCATTTCAAACTCAAACTTTCCTTATAATGTTCCATCTATAAAAATTAATTCTCATACAAACTCACCTTCATAACAAATATCGAGACAGCATCTGACGAAAAGCACTTTCCTTGGGTAATCTGGCAACAACTCGACTATTGATACTACACGGAAAGGAATTCGTAAGTGTCAGAGTTTACGGGAAAGATAATGAAAGACCTGGGAAAGGATAGAGACCTTCTCAACTTAGTTTTGTGGAAAAAACAGGGTACGTTTACAACCTCAGTGTAGGGATTTTGACATAGAAGCAACCTATTTAGGACGGTTTCCTCAAAAAGAAGATAATCAACTGTCTGGTATATTTCGTAGTTTCCTGACATCTCCACAGGGGTTATTTGTCGGGATAACAGATTCGTTTGTTCTGGGCACATCACAATAAAAGTATCTGGACACACCACAACAAAAAGTTTCCTCGCAAATCACAATAAAATCATCGGGCACACCACAATAAGAGTCCGAAAATATTTTAGAGTCCTGAGTACACCACTATAAAAGTCTGCACACCGCAATAAACCGAAGGGGATATTTTTCCAAGTTCTGGGCACACCACAATAAAAGTTTCTAGGCACACCACATTAAAAGTCATCGAGCAAGCTACAACAAAAGAGTCCGAAAATATTCCAATGTTCCGAGCACACTACAATAAAAGTTTCTAGGCACACACTATAAAAGTTCACCACTGTTGGAAAGGAAATATTTTCATCCTATTTTTAATGGCTGTAAAATTAAATCAGTTGATTAAAGGTGATAAAATATCTTATTAAAGTGACATTCTCTTTAAAAATAAGGCTATACTTTCGTTTACGCTTAATCTGCGAAAAGAATAGTTTCGACTATTGACAAAAAATAATTTTTTCAAAGAAAATCATGTTTTTGGTATCGATCTGACGTAAAATTTTACTCTGATTTGAAATTTTGACTCTATCTTTAACCATTCAAAAGATAGAGACTCGGATTAAGGGAATAAAAAACACAATTTAATGCATAACGGAAACTGACTTCGAAAAAGGCCCAAGCGGTGTACACATGGTACCGCTCAAAAATTCTTATCAAACGCGCGTTAGAAAAAGTCCATGTGAACAGGGCCTTAGACACAGATACCCACATGTGTCTAACGGATGGGGCTGCCAATGGAAACTGTGTGAAGTGCTATTCTAATAGACGAATTTCTATTAGAATAGGGGGCCGTTATGGCTCAGTGGGTATGCCCACTGCGCTAGCAATTTGCGAATTGCAGTTTGCGACGGTGCATACTTCGCTGGGAAGAGCTGAAAATTCCTCTTCCCAGCATTCATTCAATTTCTTCTCCTTTGAAGGTAAATTGCATTGAGGGAGCTGGGAAGAAAAATGTTCAGCTCCTCCCAGCAAAGTATGCACCGTCGGTGACCAACCTTACACTCCAACCTGTACTCACCTTCCTCTCTGAGCTTTAGTCTGCTCTTCCAATCATCTACCAATACTACCATTCGGTGTCTCCTTTATCTCACCAATTAAAGATTCTGAGTGCTCAAATATTCCGGCTCTTCATATTCTGTACCATCGTCTGTCTTCTGCAAAACTCCTCCCTCCCGAACCAGATTGCTCGTGCATCGTGAGGGCATCGCAAGCCCAAGAGAAGATGCACGGCCGCCAATGCAACCACCGATGCACGGGCAATAAAGTTCGGGAGGAGGAGTTTTGTCCCTAACCAATCTCCAGGAATGTCCGCCTCCTAAGGCCTAACCAACGAGTGATGCGGACACCCCCTAGCAATGGTAAAACTCTATACACCCACTAGCTCTTCGAACACCGAGCCCGCAAACAGCCGAATTCAGGAACCATTGAGTGAGCACCTTTTACCCCAATTTTGAGAAGAGGGAAAGTTTCGAACCACGTACCTTCCCAACGCGAGGCCAAGACTTCCAACTGACCATCGGGGCCGCTGGATCCAGTGCTTGATATCGTATTCGATTCTTCTTTACAATTGAGGAACGGTGAAGAGAATACTGTCGAAATGAGCACCTAAAAATTTCAACAGAGAATATCGATTTTTAGGACCCATGTGGAGGTCTGGGATCGAACTGTGTACCTTCCCAACGCGAAGCCAAGACTCTTCCAACTAATCCATCAGGGTCGCTAGATCCAATGTTTGATGTACTCAATTCAACTTTACAATTAAACGGTGAAGAGAATAGTCGAAATGAACACCTAAAAATACAACAGAGAACATCCATTTTTAGGACCCATGTGGAGGTCTAGGATTCAACTGCGTACCTTCCCAATGTGAGGCCAAGTTTGTTCCAACTGAACCATTAGGTCTTCTGGATCCAATGCTTGATATCGTACTCGATTTCACTTTACCATTGAGGAAAATACAACAGATAACATCCATTTTTAGGACCCATGTGGAGGTCTAGGATTCAACTGCGTACTTTCCCAACGCGAAGCCAAGACTCTTCTTCCAACTAATCCATCGGGGCCGCTGGATCCAGTGCTTGATATCGTACTCGATTCTTCTTTACAATTGAGGAACGGTGAAGAGAATATTGTCGAAATGAACACTTAAAAATTACAGCAGAGAATATCAATTTTTAGGACCCATGTGGAGGTCTAGAATTGAAGCGCGTGCCTTCCCAACCGCGTGTCTACAACCTGCGGTCTTCCCTGCGTGAGTTTTTTTGACCAATAGAATCTTTACTGATTTTTTCAACCAAAGGATGCGATTGAACGCTAGTCGTGGGTGTCACGTGACTCAGGATTCAATATAATTGAAAGTTAATATACCACATTTGTGGGTAGGTCTTTTAATCAACATCACACTGGAGCAACACAATGGCTATTTACCACAATTGGAAGATAGAATAAACATGAATGTGTTTCTTCTATCATCGAGTAATATTTTTTGCCCAATTGCAGGGGTTCGCAACCCTTATACTTCACGTTTTTCGTAGGAATATGTATGAAACAGTCGTGTACCCCTTGTAGCTATAGTATTACAACGAGAATAAAATAAAACACGCATTACATTCTTACCTGACATGCATAGAAAAACATTTGAACAAATCTCAATCAAATTATAAACATTTTTCTGGGTGACATCAATAAGATAGTATACAATAACGAAAGATGGTGCGGCAATGAAACCATTTATCATCCAAAAGGCGGGACTTGACCCAAAAATTATGTGTCTAGGACGGGATTGTACTCATGAATTCCGAAGAAACAAACAATTCATTTTGATCAGTACTGCTCCCAATTAAATCCAACAGAAAAGGCGCAATCTTCCATCAATGAAGCAATCTTTCTTTTGTGATCAGGTAAAATCTGTTACAGTATCACTGGGAAGTTGATGCCGTATTCAGACTGCACTTTCAGAGAGATTTTTTATTCCATTCCTTACATAAGTTTCTTAAGGCAAGTCCATACTGTTCCGCATCGGACGGTACGCATCGCACAGATAGGTTGGTTTGAGGGGTTTTATGGCGCAAGGGCCATATTATCCATGCTGCGCCAGACACGACATACAATATCAAGTAATAGACATACAAACAATGAAAGTTTTACTTACACAGAAGAGAGAAATATATCCAGGGAGGAATGCACCTGGCAGGAATCGAACCTGCACCGCCTACAACTCGAAGGTTGGTAACGCAGTGGGCATACCCACTGAGCCACGATGACCCCCGCATGGATAGAATTAATTTAGTGTACTACACACACTGCATTCGGAGCATCGGATAGAATTAATTTAGTGTACTACACACACTGTATTCGGAGCATCGGCATTTCACTTAGACACTGACGGGGAAATGCCGGCCACATTCCCTCGGATTCAATACTTCCGCAAAAAGATTCGTTACGACTACTGAAATAATAACTCTTTTTGAAAGAAAATCATGTTTTTTTGTATAGATCTAACGTAAAGTTTTGCGCAGATTTGAAATCCGTTGAAATGTTCACTCCATCTCGAACTTAACTGATATAAACTTGTGTAAGGGGAATAAAAACACGATTGAATACAAGTCAAGTAAACTGAAGGAAGCATGAATAAAAACACGATTGAATACAAGTCAAGTAAACTGAAGGATGCATGAATAAAAACACGATTGAATACAAGTCAAGTAAACTGAAGGATGCATGAATAAAAACACGATTGAATACAAGTCAAGTAAACTGAAGGATGCATGAATAAAAACACGATTGAATACAAGTCAAGTAAACTGAAGGATGCATGAATAAAAACACGATTGAATACAAGTCAAGTAAACTGAAGGATGCATGAATAAAAACACGATTGAATACAAGTCAAGTAAACTGAAGGATGCATGAATAAAAACACGATTGAATACAAGTCAAGTAAACTGAAGGATGCATGAATAAAAACACGATTGAATACAAGTCAAGTAAACTGAAGGATGCATGTGATCAAGACTTGTTTGGCGCAGTTCCACCAGAAGGAAACGAAACATGAAGCTAAACTTAAAAGCCACAGGTCAATTACCAAATACGGAAACACAGAATAAGCTCGTACTTGATTAACGTCACACTGGAGCAACACAACGGGCTATTGGTGACGGTCCGGGATCGATCAAAAAGGTAAAGATCCGAGGACAATACCCCGTATTTCTGAACCGCGGTCAGATGATGACAAGATCTCAGAAAACTCAGATGACCGAAAACAGAACACATATTAAAATAAAGGTGAACATACTATATACAAAAGCTAAGGCGTCACAGCAAATGTTTTCTGCCCAATTGAAGGCGAACGCTCATTTGAAGGACGCGCACCATTCAATCTCTGATGTGGAAAACTTGAAATAAAACGAAAACCAATACGTCAAAGTAGCACTGAACGAAAAAGTTTGAAAATATACTTGCACCACTCGAGTCTGTTCCGTTTGAAAAGCGAAGTTGTTCAGGAAATGGTTCGAAGAAGCTCCACCAGAAGTCACGTGAATGGGTTAAAAAATTGCAAAACTGCCTCCTCGTGCGAAAGCCGATCGAACCTCCACTGACCCCGGGACCGACGACAACGCCGGGGGCGAGTACGAAGACCCCCCGACGCTGCCGTGGTCCCGGAAGCGGGTTGTCGGACATCCGGAGAAGACAGTTTTGAGCCCAGACTATTTCTATTTTATACTTTGTTGTCATATAGAATTAGTCGTCAGATAAATGCTATTTCTCTTGAGCGGAAATTCCGAATCGTACCAGTTGGCGGAAGGTATTAAATTAAATTAGAGCGTAGGTGAATGTGTATTGAGTGGGAATCGAACTGGGCACCTTCCGAACACGAGGCTGAGGCGCTGCCGACTGCGCCGTTGGGACTCGGCGGCATTCGGTCATCTAAACGTACAGCTTTCGTTGTTGCTCGCGCATTAAATAAAGCGAAGTATTTCGAATTCTATTTTATATCCAAATCGAAAAACATTTTAATGCAATATGAAGATTAAATTCTTATTCCAGTGAGAAAAGTATACAAGAGTCTAAATCTAATATTTACCTTAAAGTTAGAGACTATCGTAGGTTCTCGCTGTCATTACTATTTAGATATAACCGGAATATTACAACGGTGGTTCTATAAATTCTTAATACGTGCTTCTTAATTCTTTAATGGGCCCAGTTGGGGGCACCCAGTTGGAAAACCAAAGGATTATAACCGGAGGGTTACGAATTCGATACTTGGTCTAGCAAGAGACCGTCGTGTACACGATGTCTGGAACACGTTAAACCTGTCGTGTCCTCAAATGCCATCATTTTGTTGGGTGTGGTGTTGCCAGCTCAGGTGTGGTTCTCGTCATCTGACCGTGGTTCAAATTGTTCTTGGATCTTTCCCTTCGGGATGGATCCCGGACCGTCGTCAATAGCCCGTTGTGTTGCTCCAGTGCGAAGTCAAGTACCTACTAATCGGCATTGACTAACATCGTTGGGAAAACCTGTTGACTTGTTCCTACCCGAAAGTATAAGCAATTAGCCCACATAATTCACGAGATAGCAGTTACCATAACTCTGGAAACGTATCGTCTGCAAGTCATCATCCATGAACAGATGGTTGAAGAGTATGAATTGTTGGAGTGGGCGATTGGTTTAATTTGGATTGAATTTATGTCGTTAAAATCGCTTGCACATACTTTTATAATTAGGCTCAGCGAATGAGCTTGAATCAGAACATGAGTCCTCTGAACGATCCTTCCTTGTCTGGGTTCTGGCAATAGATTGTTAAAAAAGAAACAGCGTTGATTTTGCGCCGAGGATAAAATTCGGCTCCTAGAATAACGCTCGAGCCACTCGCCTTGGATGCAGATAAAAGGACTAGTTTTGACATTCGTTCAGGACACATGTATGATTTTTAAGCAACTTTATTAAATTCTTTGTTATTGTTGACTTGAGTTTACCTTTCTCAACCCCACATGAATAATGCCACTCAAATGAAGGATAAATAACACTCAGTTTGGATACAAAATCACAAAAGTTCTTAAAATTTGATAAAATGGGAAGAATCGAACATGTCGGAGAACACCGTGTCGCCACGTATATGAAAAAATCGCAACCAAATGATTCCTCCAAAGCAGTAGTTCTTAACTTTTTTAGTGATCTCTTGAATCTAAAAATTAGTTCTCGCACCCCCTTGAAAAATGTGTTTCTATTTCTTTATTTAGGGGGGTATTTCAATTAACGTCACGCTGGAGCAACACAATGGGCTATTGGTGACGGTCCGGGATCAAACCCTAAGGGAAAGATCCGAGGACAACACCACGTAATTTTGAACCACGGTCAGATGACGAGGCGACACCTGAGCTGGCACCCCACTCTCCAAACTTCCACACCACGCCAACGTGAGGACATTTGAGGCCACGACAGATTAAACGTGCACCAGCCCCCTTTGTACACGACGGTGTTTGGCTGGATTCGAACTCGCAACCCTTCGGTTGCTAGTCCGTTACTCTTCCAACCGGGCCACCACGGCCCCCTCTTTATTTAGGGGGGTATTTCAATTAACGTCACACTGGAGCAACACAACGGGCTATTGGTGACGGTCCGGGATCAATCCCAAAGGGAAAGATCCGGGGACAATACCACGTAATTTTGAACCACGGTCAGATGACGAGGCGACACCTGAGCTGGCACCCCACTCTCCAAACTTCCACACCACGCCAACGTGAGGACATTTGAGGCCACGACAGATTTAACGTGCACCAGCGCCCTTTGTACACGACGGTGTTTTGGCTTTATTCGAACTCGCAACCCTTCGGTTGCAAGTCCGTTACTCTTCCAACCGGGCCACCGCGGCCCTTCTTTATTTAGGAAATCACATGTATTGCAAGATAATTTATTGATTGAAAAACGAACGCGTCCATTTACATACGCATACAAACAATCTCACTTTCTAATGCCTCCGTTGTTTATTCATAATACTTTTAAAGCGAGGCTTTTTTTGAGATCCAAGCGTAAGTCGTCACTTGCATTGAAGCGGTTTGGCTTGTTTTTATGTACAAGTGATAAAAATCCCATTTCACACAGGCGATGCCATCTCTTGGGGCACTTTAGAAACATTTGTGCTTCCATTTAGCCAAAAGTACTTTCTGTACGAAAGCACGAGAACACCAGCTATCTGGTGTTCTCGCTTTCCCCCTTAAATTTTGTCTGGCAGCGACTCTCGTGTTATAAACTCAGTCTGAAAGGCAGAAAAATACTACCCTGATAATTCCCATTAAAAACATAATTTTGCATTTTATTCGCGAAAAAAAAATAGTTAATACAACCTAAAAATGTGATTATCAAAAGAGGAGTTTTTATTTCTGCAGAATAAAATAATTCTGTGTATGGATTTTTCAAGCCTGGTGCATTTTGGTGCCGTCTTTGAAGCAGCATCTCTTACTCCAGTTTATGTACCTCAGTGGCTGAGCAAAGGTAGAGAGTCTCACAGGTGGTAGTTTCCATCTAAAATTTAGAACCTTCTCTCGCACCCCTGGAAATGCACCCCCACACCTCAGGTTAAGAACCACTGCTCCAAACAAAAGCATTCGGAATTTGTGATTCCAGATGTTACGTTATCTCGAGTGGACCGTCCGTTACGGAAGCCACTCTGATGAGGAGGAATCAAGTACGCACTCTTCGGAGTAAGGAGTTCTTTTCAAATACGTACACGAGACGGGCGTTGACCACATGTTCTAAGGTCTTGCACATCAAGGAAATTCGACGATAACTCAGAGGGTCCTTTCCACGCTTCCGGATGGGAATCGACACGCTTGCAGCACTCCACAGAGTTGGACATTTCTGTTCTCTCCAGATTCGATTGAACAGGAGGAGGATGTTTTGTAACAAATCTGGGGGCGAAGCATCTGGTATGAAATTTCATCTGGCCCAGGACTGGTGTCACGAGCCCTAGATAGCGCCTTCTTCAACTCCAACATCGTGAGCTCGCAGTTACAAGGGAGGGTGCTAGCTGGACTCTTTACTAGACCGTAGGAGTCGAAGCTGGACACGCTAGCAAAAGCCTCTCCGATTACGTTGGTGAAGTCAAGTGGAGTAGAATAAACAGCAGCACCGATTTTGTAGTACAGTTACGGAAAAGTCCCGATACAGACCGTTGGCTGCTTTCACTTTCCTCCACAACTGCTTGCTCGATGTTGATGTGATACAAGAGACTTATCTAATCCAAGTATCCCTCTGGCTCTGACGTCTCACCTTACGAGCGAATGCCTTGGCCTGTTTAAAAGCGACCAAGTTGGTAGTACATCCGAAATACGTTCCATAACTTCCTTTGCTTTTTGTAAGTAGATCTAAACCATGGTGGAACCAAGCCGGCCAAAGTGTGGTTTAGAGGAATTCTGGAATGATCACTTTGACAGTTTCAATAACATCGACATTTTTCGCTGCCTCATTTATATCATCACATTTGATCATTGCTTCCGTAATCATCGTAAGTTGTGAGAATGCAACCCAATTCGCTCGATGGTAGAAGTAGGTGTACGTTGTCTCACTCTACTGACATGCGAGACGAAAAGGGGGCAGTGATCGCTAATCAATTGCAAAACTCAACAACGGCATGAGAACAAATGGCCAGGTCTAGTGAATGGAATGTCCTAGTGGGTTCATGAAAGTCTCGTCGGTATTCAGTAAACAGACTGCGATCAGAAATAAACAGTTCTATCTGTGAACCTCGATGGTTCGTACTTACAATTTCTCACAAGGTACTGTGACCATTAAAGTGATCGAGTAGTATGAAAGCGGCTGGAAATTGGTTTACCAGCCTGTTTAGTCAAACTGTTAGGCCTGTTAGGATGACGTCATGCGGTGGCAGACAGCAGACTGTAACAAGGGTAGGTATTTTTTTTTAATTAACGTCACATTGGAGCAACACGGGCTATTGGTGACGGTTCGGGATCAATCCCAAAGGGAAAGATTCGAGGACAACACCAAGTAATTTTGAACCATGGTCAGATGACGAGGTGAGCTGGCACCCCAAACTTCCACACCATGGCAACGAGAACTGTAACAAGGGAATGCAGATGGATTCGCACTGTTATAGCCTGAAAAGATGTGTAGTGAAATTATAGTGCTGGGATAATCCAGTGAAATGAAAATACACACGCCTTCAGACACTAGTACTAGAATCAACATATTTTCGAACGCAACTATACCTTCTGATTTTCGAAGAGTGATGTTGTTTCAAGGATGTCTCTCGAAGGGCCACCATACTGGGTAATAGGAGGACATAAGTTCCTTCCGGTCTTTCTTAGACCGGTAACCACGACAGTTCCAAGAAATAAAGGAAGTTATTGTTTACAAGGGGGTTTGGTTTACCCTGCCCTGCAGGTTCATGATTCTGTATTTCCATATCTGTGTCCGAAAAATCAGAAGCATGGAGGCTTAATTCCATTTCTTCGGCTACGTGCCGAAGGAGATGCTTAGGTTTTTTTCAGGTTTTTATGTACTTTGAGTTTTTATATTTTGTAGATCCGTTGCATTTAGGTCGTTTAGTTTCTTTCTTAATTTGTTCCTTTGCTAGGTATTTGAGATGTGGCGTCGGTTTTATTCGAGGACGAGGCAGATGTTGATTGATTGGGTGAGTTAGATTTTGGTGTTGAACTCTTTTTAGGGGAGGAAATATTTTTTTTTCGGATGAAGAGCTTTTATTAGATGGCGTTTGTTTTAGTTCTTGATCGGATAGATTTTGGATGGCTGAGGGATTTTCTGTTTGCGTGGCTACGGTTTGGTAGGTTTTTGGCTATTGTTGCATAAGTTATGTCTGTTTGGGGGCTCGTGAGTCAACTATTTTCCGGGCTTCGGGATACGAAAATGTCAGTTCCACCTTAACAGATTGAACTTCCTTCTCGTGAACCTACTTCGGACATGTCCGGGAAAATGAGGGATGATCCCCTCCACGAAGTGAACCGGCGCAGCCAACCTCACCGCAACGGACACATCTGATGGGGCTACGACAGATCTTCGAATGTCCGAAACTCTGGCAGCCGAAGCAACGCTGAGGATTCGGGACATAGCTGAGACATGCGGCTCTGATTCGTGTCGGCAGGTTTGGTGCGTCGAACGTCAAAATTGAATATTTGGTGGGAAGGGTCCCAACGTACGAGCACCAACTACCTGCTGATCACGAATATTTTCCAGGATTCCTTCTGGCGAGAAAAGATCCGGTTCGGAGGTGACGCCACGTGACGTATTGAGGGAGCATCTTTAATTGTGAAGGAACCGAGAGTTTTTGAGTTATGTATTAAATTTGCCTATTTTTCGTTAGACTTCGACCAGGACATCCCCGAACGAAGTTTTTTAAGAGACTTCATGGTGCCTAAAAAAGATTGGAATGTTTTGTGGATCAAGAAAGGTGAAACAGAAGTAAAAGAATTTTGAATCGGGTTCGGTACTAAGAGAGTTGCTTAGAAGTTTCACTAAGAAAAAGCGAGCGTTTGAAATATTGATGTTCATTTGTTGCTCCCCACGAGGAGAATTATTATTTTCCATAATAGAAAAAAAGGGTATTCGGTCACAGACAGTGCCACCCACCACGGAGATGCAGACACCTTCACCGGTACTAGTCGGTGACTATACGCACCCCTGAAACAGCCTCCATCCTTAGCGAGGTATCTAGTAAGTGGCCGATTGCTTAGCCCTAGCCGACGACAAAGTCCAATCGACCAGCCGATTGATGCACACGAGACCAATGTACACCTCCCGTTTACTTGAAGCTGGGGCCAAAGCAGTGTGTTGGGTCAGTATGTCGCCTCTCAACTGTCAGGATCCCCTTTTCCAGGGACTCCACACACGGCAAGCACGAGGGTGATATAATTCCCAAGAGGAGCTGAAAGCAACAGAGTGGCGAAAAGCTTCCCAAGCTCACCTCCGAAGAGGCAACCACAACGAGGGAGGAAGAAAAAGGGGAGAAGTAGGAAAGGAAGATCACAGGTAATCCGGGGTTGTGAAGCTAGTACAAACGTAAAGGAGGTATTCCCTGAAGGCGATCAGAAGTGGAATTGGCAGTACTTTTACTTGATGGTTTGAAGCTGCAGAATTTTGTAGTATTGATAGCATTGAAGAGTTTGGAATTGGAATGTTGATTCTAAAAGGGGGTTCAGATCTGAGTGGCTACTGTAGTTGATGTTTTTGGAATCGTATGAAATGCCATCGGGATTCCACTAGTTGTGGGCCTCGGGGAAAGGTTTGGGAATGTTTTTACTGATTGTACCTCCTTCTCGAATGCCTATTTAGGGCGGGAGAAAGCCGGATGATTGCCCATGCAATTAACGAAATGGAGATTAGCAGTGCAGGTATCCGTTTCATGGGACTTCGGCAAGATGGTTTTGAACGGCCATCAAGATGTGTTAAGGGTTTTGCTAATGACCTTGTCAAGACAACCTCCAAAAGTGTTAACATGTCACCCACTCTTAGCATTTTTCAAGTGTCTGCTCACTGAGGTAGGTAGGTATTTAATTAACGTCGCACTGGAGCAACACAACGGGTATTCGCGAGTGCCCGGGATCCAACTCGAAGGGAAATATCTGAGGACAACACGTAATTTTGAACTACGGTCAGATGACAACTCTGCTCCCCGGGAGGTTCGCAGTTGCTGTCCTTTGCTCCACCCAAATTAAAATAAGAGCAGTCTACAATTCGCAGGTTAATGGCCAAACACACGTTGGTTGGGTTTGGTGGCTCAGGACCATATTTGGCCATGCTACGGCAAACACAAGATACATCATCAAGTAATAGACACACGCACACAAGGAAAGTTTTACTGACACACACACCCAGGGAGGAATTGAACCGCCTACAACTCGCATGTTTTCGCAGTGGGTATAAGCCATGGCCCGTAAAGCTATAGGGACGCCACTTCTGAGCAGACCACAAATGACCTTTAAAAAAAGAAACGTTCAGAGCTTTACATTTTTCACTAACTGCTATCTACGCGTGTAACATTATTTCACAAAACTCAAATGTGAACGAAATCAGTTCCTTATGTATTCATATGCACAAAAGGTAGGCAATTGAATCGCACTGTAGGACGCTGTTGGCGAAGGACCCATCCCGAAAGGAAAGATGCGAGGACAACACCACGTCATTTTGAAACAAGGTCACACGTGGTCAATACACGAGCTTTATATGTACAAAATAAGAACTAAAATGTCCGTTGTCATCTTATGAAATTCCTTGCAATGAAGAAATCCAAGCAGTAGACTTGTTTCATACAAAGTACTCATAACACGCAGCTTCTCGAGCAGAGGCTGTAGGAGAAATGCGAAATTCGATGCTTCTATTGAAAACCGAATTTCAGACTACGGAATCGCGATTAGTCCAAATCCAAATAAAATTGATAATTTACTCTCACAGGATCACCTCAGGTGAAAATGGATTCCAAAACGTTCGAAGAACTTTTTTGTGATTATTCCAAGCCATCTGTCGATGGAGAGGATATTGAGTCTGAATAATGGAAAGCAGGAAAACTGAAGTTTTCACGCATATCAACGCTTTATTCATTGAAGTGGTTGCTTACAATAAGTTTTTCAATGAATTCCGTTGTACTTAGTGTACTGCACAACAGCCAAAAATCTCAAATATTCAGTTCAGATCTTAATGCTCGTAAATAGCATAATAGAAATAAGTATTTAAAATGAGTCGAGACTTTTGATTCCCTACAGTTTTGTTTTATAAAAAATAGAAGTGTTGATAAAAAATACTAGATTTAAAAATTTACTTAAAAGTGGAAAAGCGATTAAAGGTACTTCGACATTAAATTAAGACGACACAACAAAAATTGCCGTTTCTCAATATAAACTAAAACCCAAAACTTTAGCGCATTAAATCTTTCGTGTCCGGGCAAAAAGGGTTAAGTCTGAGTTTTGATGAGTCCAAAGGAGTCACATGTATCATTATAATTTAAAAAAACAATATAATATGCTTAAAATCAAATCTAAATGAATCTACGAGTCAAATACCAATTATTTGTATCATGTCATGCTTCTTTTTCTTCCTCAATATTTGTCAGAAAGACTGAAATGTTCAACTAAAGATTCGGAGAAGTAGCCATTTTGACTTAACTCCTTTTGCCCTGACAAGGAAGGTATATACAACTCATTTTAAATTTCGTAAAACATCCATTCGAAATTTTTTGCAGAATCAAATGAACAATGCACCCACACATACAATGGCAAAAGTACATTTCCTAACAATGGTTTCTCTTCATAACAATGTTTCTTATAATTACTTCGCTAGCGATAATGTCATTGTCAAAACTCCAACAACGGTCTGAAATTAAATTTATCTCGTACATTTGTGATATTTTTTCTGAGCTATACCAAAGATTCTCAGGGCAAATTTTAAAAGCGAAAAACTACGAAACACATTTTAGACTTTTTTCGTGCCTTCTGCGAATCTGATATGACGGGACGTAAAATCGTCAAGTGGTTGCGAAAGAAAATGTAAGTTATTTGAAAATACCTATTCGAAATTTTCAAATTTAAGAAATTACTGTTGTCTAACTTGAATATGAGCTGCTTGAATCTAATTTCTATTTTCAACATGATGAATTTGTAGTTTTAAAACTTGACACTCTTCACTCAATAAAATAAGACTAATACATTTCCCTTTCAATACATTTTCCTAATATTTTTCAATCGAATAATTTTATGCTTAGTTTTGCCAGTAATTGTAAAAATTTTTCATTAATAGGCTGTGTTTATTTGATTATTAAATGTATGTAGCAAGGTAGAAAAGTCACCGACCTAAGGGTAAGGAAGGAAGAGAATCTAATAATTGTTTTCTATAGAATCACTTTATTTTTTTATATTGATATCAAGAACATTTTAATTAACTTTTCTTTATCCTTAAAAATAATCTGAAATTGTGTCCTTAAAAGGTCTGAAACTTAAGAAAAAGACCTCTTCATCCAAACTTAAATTCAAAACATGAAGGAATTTGAAAATGAATGACCACGCATTACTAAAATTTAAATATTTTAAAATATTGGGCATTAGCACTTCTAGCTTGGTGCTAGAACCACAAAATATGTTAACTGCAGTGCAATAAAACTTATGGCGGGTCAACGCCAGGTTGTTTTGGGGCTTTATGGCGCAAGGGTCATATTTGAACCCTAGATCACTAAGGTACCTCGGTTTTGTGATGCTCGTGTTTACTTAAAGAAAGCAAGTGCCCGAGGGGCAGGAAATTCGGACTTTATTAAGGTGCATATCGGAGAACTGCTTGATTTGTGAGTAACTGTTAAATGTCATTCGACACGATCCCTTCTTTTGAAGTAATGGAAGTCCTTAAATTGGGTGTGTGCAATGTTTATTATTTTGGTTACCTGAAATCGATCTGAATCAGCATATTCTGTTAAACTGTTGTTTATTTACTGTTGTTTATTTACCAATGTATTTTTTCAGGAAGTTATTTGTCTCTGAAATACTTACGTCTAGTCACGAAAGAATTGTGTCTGCCTCATTTTCCACAACCGCTAACTGTATATAACCAAACGTAGATGTATCTTGCTTAACTCGGCAGAATGGAGATCACAGCGCTTTTGAAATTTAAGCAACTACACGATTAGTAAAAATGCGAAACTTCAAAAGGACTAACACAAATTGAAAACCTATGAAAAATCTTCAAAGGTTATTTAGATGAAACTAAACGTCCAACTTCTCGAGGACAGAAGTGAGCCACGAGGGGGAAACGCGAGTTAAAGTATGGAACAGTGTTGCCACTCCCAAACTCACTTTTTAAACCATGTCTTTCCAGTCCACGCATACAGGCGGGGAAGAACTAGCGTTATTCACTGATATGTTCAAAAACGCAGAATAGAAATTTCTAGAATGTTTCAACTCGAGAATATTTAATAACAGATTGATTTAACTTTTCACCTGTTCATTTAATTACCCTGAGTACTGGAAGTGCAGTACGAGGAAACTGGAGTTTTACAAGATGATATCCAATGGAAAGAACTGACGATGTTCCGTTTCAGGTTTCCATCGCGTAACCAACGAATGACGGAGGTTCTGAATGGTCGCTGACCAGGCTGCCCAACTGACACCTGTGAGAAAGTCCAGAAGACCCCACACATGCGTCCATGAGGTAACACTTTGCATTTCTTTATACTGTGACCCAATGAAGCAGGTAGACAAACACGAATTTAACTTTTCACAAAAAGAAAACGACTTGCATTGCTGCAAACATGAAACGAAACCTTGTAATATATAATATAATATTCACCACCCTTAACATTTCAGAATTTCTTTAACTTTCTTACTCTTTTTACAGCTAGTCCTTGTCTCATAATTAAACGTTTTATATATATATATATATATATATATATATATATATATATATATATATATATTTATCTGGTCTCAAAAACATGTTTACACCATCTTAATCCTTGACCTTTCCCAGTTCATTAGCTATGACTTCAAACTCGTCTTTTTCTTCGTCCTTTTCCGATCAAGGCTCACGAGCACGAAGTGGACACCCACGAACAGTTCGCGGCGATCCTACTGACTGTCGGATTCTGAGCCGAACATAAAGAAACTGGAAAATACTCTGTGGATGCTGTTAGTTCATTCCTACGCGTGAAATGTTTTTATATCTATGGTCAGATTTGCTCCAATTACATTACAGTAGATAAATTGTCCGCATAACGGGACATACAATAAAACAAATCACAGTACAATTATACAGCAGCTTTAACTATTCGATGTAAACAAAAAAATTATTAATAACATCCAACGAAAAGTAAAAGAACAATAAAATGATATCCAAATGCAACCGACAAAAAACCGTAGAAAATATGTTTTATTTGTGCAGGATATGGTGCATTGCACTCAATGTTTCAACTGTTACCGATCCCAAAAAGAACTGAGACACCACCTACTTGTGGATCACGGTGTGGATCGTTACACTGGGACAAGTCTTCTAGAATCGTGTGGAAGATCCAACTCAAATCTAGATCTCACGACGTCAGACGGCCAAAAGATTCGACCGATTGCATATTTGTGACAATTCCCCCACCTCCAAGTGGATGTCGAGCTGGTAAGTGACACTTCAGTGCTTCATTTCAAGAGTTATCCAATGACTTTATAGTGGGGTGTTTACGAAGTTTGTTGGATCTTTCCCTTAGAGATTGATCTCGGACCGCTGCCAATAGCCCGATGTGTTGCTCCAGTGCGTTGGTAGTTAACTAAATACAAAGTTTGTTCGGTTAATTCCCCGATTTGCTTATATATAATTTTCAGCGTTCCTAAGGTAGGCAGGTAGGTATTTTAATTAACGTCCCACTAGAGCAACACAATGGGCTGTTGGATTCATATCGATGGGAAAGATCCAAGGACAATGTCTAGTTATTTTGAACGAGGTTAAAACCTGAGGTGGCATCCGTCTCCAAACTTCCACGCCAAAGTGAGGACATTTGATTAATATGAATCGAAATGCAAATGAATTTTCATGTAGGTATTTCCTTCAATGTGTAATTATATGTCTATCTTTTCAGGGCTATCCTTATAAGCTGCTGTGGATCATCGAAGCAGATCAATACCATTAATTTGGACGGAATAAACTTTCTGATAATCAATATTTTTACTAAGATTCATCTTTCAAATTACCTGCCTAAAATATAGGAATATATTTTATCAAAGTCGCACCGGAGGGGGCAACACAGGGCTTTTAACCTGCCCAAAAGAGAGCAAATTTAAGTTGAAATAAAATTCCTACGACTTTATACTTGGACAAGACAATACCAAAAATGCGAAATGCTTTCATATTTAAAGTACAAGTTAGCAGGATATCATCAAGAAGTTCCCACGTTAATTATTGTATAACGTAGTGCACCTCCAAGTGGCTTTGACGAGATGTCTTGTCCAAGATCTCATCAATTTGCTAATGACGAGATATCTCGTCGGGACAAAACTGCCCTATTACTCAAAGGGAATGAAGATCAAGTAGGAAAAACAAATTGTTCCTTGCCTTGTACTGGTGACAATTTGGTACAGGTTTTTGCAGAGGCTGGCCACTAAAGAAGTTTTCTATGCAAAGATAGGAGGGTTAAACTGCATCTATTATATTAGATTATTCAGTGTATTTCACTTCTGATTATAAAAAAAAAGAGTATTGTAAAAATGACATCTCAATCACAATTTCGATAAAAATCAATGCAGCATTAAAAACTGTTTGGAAGAGGATTAAAAATCGTTTCGATGTTGTCACGTGATTTGTGAATTTGCTTTGTTGCAGGACATGATCCATTGCCAAAAGTGCGAAAAGTCTTGCCGGACTCGAAAGGGAATGCGTCAGCATATGCTCATGGGTCATGGTGTGGGCCGATATTCGGGCCCCGCCTTCTGGATGGGTGTGGGAGGACGTATGCCTATTTAGCGGGTCCTCTTCCTACGTATCTGGAGATGTACATATACGATTCATTGTCGGTGACCCAAGAGTAAATGAATAATTTTTTATTTGAATACAATGTCTAGAAATCAATGAATTCTCTTTCAATGCTAAATCATGAAGTGTGAATGATTACTCCTTTTTCCTATGGAAGAGGAGTCGGATTGAGCCAGGTGTCGAGGCATCAAGGAGCTATCAGGGGAGGCGGTGGGAACGAGAGAATAGATGCAAGGTATCTTCTGGCTCCTTTTAATATCAACAGTTAGTCTTGTAACACTTTAGTCATAGCTCTTTAATTCAGAGTTGCTTTTCAAATGAATAGGAGGGAATTTCCCCTTTTGTTTATTTAAAACTGAATTCCTTTCAGAAGTTGAGCTACATCATATCATCTCGATGGGAAGTATTAGTTGCTAATAACGAACGAAATACCGATTAGTCAGCAGTGCCTTTCAGAGCTACAGATCGACAAGCAGATACAGGAATGTTGGAGAATGGTTTTAACACTGAGAAATTCTTTAAAATGTAAAGCATTTAATTAAAATTAAAGACAGTTACAAACCTATTTAAAACACATAGAAGGTATGGCCGTCTGATTCAATCGTCGTCCGAAATCGTTCTAGAATGTTCTTGCAGTCATTTTCCTTTTCTAACGGAAGTGCAGGTTTTCGCCTTCTAGAATGGCCTCGTAACTCACTCTACCGGAAGTCGCTGGTGTTCGACTTTGATGAGTGGGATAAGTCAACAAAGAATATAAACAATGTCAAATCAACCTCTAATTTTTCCTATTCGTTTAAATGTCCTCGTAGCTATAAAACACTCGGAAGAGCACTCTGCTCAAATGAAATTCTTCAAGCGCCTGATGACAAAAGGGAATCTGGAAATCAGCTCAGAAAAGAAAATCTCAGCGAATGAGGAAATAGGTTTCGATGACAAAATATACTGAATCGGCTTTGAATACGTAAATGGGATGCACTTGAAGTGGAATTCGAGAAGCTGATTGTGGTAACAGCTCCGAGGAATGAATTCTTTTGCCACGCACTCTATTGAAAATGAGAATTAACACAAATGAGTACACCAAATGCTGCTTTTTGTTTTGACTGATTGCATTCCATTCGGGGTATCAATGTGCATATCGATGGTTGTATCGATCATAAACGGATTTAAATTTGCTCGGAAAAGTGAGTGACGACACCGACATCAATTGACTGAGGAGAAATTTGAGCGCAGATGCGATACGGGCGTCTGTTAATTCTAGTAAAACTGATTCCAGAATTTAAATTTTATTACGCACATGCAAATGCTACTTTTAATCACGAGCAATTATGATACATAAAATGTATTTTTTATCTATGCACATGAGGAAACTGTAACCATGATATGGAAAATGGTAGGTAGGGAGTTAATAAATGTCGCACTAAAGCTTTAACGAGGTCAACGCATGAACTGACACCCTACTCTCCAAACTTCCACACCACGCCAACGGGAAGACATTTGAGGCCACAAAAGATTGAACGTGCACCAGCCACCGTTTACACGATGGTCTTTGGTTGGACCAAATTTCGAACTCTTAACCCTTTGGTTGCCAGTCCGTCACTCTTCCAACTGGGTTTCCGAATCACGGAACATACAGCAAAACAACTTACACTACACTTATAGAGCACTATTAATCACAAACAAAATAACAGAAACATACACCCTCAGAGAATAGAGTTAGACATTTTCAGTCTTCGAACGGTACTGAATCGTTTAATGGGTTTCAGTTCTAAGTCGACTCTATAGTTGAATCTGCACACTAAAGTTAAAGCGGTATTGAACAAATATTGCCTTGAAAAATCGAGATATATAACTCTCCTGGTCTAAACGAAGTATCTAGTCATTAGCAAAACTGACCAGAGATTGCTGGACAGATATCTAGTCTTTAGAAGAAAAACTGACTAGGTTTTCATCTCGTCATCAAAATATCGGCAATACCTTGATGACAACATATCTTATCATTAGGAAACTTTAAAGAAGGCTGAGTCGGGCCAGAGTTCCCACTTTTAAATTCAACAATTTCAAGGACCGAATTCTAAGGAACCTTGTTTTGTTAACGACAAGCTTTCCATTCGAGGAATGAAAATTGACAAATAAAATCTAGAAAACTAAAATTAAATAGTAAAAATATGTAACAGAGTATTATTATGAATACAAACTAAAAGAAACGGAATTTTAGTATCAATGAGCAATTTGAAATATAAAAATGTACGAATCAAAAAGTTTTAGATTCCAGGCAAACTTGGTAAGTAAAGACGGTAAAATTCAAGGACTAAACGAAATTTCGGTATTTTTGAAGTACTTTCAAGGGTAGAGGAACTCTACCGAAGGAATGAACAATTAAAAATCTGTATTACCGTCGGTGGTGTAACTAATGAACATTTTGTGTTCTCTTCCAGGGAAGCCAAGAGCTGGACTTCTACCACCTGGTGATGACGTCAGACATCCTGGACCAGAACTCTGCCGGTTCTCCCCTTGTGTTCGTCCCTCTTTTCTGTTAATATGACAAAATTATCTGCTGGCGCGAGGGGAGCATTTCGTAGAGTTTCAGATGGCCGGATGTCTGCACGGACTCTACTTGTCAGCTGGTTCATTTGGGGTGCCGTTATGCTGAAGAACATCAAATGTTTATTGAAGATCTAATAAAAACATTTTACAACCCCAACCGACTCGCGTCTTCATTGAACAAGTTGAATCGACATCCAATCACCCTTGGATCAAAGAATGATCGTTGGACCGCGGTAGCCCAGTTGGAAGAGTAACGAATAAGCAACCGGAGGGTAAGGAGTCTAACCAAAGACCTTCGTGTACACGGGGGTTGGTGCATGTTAAATTGTCGTGGCCTCAAATGTACTCACGTTAGCGTGGCGTGGAAGTTTGTAGAGTGGGGTAGCAGCTTAGGTGTTGATCTCGTCATCTGACAGTGGTGCAAAATGACGATTTGTCCTCGGATCTTTCCCATAGGGATTTATCCCGGACCATCGCCAATACCCCGTTGTGTTGCTCCAGTACAATATTAACTACCTACCAAAAATGAACGTAGATTACCATAGTGGAGGTAGCGAGTCTCCACCGAAATTGGTTTCTGGTTTTCTACAAATAAAATGCAAGAATGCATGAAATACCTTTTTACGTTCTTGAATAAAATAATTATTTTATTCTTAAAAACGTATGTGTAACGCTTATGGTATGACTAATTTCGGAATTATTTTTTAATGCTGAAACTTACTATTTTTTAATGTTGAAACTTACTATTTTTTAACCTCACTAAACATTATTCTAATTTATTAAAAAATTGGAAAATTTAGGTAAACAAATGACGTTAACGAAAAACATTGCAATTAAAAATATGAGTACATATGCCTTAACACTTGTATAAAAGTATCTTTACATTTATTAAATAGATCCTGAACTCAAGGATGTGCAATATTACTTTCCACTCATGAGCTATTGAGAATATAGAAAAAACACGAATTTTTGAAATTTTTCCTTTCGTGACAACACTAAAATCCCTAAAAGGTTTTTTAAAAAGTTCTCTAAAAAGTTTATAAAATCGTATATCCCAATTCAAGTCCTCCAAAACAAATATAAAAATCGGTTCAGCAAATTTCATTCAAAAAAGTATAGTACTTTTATTTATCGCGTTTCTCGTGCAAAAATCGGAGAAAAATGCATGTAAAGATTAGAAAACAAATTTAAAAACAGTTATATCACGATTGATTGAAATTGCTATATCCCCTTCTATATTCAGTATACAGAAAAATTAAAAACAGTTATGTAAAGAATAAAAGTCTAGATATGCATATGGAATAAAATGAAGTATGCAATATTAGTCAAATATCGACTATTCAACGTAGTCAGATGCCTTAAGCCTCAAAAAAGGGAAAATTTTAAGCATTACATATGTAACTTGCTTTATGTATGAATATTACTTGTATATGAAAACTTTTTATCCA
The DNA here is from genome assembly GCA_933210815.1 of Meta bourneti. Lineage (NCBI taxonomy): Eukaryota > Metazoa > Arthropoda > Arachnida > Araneae > Tetragnathidae > Meta > Meta bourneti. The sequence goes on from OW119926.1 coordinate 104,606,302, forward strand.
TTAAATATCGACTTAATATTAATTGCGATGTATGAAAGCGATGGTTATGAGCATTGTACCTTCTGTTGCGAAGTACGCTGGTTCTTTTCAATTCAAATATTATTTACTAGCAATAGCTGAGCGAAATTTTAATTTACGAACCAACCTAATGAAATAGCAATATTCAATCGACTACAAGAAATCGCAAAGTACAAGAAAAACTCACATTTTATTTGCGAAGCAACGAATGAATCAAAACAAAACCCAACATTCCGGTTACAGTATATATGCAAGCGGGTTGGCGCCGTTACACTTACGCACGCCAGTGCTCCAACATACTGCCCGCCTTGCACTGTTGGTCTTAAACATGCAACAATTTACAATACAACGATATACATTTAAGAAAGTGGACTAATGTATATCCAAGACAATTAATAATGAATTCAATGAAATATAAAAATACAAACTGCACGTTCAATTAACATATTCAAGAAGTATCTAAAGGCAAAATACAGAGTTGAAATTGGTCTTAAAAATACCAGATTTAGTTTTAACACTGACCTTACATCTTTAAACACCCCCGGACCTTACCATCTTTACCATCAAACACTTCTATAATTCTTCAAGTTATCCATTTTGATATAGGCAAATTGTCTTCTTTTATTAAAACCATTTCACCAACTTCTATATTTTTCTTATCAATTTTCCATTTGGAACGATTTTGTAAGTGACTCAAATATGAATTTTTCCAATGTTTCCAAACAAGCTGAACAAATTTTGAGATTTTTTGCCACAATTTTAACCTGTTATCATTAATATTAGTTTGATTAGGCTCAACAATAGCATTAATAGGTCTAGCGATTAAAAAGTGTCCTGGTGTCAAAACCTCCAAATCCTCAATATCAGACGATAAGGGTGTCAATGGACGAGAATTCAAAATACCCTCAATCTGAATGGTTACAGTTAAGAATTGCTCAAAGGTCAATGGAGTGCTTCCTATTACACGTTTTAAATGATATTTAAAGGATTTTACGCCAGCCTCCCAAAGTCCACCAAAATTCGGACCTCGGGGAGGAACAAACTTCCACTCAATAGCTTCAGAACCAAGGGATCCAATCAAAATTTCATTGTGATCTGTTAATAATTTTACCAACCTTTTTAACTCGGTATTTGCACCTATAAAGTTAGTCGCGTTGTCACTAAACAGTTTTGAACATTTACCTCGTCTAGCAAAGAAGCGTTTCAAGATGGCAATAAATACATCAGTTGTTAAGTCAGTCACAAGGTCCAAATGCACAGCTTTTGTAACCATACACAAATATATATACATAAACCTTTTGTAAAGTACCCTTCCTTTGGTTTTTATACTTAATCCAAAATGGTCCACAAAAATCAACTCCTGTAGAATTAAACGTAAAATCTACATTGATTCTCTCTTTAGGAAGATCACCCATAATTTGTTGGGCAATAACTGGATTACATTTAAAACAATTTACACACTTATGTACAATTATTTTACAATTATTGCGACCATTTATAGGCCAAAATTTGTTACGAACATAATATAACAATGCTTGAGGACCACAATGCAAATTGATTTTATGATAATGAATAATTATAAGACTAGTTAGTTTACTATTTGGGGATAACAAAGGAAATTTTTTATGAAAACTTAAATTAGCGTTAGAAAGTCTACCACCAAGTGGAAGTAAACCTTTGTCAATAAATGGGCGGAGTGGCTTCAACTTACTCCCTTTCTCCACTTCACCTTTTGTTTCTATCTCCTTGGAGAATTCTTGCTTCTCCGGAATTAAGGCTGTTTCTGCTTGTTGTTCTCCTGCAAGTAGTGGCCCTATTCTTGTTTTCTCAGGATGCCTTCCGTTGTGAAGAAATCTGAAAGTAAAACTTAACACACGAATGATACAACTATAATTATTACTCTTAATTAACCAGTTGATCAATTATTGGATTAATGTTAACTTCCTTATTAATTAGACATATCTCTGGTTCACTATTGGGATGTTTGAGTTCAGAGTTATAATGCTCTTTAAAATCCGATGGGATTTTCTCAATGCATGGAATGTCACCATTATGAAGAAATGCAGGACCTCGAAACCACAGTTCATTATCCAGAATCTTTTCCGGATCTAGGCCTCTTGAAATAAGATCTGCAGAATTGTCAGCCGAGGGGACGTGATGCCATTGATTAGATGATGACAACTCCTGGATCGTGGCTACTCGATTTGCAACGAAAGTTTTAAGGTTCGGAGTTTCAGTTCGGATCCATGCGAGGACGATCGTAGAATCAGACCACAGAAAGATGTTATTTACTTCTAGCTTTAGGGAAGCAAGAACTCGAGTCACTAACTTGGATAGCAACACTGCAGCACACAATTCCAGGCGTGGAATTGTAGTTTGCTTGGTTGATGAAACTTGCTTGCAATCAATTTAACTGAGATTTATCCTGACGAACTTACGGTTTTCATGTAGATTACAGCACCATAGGCATTTTCTGAAGCATGAGCGAAGCCGTGCAATTCCTTAATAACTACACCCTTGAGAAGAATTCTTTCTATTTTCAAATTGTTGATCAACTTCAGAGAATCGACGAATTTTTGCCAAATTTGAGTCTCTATCAGGAAGAGGGTCGTCCCATCCAATTTTCAAACGCCACAGCTGTTGCATAAATATCTTGGCTTTGGATATCACTGTGCCTAGCAAACCCAAAGGATCAAATATTCGAGCTATTATAGCTAAAACTGAACGTTTAGTGCAAGTTTCATCGACAATGACGACCTTAAAGAAAAAGCAATCAATTTTCGGATTCCAAGAAATACCTAAAGTCTTAATTTCATCTGGAAGAGAGAATGAAAGTTCTTTATCTTCATGATATAGGAGATCTTGATCAATAGCTCACCATTTGTGCAGTTTCATTTGGCCTCTTCCTAAAATTTCGACTAATTTCCCTTGAAGATCTTTAGAAGTAGCTAAATCGTCTCCGCCTGTAAGGATACCATCCATGTATACATCCTGATCAATTACTACTGTGCTTCAGGGTAATCTTTGCTTCATCGTGGGCGATCTGCTTCAAAACTCGAGTAGCAAGAAAAGGCGCGTTGACAGTTCCATACGTCACTGTATGCAGTTCAAAAGTTTTGACAGGTGCATTAATATCTTCTTTCCATAAGATTCTTTGTAATTGTCTTTGTTCTGGATGAATTAATATCACTCGGAACATTTGTCGAATATCTGCCGAAAACGCGTATTGGTGTTTGCGAAATCTAGTGATTATCGAAAATAGGTCTTTGATGACCATTTGTAGAGTTTAACGAATTTCCGGCTGTTGTTAACGAGCTTGGATTGAGGACAACACGAAACTTGGTTGTCTGACTATCAGGACGATAAATACTTAAATAAGGGATATAATATATAGGTTGAGGTTCATTCTCTACCTCAGACATGTCCCAACTCTGTATTCCTGTAAAGTCTCTATACAACGATAAATGAGTAGTGTCTTGAGAGAGTTTCTTCCATAAGGAATCCATCCTTTTCAGTGCTACTTGTTTGGAGTCCCCTAATATAGAAGGATTCTCCCGAAATGGAATTTTTACTATTTATCTTCCCGATTCATCCCTTTCCACGGTATTGATTAAATGTTCCTCGCACAGTTTAGATTCCTTGTTCTTTTGGAGTGACGGGATTAGCTTCTTCCAGCTCCCAGAAGCATTGTATTGTTTTTTCTAAATCGCATTCGCGACTCAAACCACAACAAAAGGAATTATCACTGTAATCAATATTTATAGCACCACTAACGATAAATCCGAAAACTGTATCTTGAAATAGCAATTTACTATTTTCTAGAGATTCGATTAGAATTAAGAAGCTCAAAGAAAATTTCAGCTCCCAAAAGTAAATCTACTTTTGACGGCTGAAGCCATTTAGTATCTGCAAGAACGATATTATTGGGCAAATTGAGATTCGAAATATTTTAAGATCTTGCGGGACAAATATCAGTGATTTTTGGAATTACTAAAAACTCGAGACTTCTGACATAATCTCCACTATTGTTAGAAATTGTTGCAACAGTTTTTGATTTAACCGAGTATTTCGATCCACTTAATGCTGAAACCAAGACATTCGCTTTCATGGATTTCAATTGTAACATCTGCGCACAGGAAGTTGTTACGTAATGGCTCTGACTACCACTATCGATTAATGCTCTACATTTAATTTTTTGTCCATTTGAATTGTTCACATAAACTACAGCAGTTACGAGAAGCAGTTTTTGAGTTCGAAGGCCGTGAAAAATTCGTCGCAGTTACAACTGAAGTGGCATGATTTTCCTGATTCGTTATTCAATTTTACTGCTTGCCCATCCTTCATGTTTACATTATTGGTATTTCTATCTACATTAAAATGCAAAAGTTTATTGTGGGACCTTTTCTTACAGATGTTACAGAAAAGACGAGGTTTGCAAATATTTAATTTGTGGTTTCGACCCAAACAAAGTATGCATAGATCAAGAGACTTTGCAGTTTCAAATCTAATATTCGGTTCCATGTTTTGAATTTTATAGAATATTGCAAATTATGAGCTGGTTGTTTACACAGGCTGCACACATTATTTTCATAATTGGAACGATTTAGAAATGACCTTTGTTTAACTTGAAAGGGTTCAGTCGATGTAGGATGCGATGCATTTAAGTTCTCTAGAATTTGACATCTTTTTTGCAAAAATTCAATAAACTTTTCTAAACTCGGTACATCTGTATCAGTTAAACTCATTTCGTACTGCCTACGAATTTCCGAATCTAATCTTTGTACAAACAAATTAATTAAAATATTTTCGCATAGTTTGTCAGGTTCAAGTTCCAGAAGCTTTAAGGCTCTCAAATGCCTCATTGTCTTATCAAGAAAGGCTTAGTTCCTTTGGCGAATCACATTTTATTCTATCTCGATTAAGAACATTTATATGCGAGTCAAACGCTTATTCTCGTAGCGCTGCTCTAATGCATGCATTAATGGCCCATAAGTATCATCTTGTGTTTGTACTTGCTTAGCTGGACCAACCAAAGTGGATTGCAAGTAAAAGAGTTTTTGGTTGGCATTCAAATGTTTATTTGAGTTAATTCAAAATTTCAAATTGATTTTTAAAGAAAAACCATTCTTCCAAATTCCCAGAACATTTTGGGAGAATGATATCCGGTAATTTAATTGCCATATTATTACTATCATTCGTATTTTCGACAATTCGTACAGTTGAATTTGATGCGTGCAATAAAGTTTTAATTCCTACCTCCACAGCGTCCATTTCTGAGTCCAGATCCGATAGAGCCAACTCTACTTGTACAATCTGGTCTTCTTTAACTCTACGAAAAAATAATCCAATTTTAATTCTTCAATTTTTCCTTGTAAACGATTTAGTTGAACTAATTTAGTCTCCAGTACGGCACCAGTTGACCTCTGTCCTTCTTCGGCAACAAAAGTGTTCAATTTAGTTATCTGTCCTTTAAGATAACCTTTTCTACGATTGAAGACCGAAATGTCTTCCATGTTGTGCAACAAACAGCACACTGTTCAATCGAAACCAATGTTCAATCGAAACCAATGTTCAAGTTCAAACGAGAAAAGATAGTTGAAGCGTACATTGCAATACGCAATTCAAAGTTCTCTGCTTTGACGAAAACGAAAGGATTGAAGGAGCGGTGTGCACAATACGAAATCTAACTAAACTGCGGCTCGACATGACCATATTGCGAAGTACGCTGGTTCTTTTAAATTCAAATATTATTTACTAGCAATAGCTCAGCGAAGTTTTAAATTACGAACCAATCTAATAAAATAGCAATATTCAATCGACTACAAGAAATCGCAAAGTACAAGAAAAATTTCTACTCGCATTTTATTTCCGAAATTCAAGCAGCAAAATGAATCAAAACCCAACATTCCGGTTGCAGTATATATGCAAGCGGGTTGGGGTGCCGTTTTACACTTACGCACGCCAAGTGCTCCAACACTCTTTCTGTGCTAACTCAATCAATCACTTCCATCTACGTACATCGAACTCTCGAAATGAACTCGTCTTGAATTCTTTCAAGGCGCTCACAGACTTGGTCTAGACCAGGGGTATCGAACTCAATTAAAACTTTTATTTAATTTAATGTATTTATAAAACTAAAATTAATTTTTTTTTACCGGAAACTTGCCAGCGCTTTCCTCCTACTAGTTTTCCAATATCTGGATTCAAAGACAGAACAGACAATCTTCATTATGGCAGATAGATGTTTATCAGATAATATTGATCTGTAGGCCGTTTTATTTAATTTCATAGTTGCTCACACATTCTTAACATGACGAAATTGTGTGTACGGTATTGCCTCGATCTCCCCTAACTGCTATTTTCTTCATAACATATTGTCCTGTTTTCATTTTATTTCAGAGCATCGTGGGCCACATGCGTCCCATGGGCCGCCAGTTTGACACCCCTGGTCTAGACCAAGTGAGATAAGTATATTAAAGATTACCAGGATGTGCGTGTTTCGTTGGAGTGCATGAGGCCAACATTCAAGCCCATGAACGGTTTCGATAATGGATGCAACAGCACGAGTTGTGAATTTCTTTTTGCTTGATACCGGTACTTGGGATGAACTTATTCTTTCACATTTTCTCACGAGGAGTCAAGAACCGTAATAATGAAAAGCAGGAAAATTGAATTTTCCACAAAACCACACAATTATCAACGCCTTTCTCCAAAATTCCACACCAGCCTCCCCGATTCACGAGAGGTCTTTGATTGGATAGTTGCGAACTCTCAAACCTCCGGTTTCTAATCCGTTTCTACACCAACCGGGCTTTCTCGTCTCCCCCAAAAAGAAATATATATATATATAAACATTTATCTCATTATTTCTTCACCCATATAAAATTAGCAGTGACATGTTATGTTAACTTTTCTTTATAGGTGAGCCTCAATATCCACCGAATCCTTTCTTTTCTCTTAAAACTTTATTAATTCATTTTGAAAATTAAAAAATCGTAAATCCTGACACGTTTAGAACAGTAACCTACATTCTATAGCAAAAGCATGTCATTCGACTCATGAACATTTCTTGTTCGGTTTCCAAATTGACGAATCAATGCTAATTAAACAGTAACTTCTTCAAAATATAATAAGTATTCCTTATTAATAAATATTATTCCCTCAATACATGTACCAAGGGGAAAATATGAATACGTTTAAAAGTAAAATTGCACACACACACGCACGCACACACACACACACACTTGATTTAGTATTTCTGGTATTGTATGTGTTTAGCTCTTCGACCCTCAGTTTTGCATGCACTTGTAGTAAAAACTACGAAATGCACCAGACTATATTTAGAATTGAAGATACGCATCTAAAGAAATGAAAGCCTTAAAAATCCATATTGTTGTCATTATCAATTGTTTATCAATAGCTGACGGAAATGTGAAGCCTGGTACCGATGTCTTGGATTGCACTATTACGACCGAATAATGACTAACGAAATGTATAATTTTTTATAGTTGTTAATCTTGTATTGTTACTCACAACCCTAGTAAACATAATAATGAAGACATGTTACTGGAATTTGAAGCCAAAACTCCTGCATTTTGCTTGGAATACTTTTGAAGATGCGAATGAATCTAGTGTTTGAAGGTGTACGTATATTATGTTTGAAGATTTCAGCTTATATATATATATTTTTCTGTATAAATTAGATCAAATTCTGAGGTTTCGTTGCATCACGTGAATGGATATACTGAATTTACAAAGAAACAGGTTATTGTAAATTGGATATTTTTCAGCGTTAATCTTTGAATTCCGATTGTAGACAGAAAATAGATTTTCGTGCCTGTGAAAGCATAGTTATTTCCAACAAAAAGTTGTCCATGTGAAAAAGCCTGGTTGGTTGCTTCCACTTTCTTGCAAATTGGGCAAAAAATTCAGAACTTCAAAATAATGGAAGGGAATCATTTTTTTCGTGGAAAGCATTCACGATGGTTAGGTAATGAAATTTTTGAATGAATTGGGCCTTTGATATCACGTTTTCATCCGGACGAAAACTATCTAATTGTGAAGATTGCAACATAGTTTGATTGCATGCAAATATGAAAAATTAGATTTTGCATGCATAAAGTTGAACCTTGTAAAAGGGCGGTATAAATTATTTTCACCCATTTAGAGAAGTGCTGTAGAAACCTTGATGCAATATTTAAGTCTGATGTAGAGAATTCTAAATCTTTTTATTTTACGTGTTAAATCCAAATTTTACTGTAGCAAAAACATTACTTTGCCAAGCTCTGAAATATGAACCCGATTTTAAAAGAATTCTTGGTCGAACCTAATTTTCTATTACCTCAAAGGTTAATTAATAAAGTAAATTTGTATCTGCTGTCATTAAAACTGACTAAAGTTTAAAATTTCCCATTTCTTATGGCCAGCAAAATTGCAATTGTGATAAAATATTGGCATTGTGCTGATGGTTAACCCTGGAAAACTGTATTTGGCTTATTGTCAATAGCGCTATCTGGTGTAACGGTCTAGCATTGTTGGTTTTGTATGTACTGATAAGCACAATTCGCAATAATAGCTGTAGCCATAAAAGCCTTTCAAACTTTTTGATTGACCTGGTCTATCAGGGCCTAAAACAGTGATGCGGAAAAAGAATTATCAAAAACTCATCTTCAGTATTAAATTTGAAAAATATGTACTGAAAGGTATCCAGGATTTTTTGAAATTATTTAAAATTTGTCTTCGATGGTGCATTATATGTTAGAACATGATTAGAAACTGAATAATTAAAAATAAACATATTAAATTACTTTTTTAAATGTTGCATGAAAATAGCTGTATCGCAAAACTCGACAAACCAAATTTAAATAAAGATATTTTCATTCTGTAAATTGCAATATAAAGACAAAAATCTCATTATTGTATTCCAAGTCTAGAAATTTAAGTTTTGAGAAAAAGAAAATTTGTAAAAATTACTTGACCCTACTCTTTCTTAGCATGCAAAAATTATCAGAGCATTTGAAGAATAACTGAGTTATGCTGTTTTGCGTAAAGGTAAAATGGTAAACTGATTTTTTGAGAAAAAACATTTTAACCGTTCGCACTGGAGTAAAACTGGTTTGTTTGATAGTGCTGCCATCTATCGAGCAGCATATAAACCATTACATTTAAAGTGTGAATAAAAGCAATATTGGGTGCAAAGAATTGAATTTTAAAAGATTGTAAATAATCTTCTTCATTTTAACGTGGTTTTTAAGGTTAAATTTTAATTTGTGTATTACTTTAGTCTATCGTCATATTTGTATTGCTATTTGCAGGTAAATGTTCCTTCACAATTGAGAAGTTCGCAAAACAGCTCAAAATTTAAATTAATACACGAAACAAGTTTCAATTTTTGCATACAATGTATGGACCAGATTTATTTTCATCATCTGTGTACCTTCATTTTTCGAAATCAATACTAGTGGGGGTGAGTTGAAAAAAATTGAAGTTTGAAAGTATTATTTATAACAGCAGTTTAAAAATCTCCAATTAAAATGTCGACATTTTACATTTAACTTTCGGTTATTTAGAGAAGTCCCTTTTGAAATATTGTAGCTAACTTAGCGGATGTACATCTTTAAGTTCCAAATTCCTAACTTATGCAGACAACCAAATGTAATATTACTTTCGATGATTGAAAGCAAAGTGGATACAGGTATCTCCAATAGCACAGCTTAAAGGTAAACCAGTGCATTGGGGCACTAAATGACCACTAGATGACAGCACTACATAGTAATGTAAGCTCTAATTGCTTTACAACAGGGTTTCTTAACCTGTGGTTCATGGACCCCTTGGGGGTCCATGGGTCATATTTTGGGGGTCCGCCGACTGATCCTAATTTTTAAAATGTTTGCATTAATATTTAGCCAGCAGTGGTATATATATATATATAATATAACCCGGACCTACTTCATCCTTAGCGCGCTCTGTATGGCAACCCTGTTTCTTTTTCCGCTCCTCCGGAGAAGACAATTTGAGGCGCTTTTTCGCGCATGCTCATTTATTTCTCTTTTGTTTTAGCCTTTTCATTGGTCGATAATTTGTTTGAGTTTGAAATAGCGGTATAATTTTAAATTTGATTCACGATTTTATTTCCGTTGGATCTGCCCTGGAGGTAAGACGTACATTTATTTTTGTCTTTCATCTGTTTGTGAGTAGCATATTTTTTTGGTGTTTTCTTAGCTTATATTATTGCTAAATGCTTGATTTCACTATGGAATTAGCTCTTGCTGACGTTTTGAATGCGAAAAATAAATATTCAGTTGGCTATTTTAGTGTTTTACCAGTCATGGGTAAGAAAGCGTTGTTGGAATAATGTATGAAAGAGGGAATGATTTCATCGATGTATAAATGTCCAAAATATGGATCACAAATGAGTTTGAAGCCGAGACATAAGGGTATATCCTCCATCGATACAAGATTCCTTGCCGCTTTTTCAAGTGTTTTTTGTGTCTTAATGTTTCATTTGATTATTTGATATTTTTTGTAGCCCAAAATGTCCAAAAAAAAGGAAGTATGATGAAAATTATGTAAACTATGGATTCTGCTGCATGAAGGAATCGGACGGTGTTGAAAAGCCACAATGCTTTCTGTGTGGAAAAGTTTTGGCAAACGCCAGTATGAAACCGGCAAAATTGATAGAGCATCTCAAATCTCTTCATCCTGAAAATGCATCTAAAGATCTAGAATTTTTTACAAAGAAGAAAGCCCAGTTTTCGAAATCTGGAACATTAACCAAACTTGGATTTGGTATTCCACAAAAACCTTTGGTTGAGGCATCTTTCAGAGTTGCATATCGTATTGCCAAAAGTAAGAAACCGCATACTATTGGAGAGACATTAATTAAGCCATGTGCGCTGGAAATGGTTGAATTAGTTTGTGGACTGGAACAGAGAAAAAAACTTGAGGCTATTCCATTGTCCAAGGATGTGATACATTCAAGAATAGTTGAAATTTCTTGCAATATCTTGAAACAGATCATCGATGAATTGAAAGCATCGCCATTTCCCTTTAGTATGCAACTGGATGAAACTAGACATCTCGAATTGTAGTCAACTTCTTGTTTTTGTTCATTACGTGTCTGCTGATACTATCAAAGAAGAATTCTTATTTTGTGAGCCTCTTTTGCAAACTACAAAGGCAGTTGATGTTTTAGCGATTTTAAATGTTTTCTTTTCCAAACACGACTTCGACTGGAAACAAAAACTTCATTCACTTTGTACGGATGGAGCACCTGCGATGCTTGGCAATAAATCTGGTTTTGCCCATTTGGTAAAAAAAGAGGCTCCTAATGTTATTGTTACACATTGTTTTTTACATAGACATGCACTGGCTACAAAAACTCTTCCAACCAGCTTAAAAGAAGTATTGTCAATAGTTATTAAAACTGTGAATTTTATTAGAAGTAGAGCTCTTAATCATCGTCTTTTTAAAACACTGTGTCAAGAAATGAACGCAGAACATGAGGTACTTCTGTACCACACGGAAGTGCGCTGGCTGTCACGAGGGCAGGTTTTGAAACGAATTTTCATGTTGAAGACAAGTATCACTTTTTTTAGAAGAAAAAGATAACTCACTCTTCGAATATTTCAAGAAAAAAGATTTTATATGTAAATTGGTTTACCTGGCAGACATTTTTAACCACATGAACGATATATGTCTTTCAATTCAAGGGCCTGATACAACAATTATGGATGCCACTGAGAAACTACAGGCATTTTTATTGAAAATGTCACTTTGGAAAATTAGAATTCAAAATGGGATATATGCAAACTTTCAAATGTTGGACGAAGTGCTTTTTGAAAATGGATCTCGGCAAGATAGTTTGTTATTGAATAACTTGAAAAATGAAATCTGTGAACACCTGGAAGTACTTCAAGTTTCATTTGAAAAATATTTCAATTCGGATGGAATAAATATAAAAGATGAGTTGTGGATTCGTAATCCTTCTTTGTGATATTGACTGTATCGATGACATGAACCTTGCCAAAGATGAGCTAATTGATTTGAAAACAAAGTCCTTGTTAAAAATGGATTTCGATTCAAAAACTCTTGGAGAGTTTTGGTCTTTAAGAGAAGCCTACCCATTGCTTGTAAAACGAGCTATGGCAGCCATTATTCCGTTTGCTACAGTATATCTTTGCGAAGCGGGATTTTCCACACTTGTCACAATAAAAACAAAACATCGAAATCGACTGAATGTCGAACATGATATGCGCGTTGCTTTGTCGAAAACCATCCCTCAATTCAATCTGTTAATCAAGGAAAAGCAGCAACAGCCTTCACATTAAAAATTTTAATTTCTTCAAATTTTTTATACTATTGAAATAAAAATATTAAAATAATTAAATAATAAAACAGAATATATTTTGTAATAAATGATGTTTAAGCAATTTTTTTTTCAGAGGGGTCCGTGACATATTTAAAATTTTTAAAGTGGTCCATTGTGCCAAAAAGGTTAAGAAACACTGCTTTACAATGTTATTTTATCCTCCTTATGAAGACTGATTTAATGTTACTGTTTATAACTTCCGTAAAAATGTCACGAGAATTTCAAAGGAAAGTTTAAGACTAAATTAACACTATATGAAGGTAGCAATGTAAAATTAATTGGATTAGCATCTTTTTCGACACATTTTCAATCCTATTTGATTTTAAGAAAATAATGATACTGTTTTAGAAATTTCCTTTTACACGAAGTATTCACATTTTAAACAAGTTAAGTTGAATTGAATCGATTATTACTAGTGTTTTCGAAAATGATTTTTATATCAGTATTTAAACATAAAAATGTAAAAAGTTTAACTGCTTAGATTTAGTTTTCTATTAAGTAGGTTAAAATACGCGAGGGATGCAGACTTGACATAGCATTGATTAATATTGGGTTCGATTTTTGTAGTAGCCAAGTGCAAAATCGATTCTAAATTTTCATTCGTCAAGGGTTATTTATATTTATGACTGAAAGTTTGTTCACAGATATAGGCTGACCCGCAGAGGGCATCTTAATGCATTATATAGCAACGAAGTTTTAACCTAAATTATGTATCGTGTGAATTGCTAAAGTTAAAATAACACAAGTTGGCAGCCAGAGGTCTGCATCCCTGAAATACATCAAAATAATTCAAACGACAATTTAATATTTAAAAAATAAAGAAATAAGCGAATATTACCATGGCTGCAAATTTGGGGCTTTCCATTTTAAATTATTTAAAAAACCGGAGATAAATATAATGATATAAATATTAAACCATCTCTCTTATTAGAGATGTCTGCTTGACCGTGTCACCAATCAGGTGATTGATTTTTAGTAATGAATACATAGTCAATAAATTAAGTGAACCTTGAAGAGCCAAAGTCATTAAAGAAGTCTGGTGGAACAATAAAAAAACATTCAGTGAAAATGCGACTTATCAATGAAAGTGTAGTCCAGTTGGAAGAGCAATGGATTATCAACCGGAGGGTTGCTAGTTCGAAACTCAGTCCAGCCAAATACCGTCGTGGGGTTTGATGCACGTTCAATCTGTCTCAAATATACTCGCGTGGAAGAGGGGTTGGGTTGAGAGCTCGGGTGTTGTTTTCGACATCTGACCGTGGTTCAAAATGACATTGTCTTTGGACCACTTAGGGCCATCACCAATAGCCCCTTGTGATGCTCCAGTGCGACGTTAACTACCTTATCATTGAAATATTAACATTCAATAGTTTCAATCCTCTATACTTAGGAAATTGATGGAACATTTTCAGATTGGTTGGTATTTGAGAGGACACTATTTGAGAGGAAGTGCTAAACTTAAAGCTTTTCAGATAAGAACTAATTTTAATACTTAACCAACATATATATATATAACAACCATAAGACGTGATTTATTAATTGTTCCTTTTACAATTGTAATAAGATAATAAAATTTTACTTTATATTTATAATTTTATATTTATATTTTTTAAATTTTATATTTATATATTTTTTTAAATTTTATATTTATAAAAATGGCGAATAATTTTACTTTAAATTTCATATCAAAATTTTTTATACGTTTTCAATTGACATGTATATATATAAATAATTTTCTACTGCCGTTTTCTGAGATACATGGTATACCTTAATGTACCGACCGGTCATTTTGACCAGTTGGGGAATTAAATTTTTAATATTCTCAAAACATCCTGGAATTTTCCTTCGTTTTCTTAACTATACAGCATTTTGTGACACATTTTTTAGTTTACTGTGGGCGATTGCTGACATTGTGAAATAATTATTGGGAATTTTTTCACATCGTTCCTGGACGCATTGTAAGCACATTTTGAGAATTTTTTGATGATACCGAACGAAAATTAATTTTGTATTTTTGAAACCCAATTACAGTTTGTTTTTAAAAGATTTCGTTGTTTCGATTAGCAGAGTTTTCAAACTGAATATGAAGATTTATAAGAACCAGAAAACTTGAAAGAACTATAGGTAGGCAATTGAAAGTTCCAATATATGAAAAGTCATTGAGCTTGTTTTCGTAATGAAAATAAGATTACGAATATCTGTGCTGGTTGTAGAAAAACAGGGCTGTGGAAATTTTATCTAAACATATTTGTAAAATTATTTATTCTTTTGTATCCATTAGTCTACTTGTAAAATTTGCAGTAAGCTAAACAAAAAATATTGAACTATTACTATTTTTATTCAAAAAAGTATCATGCAGTTTCAATATTTAAGTGAAAATATAATATTGAATTATTAGAAATTCATTTCCCTTATCACTTGCATTAATTGTATATATATATATATACAATTAATGCAATATATATATATACACGAGTTATTAAAAATTATCGTGTCTCCAAATGTGAGGCGCAGGGAATCTGGGACTTTTTTCACTAAGCCTAAATATGGCTGGTAACATTTTTCGTAAACATTTAGACCCCTGGAAACAACACACAAAAAGCACAAAAGTTTCTAGCACAACTTATTGACCTGCGTAAAATTGTTACACGCGTGTATAAGAAAAATATTCTATTTCTGCAGATCATCACCACTCTCTCTAGAACGCATAAAGAACAGCTCAGAATAAATTTGACTAGTATTAGTATGTACACTGGATAATTACACCTCTGATGTATAGTATTTCATGCCTGTCAACTTGCGCGAGTTTTGGAAATTTAACAATTAATAATTATCGTAATAACCTCACTTGCTGATAAATCATAATTTAATTTATGTGTAAAAATGCATTTAGATGAGCATTTTTGGGTGAGCCAAGAATAATTATGGACAGGAAGTCTTAAGCTTAAGGAAGCTTTGGTTGGACCGAACTCTCAATCCTCCGATTGCTAATTAGTTACTTTTCCAACTGCAGTTCATTACTTTGTTGGATTGTATCACGAAACGTTTGTAAAAACATAAACGGACAATTATACAAATGATATCCGATTTTGAGACGAAATTCAAGTTGGATATGTGTTTAAAATATACATGTTTTACTAACCAAGGATAGTAATAGGACCGTGGTAGCCCGGTTGGAAGAGTAACGGATTAGCAGCTGGAGGGTTGTGAGTTAGAATCCAACCAAAGACCGTCGTGTACATGGTGGATTGGTGCACATTGAATCTCGTGGCCTCAAATGTCCTCGCGTTGGTATGGTGTGGATGTTTGGAGAGTGTTTTGATTGGTTTAAAATTACGTGGGGTTGTTCTTGGATCTTTCCCTTCAGGTTCGATCCCTAACAGTCGCCAATAACCCGTTGTGTTACTCCAGTGCGACGTTAATTTAAATACCTACCTAGCTACGATTTAAAATTGTTTTTATCCGGACACAACGAAAGAAGTTGAATAGTCTTTATTCAATTGTTTTCAGATTCTCATCGTTTTATATGTCGATGTGTTTACCTGTACTGGTTGAGGAGCTTTTTCGGTTAAAATGTCACGATTCACTCATCATCTATGCTCATCAGATTTTACTGTCAAACATTTTAATTGATTGTCCTATTTTTAATCATCATCGTTCGAAATTTTTTAAATATCAATTTTAAATGTGTAACATCTTATTAGGGAAAACTCTTATCCAAACCTTTTTCCTTTTTTAAGTACCATTGGATTTTTAAATTTCATGTGATTTTATCCATCACGATATTTATATCATCCATTATTTCCATACTTTTTTATATTATACGTCATGTTGATCATCATGTTTTTAATCATAGAACTTAATCATACTGTTTCAGTCAATAATTTCTACTTTATTTCTTTCCACGAATACTTTTTTTATATTCTCCTGATTTAAAAAAAACACGAAATAAATTTTGTGTTATGTAAATTTCTTGCGCAAGACTTACCTTTTATTAAAATGTTTTTATATTTACATTGATCTCATTTCTTTTTATCTTGCGTTTGGCGCAGGACCTTGCACCATACAAAACCTTAATTATCGTGCAAAATGGCTGCTGAATAAATCCGGCAACCGTTTCCCTTTTTAAAAATGGATATTGTGATTTGGGCTGAATCAGTGGAGATGACTTAATTGTGCAGAGATAAATGAAAGGATCGGGCAACAGCTGCTTTCCAGTGCATGCGTTGCTTACTGTCTTCGGTGGATGAGTTTTTCACTTCAACGGCGGTGAATGCATAGTTGCTTTGTGCCTTGTTCAAAGTAGAATGCAACACTTACTAAACAATTTGTGACTGCCATCCAATTATAAAGAGGTCTCTAAAGGGAAACGAAATTTCTTTTCTATTGAAAAAGTTCCAGAATCCATCTTTGATTCTCCATAGTATTTACAGAAATACATTTCTTTAAAATCAGCTCGTTTTCTCTATAGATATCTAGAATTCTAGGTAATTTTTTACTATAGAAATGAAATTTCGTTTCTCTAGAATTCTATAAAACTGAAATTTTGGTCGTTAGGGACAAGCAGACGAATCGATTCCATCTTCGAGAATATTCGCTTGGAATACCTGTGGAGTCGTGGAGAACCTTATCTTGGATTTCGAATAGAAATGTTCTCGAGACGAGACTCAAAAGATAGATGAGAGATTTTGAAAGAATTATCAGTTGAATTGTCTTTTAACATGTCGTTAGCAAACTGCGATACAATACAGCGTCTTATTCCCTTCTAGTTAAAAAACAATCCTGGGATGATAAAAGCAAAAGGCGATAATGAAAATTTTTGGATAGATAATATATATATTGATTTACAGCGTTGAACTTTCCTTCACACTTAAATGTGTACTTTAAAATATAGAAAAACGTCGATTTTACTACCTAAATATTTTGAACTCAAGAATAGAAACACAATTATTAAATTACGCCAATCTGACGTTTCTTCAGCTTTATTCTATTAGAAAAAAAATCTTGATTAGAAGGCATGGATCGCCCCGGAAGATATCTTGCTCTCAATAGCGCGACAGACTTATTCAGACAGCGCTTTCCCTCTTTCTGTGGCTCTCTCCGTTTGTTGTAGATTCATCGTGGTTGCCTTAAAGGCTCCAGCACGAGTGCCTGGAGTTGTTCCGAGACGTTTTCTGAACATCTTTTGGTATATATTCTTATTGTGGGTGAATATATGACTTATTGTGGGTGAATGGACTTGTGGATTAGGTCTAGCTGGAGCTAGACGTTCAGATTAGCAAAAACAACGTGTAAAATTCTCATAAAAAATATTTCATACCGAAAACGAACTACAGCTAGAGCAGGAATGCACAGACTTGTTAAGACCAAGGGCAACAGATTAATTGGATTATGGGAGGACCGCCCAAAAACCATGAAAAAGAGGGAGAGAGTTTATCATATTTTTTAATACAGGTTGTTACAAAGAAAGAATAAAAGTAAATAATTTAATCTGATGCGTGCATTTATTTAACAATTATCTTAACATTGGATCGATTTTTATAGGTAGCCAAGTGGAAAACGGATTCTACATTTTCATTTGTCAAGCGGTTCCTATTTTTCGATGGGACGCGGTAGCCCGATTGGAAAAAATAACGTATTAGCAACCGGAGGTTTGCGAGTTCGAATCCAACTGACCGTCGTGTACAAGGGGGCTGGCGCACGTCCAATCTGTCGTGGCCTCAACTGTACTTCACGTTGGCTTGGTGTGGAAGTTTGGAGAGAGGTGCCAGCTCAGGTGTTGCTTCGTCATCTGATCGTGGTTCAAAATGACGTGGTGTTCTTGGATTTATTTACGTGGTGTTCTTGGATTTATTTACGTGGTGTTCTCCCTTTGGATTAATCCTGGGCCGTCACTAATATCCCGTTGTGTTACTCCATTGTAACGTTATTTAAAATACCTGCGGGATTTAAAATTGTTTTCATCCCCTCTACAAACTCAGGAAAAATAGAACGGGGGTTAATATCTGGCGTATGTTTCCCGCAGGATGAATACAAAATTTGATGTCAATTGGTCTGACAGTGATCGTAAAAATAGTACTCAATGTTATTCATATAAGGGAATAACATTGTTGTAACTATGTCGAATAGTTCTTAGCCCCCTCTGCAGGCTCAAGCTGAATAGAACGGGGGTTAATATGCAGCCTACGTTACCCGCAGGATTCTACTGAATACACTCGTATTCAGAAGAATTATATATATATGTATGACTGTCTACTTACAATGTTCTGAGCCGTTTTGTGAATGTCCTAAATTCTATCAAAACATTTATAAAGCAAAAGGAAAAAATACCCAGAATTAGAAAATGAAACTTGACTTTTTGACTGAATGTTCCTTACAGACATTATGGAACATTTGCAAACATTTAATTTGGGTTTACAAGAAAAGGAAAAATGATTATTGATTTGTCACAAACTGTATTTAGGTTTGAAGGTAAACTTCGGTTTTTGTGTATGATTTAATAATTTGCCACGAGTAAAAGCAAATATAATTAATATGAAAGAAGAAAATTAGACGAATATATATATACAAAGTGAAATTGGAAGAATTGCAAGGGATGTAGAACGCGTAGGTTTGAATATTTGAAAAGTTTTAAATCTATATTTACGTATTTAGTGAACCCATTTATTTGTGGTAGTATGGAAGATGGATTTCCAGCTTCTAAAATAATAGTTGTTGAAAAAGCAGCTGCGGAATTGGAGTTCTTAGAGATGAAAGAGGATGAGGTATTGCAAATGCAGCACAAATCTACTTCTCTAACTGAATTTTGGAAACTCGGGCCAGAATCAAAATATCCACACTTAAAGAAAGCCAGTTTGCCGTGTCATTTCAATTTTTGGTACAACGTATTGTTTTGTACTCCACAATGAAGTTAATGAAGTCGAAATATCGTTCACAGTTGACCAACCAATATCTCAGAATTGCTGCGAACGGCTTATATGCGAAATTTAAAAAATTTGACAAAAGGTGTTCGTTAAATGTTATACTTTTAATTGATGCATTTTTATTATACTTTATTATTTAATTTTAAAATAATGTTTTTGTAATTTCTTTCTGTTAATTATATTTTCTTATTTATGTATATATGTATGTATGTATGTATGTATATATACTTTACATAGCACTTACGACTTGTGTAGAATATGTCATAGTATTAATTAAATGAAGTAAAATTTGATTTGTGTACTTAAATACTATTATGCGGCTCTTTATAATATATGAAAAACCAGCATGCAGCTGTATTTGACCTCATGGATGTCCACCCCTGTACTAGAGTATGAAACTGAAGACAAAGACATTTAGATAACGAAAGGTTTGTTATACATAATATCGTGATGAGTTAGTGATTGAAAACAAACTACTTACTGTGCTGATAAAAAGCCCATTCGCCGCAAACTAATCAGTATGGTACATTAAATCCTATTGAGTTTTGTGCTAGGTAATCCGATTTAAATAAGCTGGATTTAAATCCATTGACTTTTATGAAAAGAATCACTGATTTAAATGAAATTTTAAAATTTTATTTCTGTATAAGTTTATAAAATTTGAAGCACAAGTGAACAAAAATGGGCACGAAATGCGGAAACGTCCAATAGACATTCTTGAAGGTACGTAGATAGAGGATAGAAAAAATGTCGCACAGGAACAACATAAACGAAATACGTTTGAAAACTGGAGTGTAGAAGCTGCGCGTTTCCGAACTCAAAAAATCGTCCTTTCAGTTGTAAGAGGAGCATTTTCAATTCCTGTGAGATGCATTCCTTCCTGAGTGTATTTATCACTTCTGTGTCAGTAAAACATTTTTATGTATGACTGTTACTTGATATTGCAAGTCTTGTGCCTGGCGCAGCTTGACGTGATAAGGAGGGGCACAAATTTTACACCCTTAAAAACTGGACTCCGGAACCCGCGCGCTACTCCTGGTATTCCTTTTCTCTTTTAAGCCGCGCCGGAGGCGCGGAAAATTTTCACTTTTTCTGTTGCACTCTAAGAACTTACTTCGATTCTACAGAAGTTCCCCTTTTGGTTTTCGGACGGCGAGGCTTCGCCTCGCTGCGCCCGAAAACCAAAAGGGGAACTTTTATAAAACCGAACATACACTGCTGGCCACCCAAATTGCAACACCAAGAAAGACAAGAGATATCACAACAAAATTTATTTTGTAGATAACATGTTGACCAAGTATCAAATGATTCAATTTATAGACTTCTGTGAAGTGTGGTTCCTGCCAAAATCAGTAGCCAGAGTAGCCGCCATTGTTGGAGATCACCGCTGCCACACGCCTCGGCATTGATTCAAAGAGACTTTGGATGTGTTCTTGGGGTACAGCAGACCAAGCAGCTTCCACACGTTGCCAAAGTTGATCTGGTGTGGCAGCTGGGGATGTATTCTGGGTCAATCGTTGAGCAACCATGGACCACATGTTTTCTATCGGCGAAAGATCCGGAGAGCGAGCTGGCCAGGGAAGCAATTCAATCTGGCGATTGACGAAGAACCCTTGGACAATGCGTGCCACGTGTGGTCGCGCATTATCCTGTTGAAATATGGCTGTGGGCAAGCCCTGAAGGTAAGGAAGGACAACTGGCTCCAACACCTCGGAGATGTAGCGCTGGCTGTTTAAAGTACCGGCAATGCGTACTAGAGGAGTGCGAGAGTGATATCCAATACCGCCCCATACCATAATACCCGGTGCAGGACCAGTGTGGCGGTGCATAACGCAGCTGTTCAGCATCCTCTCTCCACGGTGTCTCCAGACTCGAATCCGACCATCGTGGTGTTGCAGACAGAAGCGTGACTCGTCAGTAAAGACAATTTCATTCCATTCTGCCGTCCACATCCTTCTTTCATCGCACCATTGGCGGCGGAAACGTCTGTGGTTCTGCGTCAAGGGTAGACGAAGCAATGGACGTCTTGCGGACAGACCACTCTGCTGTAAACGGCGTCGAATGGTACGCGCAGACACTGGATGATGCGGTACAGACTGAATGTGCTGTGCTATGGTTCGTGATGTGGCTGAGCGATCCGTCACTGCCATACGCACAATATGCCTGTCATCACGTGAAGTGGTGCACTGAGGTGCGATCGAACACGTCGGTCCGTCGTACCCTCCTGCATCCAACGATCACATATCTGCATTACAGTTGTTTGGTTTCGTCCAACACGACTACCGATTTCTCTGAAAGATAATCCACAATCTCGGTAGGCCACTATCCTTCCTCTGTCGAACTCGGATACTTGATCAAAAGATGATCGCTGTTTTCTACGAGGCATAATTGATCGTTTTTTTTGAAAAACCACAAGAAAAACACAATTGCCGTACTTGAAATCGTCGAAATCTCCAAGCCTTAAATAGCGCTTTGAAGTGGCGCCACAGGCGCGCGTGATGTGCGTCTGCGCTGAAATTCTAATCATTTGCATATCTCACCTCCGCTAATGTATGTTGTAAATTTCATATTATTTGCATACTTCCTTCAGGGTGTTGCATTTACGGTGGCCAGCAGTATATATTTCCAATACTTCCATCCTCATCCTGGTTCCCTTCCCTAATGCCATGGAATCCCTTACCGATTTCTCCCGTTCCAAGTCAATGGTGGTTTCTAAACTCGCAGTGCCTACAGTATTCTGGCACACCTTCGCCCTAAAAAATAAGCGATTTTAAAATCGGACGATAAGTTTTTAAATGGGAATTTTTTTCCTGCCGGAGGGGAGTGATTTCCCATGTTAAACGGCGAAAAAAGCGAAACTTCGGCACTCTTTTGCGGACCATTCGAGAACTTACTATCCGATTGGTCTGCCAATTTTTGACCCGTATATTTTTGAGACCAGGAACAAGTTGAGCCATTCCATTTTAAAATCGGTTCATTAGTTCGGGAGCTATGGCCTCCCAAAGTTGCCAAGGCAGAGGTCCGGGAAATCAACTTTTCCCGTTTTTTCCCAAACCGCTCGTACGATTTGTCTGAAAATTTTAGGGGATATTCTGGGCATATCTCAAAGTAATCGTACCGAGTTATTTAAAAATCTATCGAGGGGTTTGGATTTTCCCATTTGGGCCCATGTTAAAATTGGGACCCGTGAATGCACTGAAATTTGGTTGATTCCCGTTTCTCCCAAACCACTCCTACGATTTGTCTGAAAATTGCTGTGCATATTCTCTGCATATCCAAGATTAATCGTACCAAGCGATTTTAAAATCCATCGAGGGGTTTGGGAGTTACAGCCTACGAAAGTTACGAAAATGTGCAAATCGTCTCCATTCCTCGTGAAACGCACGTTTTTCGCATTTTTCCTAAAAGAGACGTAATTCCGGCTCTAATAATGCTAGCAACACGTTCTAACTTGCAGGATAGATGTTTTGTCTCGTTCTAAAGAGATCCACAAAGGGATTTTAAAATCCATCGAGTGGTTTTTGAGTTAGAGCAAATCAACCAAAATTTGGTTGATTCCCATTTTCTCCCAAACCACTCCTACGATTTGTCTGAAAATTGCTGTGCATATTCTCTGTATATCAATCATTAATCGTACCAAGCGATTTTAAAATCCATCGAGGGGTTTGGGAGTTACAGCCTACGAAAGTTGGAAAGTGTGCAAATCGTCTCCATTCGTCGTGAAACGCACGTTTTTCGCATTTTTCCTAAAAGAGACGTAATTCCGGCTCTAATAATGCTAGCAACACGTTCTAACTTGCAGGATAGATGTTTTGTCTCGTTCTAAAGAGATCCACAAAGGGATTTTAAAATCCATCGAGTGGTTTTTGAGTTAGAGCAAATCAACCAAAATTTGGTTGATTCCCATTTTCTCCCAAACCACTCCTACGATTTGTCTGAAAATTGCTGTGCATATTCTCTGTATGTCCAAGATTAATCGTACAAAGCGATTTTAAAATCCATCGAGGGGTTTTTGATTTAGAGCATATCACTTTTTTCCCCCCGGACTGCACTGAAATTTGGTTGATTCCCATTTTCTCCCAAACCACTCCTACGATTTGTCTGAAAATTTTAGGGGATATTCTGGGCATATCCCAAAGTAATCGTACCGAGTTATTTAAAAATCTATCGAGGGGTTTGGGCGTTACAGCCTATGAAAATTTTGTGAAGTGTGCAGTCTGCATTCCTTGTGAAACGACCTCTTTGCTAAAAGAGATGTAATTCCGGCTCTAATAATGCTAGCAACACGTTCTAACTTGCAGGATAGATGATAAATATTGTCCTTAAGAGATCCACAAAGCGATTTTAAAATCGGACGATAAGTTTTTAAATGGGAATTTTTTTCCTGCCGGAGGGGAGTGATTTCCCATGTTAAACGGCGAAAAAAGCGAAACTTCGGCACTCTTTTGCGGACCATTCGAGAACTTATTATCCGATTGGTCTGCCAATTTTTGTCCCGTATATTTTTGAGACCAGCAACAAGATGAGCCATTCCATTTTAAAATCGGTTCATTAGTTCGGGAGCTATGGCCTCCCAAAGTTGCCAAGGCAGAGGTCCGGGAAATACACTTTTCCCGTTTTTTCCCAAACCACTCGTACGATTTGTCTGAAAATTTTAGGGGATATTCTGGGCATATCCCAAAGTGATCGTACCGAGTTATTTAAAAATCTATCGAGGGGTTTGGGCGTTACAGCCTATGAAAATTTTGTGAAGTGTGCAGTCTGCATTCCTTGTGAAACGACCTTCTTGCTAAAAGAGACGTAATTCCGGCTCTAATAATGCTAGCAACACGTTCTAACTTGCAGGATAGATGATAAATATTGTCCTTTAGAGATCCACAAAGCGATTTTAAAATCGGACGATAAGTTTTTAAATGGGAATTTTTTTCCCGCCGGAGGGGAGTGATTTCCCATGTTAAACGGCGAAAAAAGTCAAACTTTGGCTTTCTTTTGCGGACCATTCGAGAACTTATTATCCGATTGGTCTGCCAATTTTTGTCCCGTATATTTTTGAGACCAGCAACAAGATGAGCCATTCCATTTTAAAATCGGTTCATTAGTTCGGGAGCTATGGCCTCCCAAAGTTGCCAAGGCAGAGGTCCGGGAAATACACTTTTCCCGTTTTTTCCCAAACCACTCGTGCGATTTGTCTGAAAATTTTAGGTGATATTCTGGGCATATCCCAAAGTAATCGTACCGAGTTATTTAAAAATCTATCGAGGGGTTTGGGCGTTACAGCCTATGAAAATTTTGTGAAGTGTGCAGTCTGCATTCCTTGTGAAACGACCTCTTTGCTAAAAGAGACGTAATTCCGGCTCTAATAATGCTAGCAACACGTTCTAACTTGCAGGATAGATGATAAATATTGTCCTTAAGAGATCCACAAAGCGATTTTAAAATCGGACGATAAGTTTTTAAATGGGAATTTTTTTCCTGCCGGAGGGGAGTGATTTCCCATGTTAAACGGCGAAAAAAGCGAAACTTCGGCACTCTTTTGCGGACCATTCGAGAACTTACTATCCGATTGGTCTGCCAATTTTTGACCCGTATATTTTTGAGACCAGGAACAAGTTGAGCCATTCCATTTTAAAATCGGTTCATTAGTTCGGGAGCTATGGCCTCCCAAAGTTGCCAAGGCAGAGGTCCGGGAAATCAACTTTTCCCGTTTTTTCCCAAACCGCTCGTACGATTTGTCTGAAAATTTTAGGGGATATTCTGGGCATATCTCAAAGTAATCGTACCGAGTTATTTAAAAATCTATCGAGGGGTTTGGATTTTCCCATTTGGGCCCATGTTAAAATTGGGACCCGTGAATGCACTGAAATTTGGTTGATTCCCGTTTCTCCCAAACCACTCCTACGATTTGTCTGAAAATTGCTGTGCATATTCTCTGCATATCCAAGATTAATCGTACCAAGCGATTTTAAAATCCATCGAGGGGTTTGGGAGTTACAGCCTACGAAAGTTACGAAAATGTGCAAATCGTCTCCATTCCTCGTGAAACGCACGTTTTTCGCATTTTTCCTAAAAGAGACGTAATTCCGGCTCTAATAATGCTAGCAACACGTTCTAACTTGCAGGATAGATGTTTTGTCTCGTTCTAAAGAGATCCACAAAGGGATTTTAAAATCCATCGAGTGGTTTTTGAGTTAGAGCAAATCAACCAAAATTTGGTTGATTCCCATTTTCTCCCAAACCACTCCTACGATTTGTCTGAAAATTGCTGTGCATATTCTCTGTATATCAATCATTAATCGTACCAAGCGATTTTAAAATCCATCGAGGGGTTTGGGAGTTACAGCCTACGAAAGTTGGAAAGTGTGCAAATCGTCTCCATTCGTCGTGAAACGCACGTTTTTCGCATTTTTCCTAAAAGAGACGTAATTCCGGCTCTAATAATGCTAGCAACACGTTCTAACTTGCAGGATAGATGTTTTGTCTCGTTCTAAAGAGATCCACAAAGGGATTTTAAAATCCATCGAGTGGTTTTTGAGTTAGAGCAAATCAACCAAAATTTGGTTGATTCCCATTTTCTCCCAAACCACTCCTACGATTTGTCTGAAAATTGCTGTGCATATTCTCTGTATGTCCAAGATTAATCGTACAAAGCGATTTTAAAATCCATCGAGGGGTTTTTGATTTAGAGCATATCACTTTTTTCCCCCCGGACTGCACTGAAATTTGGTTGATTCCCATTTTCTCCCAAACCACTCCTACGATTTGTCTGAAAATTTTAGGGGATATTCTGGGCATATCCCAAAGTAATCGTACCGAGTTATTTAAAAATCTATCGAGGGGTTTGGGCGTTACAGCCTATGAAAATTTTGTGAAGTGTGCAGTCTGCATTCCTTGTGAAACGACCTCTTTGCTAAAAGAGATGTAATTCCGGCTCTAATAATGCTAGCAACACGTTCTAACTTGCAGGATAGATGATAAATATTGTCCTTAAGAGATCCACAAAGCGATTTTAAAATCGGACGATAAGTTTTTAAATGGGAATTTTTTTCCTGCCGGAGGGGAGTGATTTCCCATGTTAAACGGCGAAAAAAGCGAAACTTCGGCACTCTTTTGCGGACCATTCGAGAACTTATTATCCGATTGGTCTGCCAATTTTTGTCCCGTATATTTTTGAGACCAGCAACAAGATGAGCCATTCCATTTTAAAATCGGTTCATTAGTTCGGGAGCTATGGCCTCCCAAAGTTGCCAAGGCAGAGGTCCGGGAAATACACTTTTCCCGTTTTTTCCCAAACCACTCGTACGATTTGTCTGAAAATTTTAGGGGATATTCTGGGCATATCCCAAAGTGATCGTACCGAGTTATTTAAAAATCTATCGAGGGGTTTGGGCGTTACAGCCTATGAAAATTTTGTGAAGTGTGCAGTCTGCATTCCTTGTGAAACGACCTTCTTGCTAAAAGAGACGTAATTCCGGCTCTAATAATGCTAGCAACACGTTCTAACTT
Organism: Meta bourneti; assembly: GCA_933210815.1. Lineage (NCBI taxonomy): Eukaryota > Metazoa > Arthropoda > Arachnida > Araneae > Tetragnathidae > Meta > Meta bourneti. The sequence continues at coordinate 104,633,116 of OW119926.1, forward strand.
GCAGGATAGATGATAAATATTGTCCTTTAGAGATCCACAAAGCGATTTTAAAATCGGACGATAAGTTTTTAAATGGGAATTTTTTTCCCGCCGGAGGGGAGTGATTTCCCATGTTAAACGGCGAAAAAAGTCAAACTTTGGCTTTCTTTTGCGGACCATTCGAGAACTTATTATCCGATTGGTCTGCCAATTTTTGTCCCGTATATTTTTGAGACCAGCAACAAGATGAGCCATTCCATTTTAAAATCGGTTCATTAGTTCGGGAGCTATGGCCTCCCAAAGTTGCCAAGGCAGAGGTCCGGGAAATACACTTTTCCCGTTTTTTCCCAAACCACTCGTGCGATTTGTCTGAAAATTTTAGGTGATATTCTGGGCATATCCCAAAGTAATCGTACCGAGTTATTTAAAAATCTATCGAGGGGTTTGGGCGTTACAGCCTATGAAAATTTTGTGAAGTGTGCAGTCTGCATTCCTTGTGAAACGACCTCTTTGCTAAAAGAGACGTAATTCCGGCTCTAATAATGCTAGCAACACGTTCTAACTTGCAGGATAGATGATAAATATTGTCCTTAAGAGATCCACAAAGCGATTTTAAAATCGGACGATAAGTTTTTAAATGGGAATTTTTTTCCTGCCGGAGGGGAGTGATTTCCCATGTTAAACGGCGAAAAAAGCGAAACTTCGGCACTCTTTTGCGGACCATTCGAGAACTTACTATCCGATTGGTCTGCCAATTTTTGACCCGTATATTTTTGAGACCAGGAACAAGTTGAGCCATTCCATTTTAAAATCGGTTCATTAGTTCGGGAGCTATGGCCTCCCAAAGTTGCCAAGGCAGAGGTCCGGGAAATCAACTTTTCCCGTTTTTTCCCAAACCGCTCGTACGATTTGTCTGAAAATTTTAGGGGATATTCTGGGCATATCTCAAAGTAATCGTACCGAGTTATTTAAAAATCTATCGAGGGGTTTGGATTTTCCCATTTGGGCCCATGTTAAAATTGGGACCCGTGAATGCACTGAAATTTGGTTGATTCCCGTTTCTCCCAAACCACTCCTACGATTTGTCTGAAAATTGCTGTGCATATTCTCTGCATATCCAAGATTAATCGTACCAAGCGATTTTAAAATCCATCGAGGGGTTTGGGAGTTACAGCCTACGAAAGTTACGAAAATGTGCAAATCGTCTCCATTCCTCGTGAAACGCACGTTTTTCGCATTTTTCCTAAAAGAGACGTAATTCCGGCTCTAATAATGCTAGCAACACGTTCTAACTTGCAGGATAGATGTTTTGTCTCGTTCTAAAGAGATCCACAAAGGGATTTTAAAATCCATCGAGTGGTTTTTGAGTTAGAGCAAATCAACCAAAATTTGGTTGATTCCCATTTTCTCCCAAACCACTCCTACGATTTGTCTGAAAATTGCTGTGCATATTCTCTGTATATCAATCATTAATCGTACCAAGCGATTTTAAAATCCATCGAGGGGTTTGGGAGTTACAGCCTACGAAAGTTGGAAAGTGTGCAAATCGTCTCCATTCGTCGTGAAACGCACGTTTTTCGCATTTTTCCTAAAAGAGACGTAATTCCGGCTCTAATAATGCTAGCAACACGTTCTAACTTGCAGGATAGATGTTTTGTCTCGTTCTAAAGAGATCCACAAAGGGATTTTAAAATCCATCGAGTGGTTTTTGAGTTAGAGCAAATCAACCAAAATTTGGTTGATTCCCATTTTCTCCCAAACCACTCCTACGATTTGTCTGAAAATTGCTGTGCATATTCTCTGTATGTCCAAGATTAATCGTACAAAGCGATTTTAAAATCCATCGAGGGGTTTTTGATTTAGAGCATATCACTTTTTTCCCCCCGGACTGCACTGAAATTTGGTTGATTCCCATTTTCTCCCAAACCACTCCTACGATTTGTCTGAAAATTTTAGGGGATATTCTGGGCATATCCCAAAGTAATCGTACCGAGTTATTTAAAAATCTATCGAGGGGTTTGGGCGTTACAGCCTATGAAAATTTTGTGAAGTGTGCAGTCTGCATTCCTTGTGAAACGACCTCTTTGCTAAAAGAGATGTAATTCCGGCTCTAATAATGCTAGCAACACGTTCTAACTTGCAGGATAGATGATAAATATTGTCCTTAAGAGATCCACAAAGCGATTTTAAAATCGGACGATAAGTTTTTAAATGGGAATTTTTTTCCTGCCGGAGGGGAGTGATTTCCCATGTTAAACGGCGAAAAAAGCGAAACTTCGGCACTCTTTTGCGGACCATTCGAGAACTTATTATCCGATTGGTCTGCCAATTTTTGTCCCGTATATTTTTGAGACCAGCAACAAGATGAGCCATTCCATTTTAAAATCGGTTCATTAGTTCGGGAGCTATGGCCTCCCAAAGTTGCCAAGGCAGAGGTCCGGGAAATACACTTTTCCCGTTTTTTCCCAAACCACTCGTACGATTTGTCTGAAAATTTTAGGGGATATTCTGGGCATATCCCAAAGTGATCGTACCGAGTTATTTAAAAATCTATCGAGGGGTTTGGGCGTTACAGCCTATGAAAATTTTGTGAAGTGTGCAGTCTGCATTCCTTGTGAAACGACCTTCTTGCTAAAAGAGACGTAATTCCGGCTCTAATAATGCTAGCAACACGTTCTAACTTGCAGGATAGATGATAAATATTGTCCTTTAGAGATCCACAAAGCGATTTTAAAATCGGACGATAAGTTTTTAAATGGGAATTTTTTTCCCGCCGGAGGGGAGTGATTTCCCATGTTAAACGGCGAAAAAAGTCAAACTTTGGCTTTCTTTTGCGGACCATTCGAGAACTTATTATCCGATTGGTCTGCCAATTTTTGTCCCGTATATTTTTGAGACCAGCAACAAGATGAGCCATTCCATTTTAAAATCGGTTCATTAGTTCGGGAGCTATGGCCTCCCAAAGTTGCCAAGGCAGAGGTCCGGGAAATACACTTTTCCCGTTTTTTCCCAAACCACTCGTGCGATTTGTCTGAAAATTTTAGGTGATATTCTGGGCATATCCCAAAGTAATCGTACCGAGTTATTTAAAAATCTATCGAGGGGTTTGGGCGTTACAGCCTATGAAAATTTTGTGAAGTGTGCAGTCTGCATTCCTTGTGAAACGACCTCTTTGCTAAAAGAGACGTAATTCCGGCTCTAATAATGCTAGCAACACGTTCTAACTTGCAGGATAGATGATAAATATTGTCCTTAAGAGATCCACAAAGCGATTTTAAAATCGGACGATAAGTTTTTAAATGGGAATTTTTTTCCTGCCGGAGGGGAGTGATTTCCCATGTTAAACGGCGAAAAAAGCGAAACTTCGGCACTCTTTTGCGGACCATTCGAGAACTTACTATCCGATTGGTCTGCCAATTTTTGACCCGTATATTTTTGAGACCAGGAACAAGTTGAGCCATTCCATTTTAAAATCGGTTCATTAGTTCGGGAGCTATGGCCTCCCAAAGTTGCCAAGGCAGAGGTCCGGGAAATCAACTTTTCCCGTTTTTTCCCAAACCGCTCGTACGATTTGTCTGAAAATTTTAGGGGATATTCTGGGCATATCTCAAAGTAATCGTACCGAGTTATTTAAAAATCTATCGAGGGGTTTGGATTTTCCCATTTGGGCCCATGTTAAAATTGGGACCCGTGAATGCACTGAAATTTGGTTGATTCCCGTTTCTCCCAAACCACTCCTACGATTTGTCTGAAAATTGCTGTGCATATTCTCTGCATATCCAAGATTAATCGTACCAAGCGATTTTAAAATCCATCGAGGGGTTTGGGAGTTACAGCCTACGAAAGTTACGAAAATGTGCAAATCGTCTCCATTCCTCGTGAAACGCACGTTTTTCGCATTTTTCCTAAAAGAGACGTAATTCCGGCTCTAATAATGCTAGCAACACGTTCTAACTTGCAGGATAGATGTTTTGTCTCGTTCTAAAGAGATCCACAAAGGGATTTTAAAATCCATCGAGTGGTTTTTGAGTTAGAGCAAATCAACCAAAATTTGGTTGATTCCCATTTTCTCCCAAACCACTCCTACGATTTGTCTGAAAATTGCTGTGCATATTCTCTGTATATCAATCATTAATCGTACCAAGCGATTTTAAAATCCATCGAGGGGTTTGGGAGTTACAGCCTACGAAAGTTGGAAAGTGTGCAAATCGTCTCCATTCGTCGTGAAACGCACGTTTTTCGCATTTTTCCTAAAAGAGACGTAATTCCGGCTCTAATAATGCTAGCAACACGTTCTAACTTGCAGGATAGATGTTTTGTCTCGTTCTAAAGAGATCCACAAAGGGATTTTAAAATCCATCGAGTGGTTTTTGAGTTAGAGCAAATCAACCAAAATTTGGTTGATTCCCATTTTCTCCCAAACCACTCCTACGATTTGTCTGAAAATTGCTGTGCATATTCTCTGTATGTCCAAGATTAATCGTACAAAGCGATTTTAAAATCCATCGAGGGGTTTTTGATTTAGAGCATATCACTTTTTTCCCCCCGGACTGCACTGAAATTTGGTTGATTCCCATTTTCTCCCAAACCACTCCTACGATTTGTCTGAAAATTTTAGGGGATATTCTGGGCATATCCCAAAGTAATCGTACCGAGTTATTTAAAAATCTATCGAGGGGTTTGGGCGTTACAGCCTATGAAAATTTTGTGAAGTGTGCAGTCTGCATTCCTTGTGAAACGACCTCTTTGCTAAAAGAGATGTAATTCCGGCTCTAATAATGCTAGCAACACGTTCTAACTTGCAGGATAGATGATAAATATTGTCCTTAAGAGATCCACAAAGCGATTTTAAAATCGGACGATAAGTTTTTAAATGGGAATTTTTTTCCTGCCGGAGGGGAGTGATTTCCCATGTTAAACGGCGAAAAAAGCGAAACTTCGGCACTCTTTTGCGGACCATTCGAGAACTTATTATCCGATTGGTCTGCCAATTTTTGTCCCGTATATTTTTGAGACCAGCAACAAGATGAGCCATTCCATTTTAAAATCGGTTCATTAGTTCGGGAGCTATGGCCTCCCAAAGTTGCCAAGGCAGAGGTCCGGGAAATACACTTTTCCCGTTTTTTCCCAAACCACTCGTACGATTTGTCTGAAAATTTTAGGGGATATTCTGGGCATATCCCAAAGTGATCGTACCGAGTTATTTAAAAATCTATCGAGGGGTTTGGGCGTTACAGCCTATGAAAATTTTGTGAAGTGTGCAGTCTGCATTCCTTGTGAAACGACCTTCTTGCTAAAAGAGACGTAATTCCGGCTCTAATAATGCTAGCAACACGTTCTAACTTGCAGGATAGATGATAAATATTGTCCTTTAGAGATCCACAAAGCGATTTTAAAATCGGACGATAAGTTTTTAAATGGGAATTTTTTTCCCGCCGGAGGGGAGTGATTTCCCATGTTAAACGGCGAAAAAAGTCAAACTTTGGCTTTCTTTTGCGGACCATTCGAGAACTTATTATCCGATTGGTCTGCCAATTTTTGTCCCGTATATTTTTGAGACCAGCAACAAGATGAGCCATTCCATTTTAAAATCGGTTCATTAGTTCGGGAGCTATGGCCTCCCAAAGTTGCCAAGGCAGAGGTCCGGGAAATACACTTTTCCCGTTTTTTCCCAAACCACTCGTGCGATTTGTCTGAAAATTTTAGGTGATATTCTGGGCATATCCCAAAGTAATCGTACCGAGTTATTTAAAAATCTATCGAGGGGTTTGGGCGTTACAGCCTATGAAAATTTTGTGAAGTGTGCAGTCTGCATTCCTTGTGAAACGACCTCTTTGCTAAAAGAGACGTAATTCCGGCTCTAATAATGCTAGCAACACGTTCTAACTTGCAGGATAGATGATAAATATTGTCCTTAAGAGATCCACAAAGCGATTTTAAAATCGGACGATAAGTTTTTAAATGGGAATTTTTTTCCTGCCGGAGGGGAGTGATTTCCCATGTTAAACGGCGAAAAAAGCGAAACTTCGGCACTCTTTTGCGGACCATTCGAGAACTTACTATCCGATTGGTCTGCCAATTTTTGACCCGTATATTTTTGAGACCAGGAACAAGTTGAGCCATTCCATTTTAAAATCGGTTCATTAGTTCGGGAGCTATGGCCTCCCAAAGTTGCCAAGGCAGAGGTCCGGGAAATCAACTTTTCCCGTTTTTTCCCAAACCGCTCGTACGATTTGTCTGAAAATTTTAGGGGATATTCTGGGCATATCTCAAAGTAATCGTACCGAGTTATTTAAAAATCTATCGAGGGGTTTGGATTTTCCCATTTGGGCCCATGTTAAAATTGGGACCCGTGAATGCACTGAAATTTGGTTGATTCCCGTTTCTCCCAAACCACTCCTACGATTTGTCTGAAAATTGCTGTGCATATTCTCTGCATATCCAAGATTAATCGTACCAAGCGATTTTAAAATCCATCGAGGGGTTTGGGAGTTACAGCCTACGAAAGTTACGAAAATGTGCAAATCGTCTCCATTCCTCGTGAAACGCACGTTTTTCGCATTTTTCCTAAAAGAGACGTAATTCCGGCTCTAATAATGCTAGCAACACGTTCTAACTTGCAGGATAGATGTTTTGTCTCGTTCTAAAGAGATCCACAAAGGGATTTTAAAATCCATCGAGTGGTTTTTGAGTTAGAGCAAATCAACCAAAATTTGGTTGATTCCCATTTTCTCCCAAACCACTCCTACGATTTGTCTGAAAATTGCTGTGCATATTCTCTGTATATCAATCATTAATCGTACCAAGCGATTTTAAAATCCATCGAGGGGTTTGGGAGTTACAGCCTACGAAAGTTGGAAAGTGTGCAAATCGTCTCCATTCGTCGTGAAACGCACGTTTTTCGCATTTTTCCTAAAAGAGACGTAATTCCGGCTCTAATAATGCTAGCAACACGTTCTAACTTGCAGGATAGATGTTTTGTCTCGTTCTAAAGAGATCCACAAAGGGATTTTAAAATCCATCGAGTGGTTTTTGAGTTAGAGCAAATCAACCAAAATTTGGTTGATTCCCATTTTCTCCCAAACCACTCCTACGATTTGTCTGAAAATTGCTGTGCATATTCTCTGTATGTCCAAGATTAATCGTACAAAGCGATTTTAAAATCCATCGAGGGGTTTTTGATTTAGAGCATATCACTTTTTTCCCCCCGGACTGCACTGAAATTTGGTTGATTCCCATTTTCTCCCAAACCACTCCTACGATTTGTCTGAAAATTTTAGGGGATATTCTGGGCATATCCCAAAGTAATCGTACCGAGTTATTTAAAAATCTATCGAGGGGTTTGGGCGTTACAGCCTATGAAAATTTTGTGAAGTGTGCAGTCTGCATTCCTTGTGAAACGACCTCTTTGCTAAAAGAGATGTAATTCCGGCTCTAATAATGCTAGCAACACGTTCTAACTTGCAGGATAGATGATAAATATTGTCCTTAAGAGATCCACAAAGCGATTTTAAAATCGGACGATAAGTTTTTAAATGGGAATTTTTTTCCTGCCGGAGGGGAGTGATTTCCCATGTTAAACGGCGAAAAAAGCGAAACTTCGGCACTCTTTTGCGGACCATTCGAGAACTTATTATCCGATTGGTCTGCCAATTTTTGTCCCGTATATTTTTGAGACCAGCAACAAGATGAGCCATTCCATTTTAAAATCGGTTCATTAGTTCGGGAGCTATGGCCTCCCAAAGTTGCCAAGGCAGAGGTCCGGGAAATACACTTTTCCCGTTTTTTCCCAAACCACTCGTACGATTTGTCTGAAAATTTTAGGGGATATTCTGGGCATATCCCAAAGTGATCGTACCGAGTTATTTAAAAATCTATCGAGGGGTTTGGGCGTTACAGCCTATGAAAATTTTGTGAAGTGTGCAGTCTGCATTCCTTGTGAAACGACCTTCTTGCTAAAAGAGACGTAATTCCGGCTCTAATAATGCTAGCAACACGTTCTAACTTGCAGGATAGATGATAAATATTGTCCTTTAGAGATCCACAAAGCGATTTTAAAATCGGACGATAAGTTTTTAAATGGGAATTTTTTTCCCGCCGGAGGGGAGTGATTTCCCATGTTAAACGGCGAAAAAAGTCAAACTTTGGCTTTCTTTTGCGGACCATTCGAGAACTTATTATCCGATTGGTCTGCCAATTTTTGTCCCGTATATTTTTGAGACCAGCAACAAGATGAGCCATTCCATTTTAAAATCGGTTCATTAGTTCGGGAGCTATGGCCTCCCAAAGTTGCCAAGGCAGAGGTCCGGGAAATACACTTTTCCCGTTTTTTCCCAAACCACTCGTGCGATTTGTCTGAAAATTTTAGGTGATATTCTGGGCATATCCCAAAGTAATCGTACCGAGTTATTTAAAAATCTATCGAGGGGTTTGGGCGTTACAGCCTATGAAAATTTTGTGAAGTGTGCAGTCTGCATTCCTTGTGAAACGACCTCTTTGCTAAAAGAGACGTAATTCCGGCTCTAATAATGCTAGCAACACGTTCTAACTTGCAGGATAGATGATAAATATTGTCCTTAAGAGATCCACAAAGCGATTTTAAAATCGGACGATAAGTTTTTAAATGGGAATTTTTTTCCTGCCGGAGGGGAGTGATTTCCCATGTTAAACGGCGAAAAAAGCGAAACTTCGGCACTCTTTTGCGGACCATTCGAGAGACTTACTATCCGATTGGTCTGCCAATTTTTGACCCGTATATTTTTGAGACCAGGAACAAGTTGAGCCATTCCATTTTAAAATCGGTTCATTAGTTCGGGAGCTATGGCCTCCCAAAGTTGCCAAGGCAGAGGTCCGGGAAATCAACTTTTCCCGTTTTTTCCCAAACCGCTCGTACGATTTGTCTGAAAATTTTAGGGGATATTCTGGGCATATCTCAAAGTAATCGTACCGAGTTATTTAAAAATCTATCGAGGGGTTTGGATTTTCCCATTTGGGCCCATGTTAAAATTGGGACCCGTGAATGCACTGAAATTTGGTTGATTCCCGTTTCTCCCAAACCACTCCTACGATTTGTCTGAAAATTGCTGTGCATATTCTCTGCATATCCAAGATTAATCGTACCAAGCGATTTTAAAATCCATCGAGGGGTTTGGGAGTTACAGCCTACGAAAGTTACGAAAATGTGCAAATCGTCTCCATTCCTCGTGAAACGCACGTTTTTCGCATTTTTCCTAAAAGAGACGTAATTCCGGCTCTAATAATGCTAGCAACACGTTCTAACTTGCAGGATAGATGTTTTGTCTCGTTCTAAAGAGATCCACAAAGGGATTTTAAAATCCATCGAGTGGTTTTTGAGTTAGAGCAAATCAACCAAAATTTGGTTGATTCCCATTTTCTCCCAAACCACTCCTACGATTTGTCTGAAAATTGCTGTGCATATTCTCTGTATATCAATCATTAATCGTACCAAGCGATTTTAAAATCCATCGAGGGGTTTTGGGAGTTACAGCCTACGAAAGTTGGAAAGTGTGCAAATCGTCTCCATTCGTCGTGAAACGCACGTTTTTCGCATTTTTCCTAAAAGAGACGTAATTCCGGCTCTAATAATGCTAGCAACACGTTCTAACTTGCAGGATAGATGTTTTGTCTCGTTCTAAAGAGATCCACAAAGGGATTTTAAAATCCATCGAGTGGTTTTTGAGTTAGAGCAAATCAACCAAAATTTGGTTGATTCCCATTTTCTCCCAAAACCACTCCTACGATTTGTCTGAAAATTGCTGTGCATATTCTCTGTATGTCCAAGATTAATCGTACAAAGCGATTTTAAAATCCATCGAGGGGTTTTTGATTTAGAGCATATCACTTTTTTCCCCCCGGACTGCACTGAAATTTGGTTGATTCCCATTTTCTCCCAAAACCACTCCTACGATTTGTCTGAAAATTTTAGGGGATATTCTGGGCATATCCCAAAGTAATCGTACCGAGTTATTTAAAAATCTATCGAGGGGTTTGGGCGTTACAGCCTATGAAAATTTTGTGAAGTGTTGCAGTCTGGCATTCCTTGTGAAACGACCTCTTTGCTAAAAGAGATGTAATTCCGGCTCTAATAATGCTAGCAACACGTTCTAACTTTGCAGGATAGATGATAAAATATTGTCCTTAAGAGATCCACAAAGCGATTTTAAAATCGGACGATAAGTTTTTAAATGGGAAATTTTTTTCCTGCCGGAGGGGAGTGATTTTCCCATGTTTAAACGGCGAAAAAAGCGAAACTTCGGCACTCTTTTGCGGACCATTCGAGAACTTATTATCCGATTGGTCTGCCAATTTTTGTCCCGTATATTTTTTGAGACCAGCAACAAGATGAGCCATTCCATTTTAAAATCGGTTCATTAGTTCGGGAGCTATGGCCTCCCAAAGTTGCCAAGGCAGAGGGTCCGGGAAATACACTTTTCCCGTTTTTTTCCCAAACCACTCGTACGATTTGTTCTGAAAATTTTTAGGGGAATATTCTGGGCATATCCCAAAGTGATCGTACCGAGTTATTTTAAAAATCTATCGAGGGGTTTTGGGCGTTACCAGCCTATGAAAATTTTGTGAAGTGTGCAGTCTTGCATTCCTTGTGAAACGACCTTCTTGCTAAAAGAGACGTAATTTCCGGCTCTAATAATGCTAGCAACACGTTTCTAACTTGCAGGATAGATGATAAATATTGTCCTTTAGAGATCCACAAAGCGATTTTAAAATCGGACGATAAGTTTTTTAAATGGGAATTTTTTTTCCCGCCGGAGGGGAGTGATTTCCCATGTTTAAACGGCGAAAAAAAGTCAAACTTTGGCTTTCTTTTGCGGACCATTCGAGAACTTATTTATCCGATTGGTCTGCCAATTTTTGTCCCCGTATATTTTTTGAGACCAGCAACAAGATGAGCCATTCCATTTTAAAATCGGTTCATTAGTTCGGGAGCTATGGCCTCCCAAAGTTGCCAAGGCAGAGGTCCGGGAAATACACTTTTCCCGTTTTTTTCCCAAACCACTCGTGCGATTTGTCTGAAAATTTTAGGTGATATTCTGGGCATATCCCAAAGTAATCGTACCGAGTTTATTTAAAAATCTATCGAGGGGTTTGGGCGTTTACAGCCTATGAAAATTTTGTGAAGTGTGCAGTCCTGCATTCCTTGTGAAACGACCCTCTTTTGCTAAAAGAGACGTAATTCCGGCTCTAATAATGCTAGCAACACGTTCTAACTTGCAGGATAGATTGATAAAATATTGTCCTTAAGAGATCCACAAAAGCGATTTTTAAAATCGGACGATAAGTTTTTAAATGGGAATTTTTTTCCCTGCCGGAGGGGAGTGATTTCCCATGTTAAAACGGCGAAAAAAAGCGAAACTTCGGCAACTCTTTTGCGGACCATTCGAGAACTTACTATCCGATTGGTCTGCCAATTTTTTGACCCGTATATTTTTTGAGACCAGGAACAAGTTGAGCCATTCCATTTTAAAATCGGTTTCATTAGTTCGGGAGCTTATGGCCTCCCAAAGTTGCCAAGGCAGAGGTCCGGGAAATCAACTTTTTCCCGTTTTTTTCCCAAACCGCTTCGTACGATTTGTCCTGAAAATTTTAGGGGATATTCTGGGCATATCTCAAAGTAATCGTACCGAGTTATTTAAAAATCTATCGAGGGGGTTTTGGATTTTCCCCATTTGGGCCCATGTTAAAAATTGGGACCCGTGAATGCACTGAAATTTGGTTGATTTCCCGTTTTCTCCCAAACCACTCCTACGATTTTGTCCTGAAAATTGCTGTGCATATTCTCTGCATATCCAAGATTAATCGTACCAAGCGATTTTTTAAAATCCATCGAGGGGTTTGGGAGTTACAGCCTACGAAAGTTACGAAAAATGTGCAAATCGTCTCCATTCCTCGTGAAACGCACGTTTTTCGCATTTTTCCTAAAAGAGGACGTAATTCCGGCTCTAATAAATGCTAGCAACACGTTCTAACTTGCAGGATAGATGTTTTGTCCTCGTTCTAAAGAGATCCACAAAGGGATTTTAAAATCCATCGAGTGGTTTTTGAGTTAGAGCAAATCAACCAAAAATTGGTTGATTCCCATTTTCTCCCAAACCACTCCTACGATTTGTCTGAAAATTGCTGTGCATATTCTCTGTATATCAATCATTAATCGTACCAAGCGATTTTAAAATCCATCGAGGGGTTTGGGGAGTTACAGCCTACGAAAGTTGGAAAGTGTG